>VZQC01009923.1:895709-958209 GCA_009823505.1 Rhizomys pruinosus
GGAAGGAAGGAAGGAAGGAAGGGAAGGAAGGAAGAAAGAGAGAAAAGAAAAGAAGAAAAGAAAAGATTGTTTGGAGCTGGATGCTATGGTAGGCCAGTATTGTGAACATGCTGAATGTTACTGAACTATTTATTCACTTTAAAGCAGTTAACACTATTAGGTAAATTTTTCCTCAGTTATTATTACAAAAGTTTATTTCAAAGTCCAACAAACTCATGTTTAATGCTTGTTGACCCGCTCTCCCTGCTTCATTTGGTCCCATGCAGCTGTCTGATAGGTCTCCACGCTGATCTCACAACACAGCCTGTTCTCGGACGCAGCTCCGAGTAGATGGGGAAACAGCAGAGAGCCTCACCTTTGGACATTTTTGTTTTGTTGTTGGTTTGTTCTTGTTTTGTTGGGTTTGAGAAAGGATCCTCCACTTCACCTGGTGCCTTATCCAGCAGCGTGCACACCACCCTGTGCCACCTGAAGCTTGGGCCTGAGAAAAGCCTCAAAAGGGATGCTTTGCCCCCACAGGCTGCTGGCTGGACAGAAGTGTGGAGAAGGGACCGTCCTCCTGGATTCTGTCAGTACCCACAGACCTTCAGCTTCCTGCTGACCAAACCTCAGGCCCCAGCCTTGAGTCGCCTCTCCCTAACATGAAAAGCTGCTGCGATACACTCCGATTTTCCCATGAGGCATTGCCATGGTTTCAGGAAGTAAAGGTCCAAACTGAACATGAACATCTTCCTTTCCTTTTTTATTTATTTGTATTTATTCTCAGTCTCCCAGACTTCCCTGAAATTTCCCATCGTCTTGTGCTTCCCTCACCCATCTGCTAGCACAAATCCTGACTTACCTGCATTTAAGTCTCAAAAATTTCATTTAGTATTAAACCGAAGGGCCACACTGCTGAATCCTACCTAAGTGAAAAATGTCACCTTGAAAAGTCTCTCCTGGTCGGAAGTTGCAGCAGTGGGGAAGAGAGCGGGTATTTGACATCTTTTACAAAATGTTTCAGATACTGAAGTCTCTGCTTCTGGCACCCCCTCCCCCACTCCCAGGGAATAGGGGAAAGGTAATCAGAAAAGCCCTGGAGGGGAAGGAGCTCAAGAGGCTGAAATGTGTGTGGCTTCCCCTCTGATGCAGGGCAGGAGCAAGTCAGGGCTTCTGAACCAGGGTGCTGTCAAGGGCTCTGACTTGCCCTCCCCGTGGGCCGAGGCCTGCCTTAGCCACAATAGTGTACTATGCCCAGACAAAAAAGCAGACTGTGAACAGAGAGAATGTCAAGAGTATGCCAACTGCCAAAACAGAGCCAGAATCCCCTGGTCAGGCCTCTTAGCCCTGGCCTGTCCTCCTGCTTGAGCTGGGCCGGGGGAGCCCATGTGGCCACATCTGTGTTGGAGCCCAAGCTTGGCTTGGGATAGCATCTCCTTGCAGGGTTTCTATGGATCCTTCTCAACCTGGATGTGGATGCCCATGGTCCTGGAGCTGTGTGGATGCTCCAAGTATGTCCACCTGGGTGGACAGTGTCCTAGAGATGGGCAGTACACAACGTGCACCACTGTACCTCACCACCACCCCTGACTAGACTATGTTGTGTAAGCTACTCTCATACAGAGAACTGGCATGTAGCTGACACTCATTTCAGGTTTCAGCCTAGTTATTATCTGTCCCCTTCCATCCTTCTTCCGGTCTAGCCTTCCCTGCATGTTCCCCACTGAAAGTACAGTTATAACAAAGCAGGGCTCCTGCCCTGTTAACACTTGTTTTTCCCTCCTCCAGGAAGCCTTCTCTGACTATATCCCATGATTGCACAGCTGGCCCACGAAGAGCTGGCTTTGGCATACCTTGTGCTCTAGGACTGCAGGAGATCTGAAGAGGGCAAGAGGGGCTGGGAGGAACCCACCGGGAACAGGCCGGGCCAGAACTCCACTCCTTCCCACTTCCTGTCCTTGGGGGTGCCCTGGGGGCATTTCTAGAGCTCATTAGAGAAGCAGCGATTAAAGTGGGGCCCAGAGCGTGGCTTCCCTTTGCCAAGGAGGCCACAGAGCTCCCGAAGGTCCCAAGGAGAATCGGTACACCACCCAGGCCTGCCTCCCGGGTGCAAAACAACCCCTAATGAGTCCTCTCGGGGGAGGGTGAAGTCACCTGCAAGGAGGCAGCTGAGCCCAGGGTGTTCTCCAGGAGGCTTAAAATAGCCAGGCTCCCTCCACAAACACCTTCCCCACATTATTTAGGAGGGTGAATGCCAGGAAAGTAATGAATCGAAGCTTAGTGAATTAATTGTTGATGAAATAATGTGAACCGTGTGCTTCCTGTTCATCAGTCTCTACAGAAATTAATTAGCCCTGCTTGGCAGCAAGCTGGATCAAATTTTCAACTTAATTTATGAATTTGGCCAAATTGTCTATGGGAAGTCTCGCCTGGAGGACCTTCTGTGGCTGTGTCATGTCCCAACAGGCCTTTGCGTGTGATTGCCTTAAGAGAGCCCCAACAGGGGATCCGGGTAGAGGAGGGAGGACAGGACGTGAGGCTGAAGCGGATGCTGCTGGGCGACTCCAGCCAGACCCTTGCCTGCTCCTCTTATCCACCTCAGCCCTCCCAGGGGACCCTGTCCCAGAAGACCTGCTGGCAGAGCTGAGGGGGGATGAGTCAGAGCAAGGGCCCAACGCAGGCTTTGGTTTTAATTATTCTGCGCACTTACTCAAATTGCAGGATGAGGTGAAAGACAAATTAATGAGAAGTGGGAGGGGCTAAAATAGGCAGTGGAGGGCTTGTGGGGCTGAGGACACCTATTTGGGTTTTGTTGATGTTTTGTTTTTACTGAGGGTGTGAATTAGTGCCCTGGTCCTGTCTGTCGTGGGAAGGGACCAGGGTGCTGCTTGCTGACACTGGAGCTGACAGCAGAACCCCTGGCTCTGAACGCAGGTCAGGCTCTCAGTGCAGCCGGTCTGTGGGACTTCAGAGAATCAGAGATCTGACATGAGCCAAGGAGCCCTGTGACTCTGGGGCCACAGTCCTTGAGGCATTTCCGTGAGACAGTGTGTGGACATGTATCTGTGTGTACACGAACTCATTGTGTCCCTAAAATCCCGGGGTTTTCATGGGAAAGCCTGTGAACCACAGTCCACCATTAAAGCATAAGTGAAATTGCTTGTGGAACGTGTTCTGATCTACGTAGAGTCCTACCCAGCCTCAGAGTCATCAGCGAAGGCCCTCCTAGGACTTTGTGGATATTTTACCTACTTAGAATCAGCCTCTAATTCAAACAATAATTAAGCACAGGATGCACATGCTTCTGTCCGTTAAGCACAGACATAAGCCAGCAGCATCTGACATGATTCATTTATCTTTTTAAAAGACAGGGTCTCATGTCACCCAGGCTGGCTTTAAACTCACTATGTAGCCAAAGATGACCTTGACCTTCTGGTTTTCCTGCCTCTACCCCCCAAGTGCTAAGATTACAGGTGTGCCACGCCTGGCATATGCAGTATGGAATCAGACCCAGGCCTTCCCGCAAGTACTTTAACAACAGAGCTACGTGCTCCACCCTCCATATTGAAACTTAGGTTTGTTGGTAGTTTATCACAGGCCTTGATTCTGAACTCTGAATTCTATACTAGTGTATTATTATTATTATTATTATTATTATTAAGGTTTTATTTTTATTGTCTATATGACTGTTTTGCCTACACATATGTATATGTGCCACCTGTGTGTCTGATACCCTCAGAGGCCAGAAGAGGGCATTGAATCCCCTGAAACCAGAGTTAAAGATGGGTATTAGCCACCATGTGGGTGCTGGGAACCGAACCCTGGTTCTCTAGAACAAGAAATATTCTTAACAATTGAGCTATCTCTCCAGCCCCTAGCTTTTTTTTTTTTTTTAAATAAAATGCTAGAAGCTTAATATAAAGGTGCACGATCATCTCTCTTACATGCAAGTCCATGTTTGCTTGCTTGCAATCCTAGGGATCAAATCCAGGGCTTCGTGAATGGGAGGCAGGTCCTCTACCATTGAGCTACCTTGTGTGCACGGTAATTTAAATTCCCATGTGTACACATGCCTTCAAGTTTAGTTCAGAAAGGTTTTGGTCTTTCAAGGAGAGACTGAATTAGCAAAATGTTAGAGAATGTCAGCAGTGGGAAGAAGCCTGTCTGCCCAGGACTGGCCAGAATGCCCTGGAGCCCCCTCGATGAATGTCTTCATAGGTCCCACTGGTGCGTGTTTGCATGTCCATGCATGTGTGTGTCGAGACCAGACATGGACAGAGGGTGTTTTCCTCTGTCACTCACCACCTTATTTTTTGAGGCAGGGTCTCTCACTGAATCCGAAGCTCACCAGTTCAGCCAGCTAGGCTGGCCAGCAAGTTCTGGGGGTCAGCCTGTGTTGACTGGCACTGCTGCTGGGGTCACAGGCATGTGTCGCTGTGCCTGGCTTTTATGTGGGTGCTGGGAATCAAACTCTGGCCCTCATGCACATGTAGAAAGTACTTTATCTCTCCAGATTCTACTCCTCACGGAGATCCCAGGTCTGGTTGCATGGAGGAATCCCCACACACCCAAGTCTGCAGCCATGGCAGAAGGCAAATTAAATGGTGGGAGAGAGCTAGAACCTAAGGAAGCTCCTCCTCCGCCCCACTGTGGGCGGCTCAGCTGCAGCCAGACTACCCTTCCCTTCAGGAATTTGTGATGTTATTACCAGCTCACTCTGTGACCTCAGGCTGTGTCTGCCTTTTGTTTACCTTTATTCTCAAGCTGCCAGGTACCTAATTCCATGGTTCCCTCAGGTAGCTTCTTGGGAGAAGGTGGATAACTGAGGTGTATGTGGAGACTACTCCAGGCAGAGTGCTAGGCAGAGTGTTTGCATCTCCCTTACTCTCCACCTCACACCCAGGCCTTTACCAAAGAAGCCTGGAGCTGGATCTGCCCTTCCCCCCTTCTCCAACAGGACAATACTAGCCACCCTCCACGAGGGTGCCCCATGGTGTTCCCGGCAAGGAATTTCTGGTTCCACACCACTCTTGAAATGTAGCCACTGGTGGACAATCTCATCTACAGAGTCAAAGTCCCCGTGGGAAAAACTATACATTCTCTCTCTCCCTCCCTCCCTCCCTCCCTCCCTCCCTCCCTCCTTTCATCTCTTTCCCTCTCTCCCCTCCCCCCTCCCTTGCCCTCTCTCATCATGCATACTCTGAATGTGTCTTCTCTGTATCTATTCCACCCTGGGAACATTTGAGGACAAATTACTGTTTATATAATAAGGTGAAATCTAATGACTGAGGTCTTAATGTTAAGACCAATTGTGCTGAATATCCAAAAGGTTGCCTTGACTGAAAACAGATTAGCAGAGTGATTCTCCTTGTCTGTCCTATCGGCCCAGAACGTGATATAGTAAGGTCTCCCCTTCTCACACTCTCGACTCCTTTGTCCTTGCTGCTATTAGCACTGATGCCTAAGGAACAGAGACATACTGACAGTGAGAACACAGAATCAAGGGTTTGCACCCCTGCTATGCCTTCTTTTTAGCTGAGCAATCCCCCTGCAAGCCATTGAACCTCGCTGAGCTTCATTTTGTTTCATTGTGAACTGAAAATAGTGTCAGTTTTGCATAACTGATGGGGCATATGAAAGTTCTAAGAGATTATATGTGTGTGTGTGTGTGTGTGTGCGCGCGCGTGTGTGTGTGTGTGTGTGTGTGTGTGTGTGTGACTATGGGTATGTATGTATGTATGATATTTAAAATGGTTAATGGGGTGCTGGAGAAATGGCCTAGTAGTTAAGAGCGCCGACTGCTCTTGCAGAGGACCTGGGTTTGATCCCCAGCACCCACGTGGCAGCTGAAAACCATCTTTAACTCCAGTTCCAGGGGAATCTGACACCCTCTTCTGACCTCCGCCGCATTGCACAACACGGGTGCACAGACCTACATGCAGATAGTACATTCATACACGTATGAAAAAATAAATAAAATTTTAAAAAATGGTTAATGGAGTGGTTTTTGTATAACATGCTTTGTAGAGGATTTTTAACAAGGCAATGTTTTATATATATTGTATTATTATTAAACTGCTGAGGGAAGAAAAGGAATGGGTGAATGGTTTAAAGTTGGCTAAACGTGGGCTTGAGAGGTGGCTGAGCAGTTAAGAGCTCTGGCTGCTCTTGCAGAGGACCTGGGTTCAGTTCTCGGCACCCACATGGAAGATAACAACTAGTTCCAAAGGATCCATGCCATCTTCTGGGATCTGTGGGCACTGCACAGATGTGGTGGATTTACATACATGCAGGCAAAACATACACATAAAACACAAAATAAATAAAATATAACAGTCCCGAATATGTGCTGAGTTTATTATCACAGAAATGAGCCATTTCGATGCATTGAGACAGCTCTGTGTTGGTTCATTATTATCTCAGAATTTTCCATCCTCTTTTTTTTTTTTCTTTTGTCTTCTTTGAGACAGAGTCTCCCTGTAGCCCCAGCTGGCCTGGAACTCGCTATTTAGACCAGGCTGGCCTTGAACTCATAGAGATCCGCCTGCTAGGGTTAAAGGAGTGCCCCACACTCCCGGCAATTCTCCATCTTTCAGTTTGTTTTTGTTTTGTATGCATTAGATTGCAGTGGGTCCACCTCTGGGCAGTCTAGGAACTTGCATTGGAAGTGAACCTCAGGAGTTTTTTGGAAGAGCTCATAATGTATTGAAGGATGCTTTCTTTCTGTCATGTAAGTTTTATCTTCAAAATCCTGGCTGTGTCATGTGGGCACTTATAACTGTTTTCCATGCATTCACCACTATAGACTCAATATTTTGTATAATGCCTGGCCAGTATCCCCATTTCCTTGAGAGCTAGAGAGGCACCCAAGACTTTTAGTGCCAAAGCTGGGAGTTTCCAGACAAACCAAGATGGTTGATCATGTTACCCTTACTTGGGGGATGCTTGCATATTTGTAGAAAGGCAGGAAACTGAGTAAATTTCAGCACCACAAATTTCCTTTACATTTTCTAAAAGTGTACATTATGAGTAAGGATTGTGTTTTGATATTCATAGCCACCTCTCTTACCATGAACACCCTCATAGGATAAAGTACCTCCTACCAGTGGGTTGCTGTTGGGTGAATATCACATTGCTAGAACTGATGTGGAAGCTACACACATCAGATATAATTGTCCCAATTTTTGTCTCCTGGCTAAAAAACTTAATAGTAAACTGCAGGTCTGGGGAACAGGTGCCCACAGGTACTTTATTGTTTCCATGTATAATTAAATTCCAAATGGAGAATTTGGGATTGATGTTTGATCCCAATTGAAGGCATATAGGACTGAAAGAGAACTCAGAGATCCTTCTGTGACCAAAGTGTAAATCCATCTCTGACTGGGGCAGTGCTGGCCCAGGTCCCCTTGGGAAGTAAGTGGCCAGCCCTGGCTAGGACCATCCTTATCTTCTATGTAATATGCATCCCACTTCCCCATTTTGCTTCCTCATTTGTTTTTGTTTTTTTTCTCTACTTTGGGCCTCTTTGCCTTCCTTCTGTGGCATTCTGGATCAAATGATGAATCCACTCATATCTGAGGATTTCCTGAAAATCTGTGGCATGAACATCTTTCTGCAGCCCAAAAGTGGTTGCTCTCATCTGATTCTTGTCTCCCAAAGCCTCTTGCCTCAAAAAAAAGAAAAGAAGAAGAAGAAGAAGAAGAAGAAGAAGAAGAAGAAGAAGAAGAAGAAGAAGCTGCATATGTCTATTTGGAATGCCTAAAATAAAAAGAAAAACACTTTTATTCACTAATTCCCAGCGATCAACTGTGGCTTCATACTCTTAATTTGGAAGTTATCATTGAAGAATGAGATCCTACAAACTGGCTGCCCTCTGAACTTGTGATTTTAACTGTATAAATATTTAAACAGATAAAAATAAATAAAAGAAGGAAGGCTGGAGAGATGGCTCAGCGGTTAAGAGCACTGACTGAACCTGGGTTCAGTTCCCAGCACCTACATGGTAGCTAACAACTGTAACTCCAGTTCCAGGGGATCTGACACCCTCTTCTGGCCTCCATATGCTTTTCATGGCACAAGTGCACCTACATACACACAGGCAAAACACTCATATACATAAAAATAAATACATCAAAAACTTTTTAAAAAATACTAAGGTAGTTGAGTGTGGTGCTGCCCACCTTTAATCCTAACACTCAGGAGGCAGAGGCAGGTGGACCTTCGAATTCAAGGCCAGCCTGGTCTACATAGTGAGTTCCAGGCCAGTTGAGGCTACAGGAAGACCCAGTCTCAAAAAGACTATTATCTATCTATCTATCTATCTATCTATCTATCTATCTATCTATCATCTATCTATCTATCATCTATCTATCTATCTATCATCTATCTATCTATCTATCTATCTATCTAAAGGTATTTAAGGTAGACTGAACCTACAGAACAATGGGGTGAGAGTAATGGAGAGTATCTTAAATTTCGTAGAAAGACCACAGCTCAGCAAAACTCCATTCATCTCACTGATATAAACAGGTAAGACTATAAATGAAAAAATAACATAAGTGATGAAATAGAGGAGTTTGCTATTGTGGACTGATGTTCCTGTGCCTCTGACATTCAGTGTGATGGACTTGGAGGTGAGTGCTTTGGGAGGTGACTGAGTTTAGTAGGGATAATAAGGGAGAGATCGCCATATGGGATTAGAGTCCTTATAAGGAAGAGAGGCCAGAACTGCCCTGTGAGAACACAGCGAGAATGTGCTTGTTTATAGCCCAAAAGAGAGCCCTCTTCAGATGCCAAAACCTGCTGCACCTTGACCTTGGACTCCCTAGTCTGTAAAACTGTAATAAAATGAAGTACTATGGCTTAAGTTAACCAGACTATGTTATGGCAGCCTGAGCTGACTAAGATGACCACATAGTTCTCCCAACACCCAGTCCTCTTAACTCCATAACCCATACTTCTTATCACCTTGCCGTCCACCTTAAGTCACTGACTCTAGTCCAATCACTGATTGGACCATTGATTCTCAACCTTGACTGTGCACCAGACTCACTCAGTTAGTCTGAGACATAACACTTTGACTTCAGCACAGTCCATGTCAGAATATTTTGCAGGGTAGGGCCTGTTATTTAAAAGTTCCTTAGATGGCCGGGTGTGGTGGCACTCTCAGGAGGCAGAGGCAGGCAGATCTCTGTGAGTTCAAGGCCAGCCTTGTCTACAGGGGCTGCAGGGACACCCTGTCTCAAAAAGACCAAAAAAAAAAAAAAAAGTTCCTTATATGATGCCACTGTGCATTTGTGGTTGAGAGCCAGTGAACCAGCCAAGCAAGGTGCACACAACTATGATCCCAGCATTCAGGAGGCAGAGGCAGGAAGGTCACTGCTACAAGTTCAAAACCATTCTGGTTTCATCCTGAGTTCCAAGCCAACCATAGTTACATAGTGAGACTGTGGATAAAAAATAAAAATAAAAAGGATAGAGAACCATTGAACCAAATGCACTTAATCGCATTCAAATCAATAAAATGTCAACTTGGTAGAAAAGTGGGCAAAGAACAAACAGAAGTTAGAAAAGAAATGGGAGTTAATCACCACAAGGGAACCACTCAGCCCGGCCTGTGATCAGGGAAATGCAAAATGTGTTAAAAGAATGAATCTTGCTAAAAAAAGAAAAAAAGAGTCTGAGAGAATGCAAAGCTACTGTGCACATTCTCATAAAATCTTTAGCATATATCCTTAGAGCCAGAAACTTTATTACTGGTTATTTCACCTATGAAAACAACCACAGAAGAATACAGGTGAACATACACAGGTGCCTACAGCTGTTGCTTGTAGTACTATTCACAATAGTACAGAAGTCCACTAATTTGTAGAAAGGTCAATAATTGTACTCTGAGTATGAAAAAAATTATTGGGCTAGAACTATAAGTGTTGAAATGAATGCATGTATGTATCAATCATAGGAAAAAAATAAAGCAAACTGAGGAATAACATGTATAGTTTTTTCTTTTTTTTTCATTTTTTTCTTTTTTCTAACATGTATAGTTTAATCTCATTCATGTTTTAAAAATGTCATTACATGCAGAGAAGGGTGTGTGTGTAGATAGTCTTAAAGATCTTTGAACAGTAACACCTTCAGGGAATTGGAAAGATGACTGGGGACTTCCACACTGTACTTTGTGACTGTTTTATAATTAAAAGTGTGCACTATTTCTGTAATCTAAACAGTCTGATGTGAGCCCAGGTGGAAGCTTTAGAAAAGAAAACTTTCTGTGCCAGAAGGTTGGGGCCACTCTAAGGCAAAATTTTTACCATCGTTTGCATTAAAAAAGCTTACAGGAAATCTCACACGTTTAGAGAAAGGAGCTGGCTTCTTCAAGTTGGTTCTTAGACTTACTCTCCTCCTCCGATTTGGAAAAGATTGCTATAGGGATGATTCGAGGCTGGTGTAGGAATTCCCAACCTGGATACTTTATAGACTTGTTATGTGGATGTTACAGGAGTCCTCTGTCACTAACAACTTAGGAAGAAAATGAGACTGCAACTGTGGCCAGCAACTGGGGAGGACTGTATGAAAGACAGAACTGGGAGTTTCTATTTAAAGCATATGGTCTTTAACAACTAGGGGGGAAATTAAGGGCCGATACTACAACAATGAACAGGTTTATTCCACAAATGTAGCCCATGGATTGTGATGCCTAGAGTTAGGGTGTGAAATCCCTAAAACCATACTGTGGCCACACCGGAAAATACTCAGAATCAACTGGTAATGTCTGCCATGGACACAGGAAAGGAGAATGGAGGCATGTAGGTAAATATCAATGGGAAACAAGTAAGAATGAGAAGGTTAATGACTTTAAGGTAAAAAAATATGATGTTGGTTTTATTTCATTTTCTCCACAAATAGCTTATAATTAAATAATGCTCTGTCATCATATCTCTGAGAGTTCACAATGGTGATCGACAGTCAAATGATTTCCATGTGATTTATACCATCCCGCAAAAAAGATGTGAAGCTGATATTTGAGTTGTCAAAGCAGCCACATGCAACTTGCGAACACTGATCCGAGTTACTATTTAATCTTGGTTCTTTTAATAAAGAGTTATATGGGTCTGGAGAGATGGCCTAGTGGTTAAGAGCACCAACAACTCTTACAGAGGACCCAGGTTCGATCCCCAGCACCCACATGGCAGCCAAGAACCATCTGAAACTCCAATTCCAGGAGAACTCCAGTTCTGGGGGAATCCGACACCCTCTTCTGACCTCCGCGGCATTGCAGGACACGGGTGCACAAACCTGCATGCAGACAGTACATTGATACACATACAGAAATAAATAAAATAAAATAAAAGAGTTATATGGGTGCTCTCATTAACTAGCTGATGAAAATGTTCACAGTTCTCAGTGCCAATTCAAGCACAACTTAAATATTTATTTTCAAGGAGTCCAAATTGCAAAAGAAGGAGTAGGGATGGTTTTCCCTGGAGAGGAGAAGCTGGTGGTCTGGAACAGGTTCAGGAAGTTAGTTTCCTTTACAATAAAATACTTTCCATCTGCTCTATACATGTCAGATTAATCTAGATGTCTTTAGAGCCAGTCCACCCTCTTTCTAGCCAATTCCTTGGCTGATGTCAGTATCTGGAAAAGAGGAATTTTGATTGGACATGGAAGCAAGGTTTCAACCTATCATTTGCTCACCTTTGCGGTCACTTCCATCCAACCTCTTCACGCCAAGTTCCCTCACTTGCTGTTCTGGGTTCATAGCTTTACACACACTTTTCCTTCTTCCTGGAATTAGTAACTAGAATTGTCTTCTTTATTGAAAATAATCCTTCCTACTCAACCTTTCATCAAAATCAATCCCTGACTC
Source organism: Rhizomys pruinosus (assembly GCA_009823505.1). Taxonomy (NCBI): domain Eukaryota; kingdom Metazoa; phylum Chordata; class Mammalia; order Rodentia; family Spalacidae; genus Rhizomys; species Rhizomys pruinosus. The sequence continues at coordinate 907,558 of VZQC01009923.1, forward strand.
CCCCAAATATAAGGACCCAGAAGGAAGCACACTTGGAGCTCGCCCCTGTAGCCTCAGACTGCACATCTGCGGATTCAACCAACCAGGGACAGAAAATATTTTTAAATTAATTAAATTTAATTTGTGTGTATCTATGCTTGCCTGCCTGAGTTTGTGTATTATATACATGCAGGAACCCAGTGTGGCCAGAAGAGAGCATCAGTCCCTTGGAGTTATAGACAGTTGTTAGCCACCTTGTGGGTGGTGGGAACTCTGGTCTTCTGCAAGAGCAGCAGTAAGTGCTCTTAACCACGGAGCCATCTCTCCAGCTCTAGAAAAAAAAATTTTTTTGGGGGGGGGTCTTTTTGAGACAGGGTCTCCCTTTAGTCCTGGCTGGACTGAAACCTGCTATGTAGACCAGGCTGGCCTTGAACTCACAGAGATCTGCCTGCCTCTGCCTCCCAAGTGCTAGGATTAAAGGCGTGTGCCATCACGCCCGGCCTGGGAATCTAAATTCTATCCAGTTAATTTAAAAGTATACATTTATGCTGGGCATGGTGGCACACGCCTTTAATCCTAGCACTTGGGAGGCAGAGGCAGGCGAATCTTTGTGAGTTCAAGGCCAGTCTGGTCTACAGAGGGAGTTCCAAGACAGCTGGGGCTACAGGGAGATCCTGTCTCGAAAAGACCAAAAAAAAAAAAAAAAAGAATACATTTATAAATTAGTTACAAAATTTAAATAATTCAAATTAATCAAAAATCAATGGATACATTTACATTTTTTAAAAAAACCCTAAAAATATAAAAATAAATTAAAAATTTTAAAAGCCCTAAGTGACACACGGTAGAACCTCTACACCTAAGGATCATGGAGCATAGAAGAACAAGGGGGGGAAGACTGCTAATACATCCTTAAACTCTCACCAAGGAAGCTTCCTCATCCAACAGAGTGCATTGCACACAGAAGGCCACAACTGGCCAAAAGATAGAGAATAAGAGACTGCAGAGTGTTTGTCCCTGGGTGGGACTCCTATACTAAAGTTCAGCCACCCACGGCTCAGGGGCCACTGTGAAAGAGTGCAGAAAGATTGTTGGGTTGGTTGGTGCACAGACATAAGGAAAAAGAGACTTCCATGCCTCTGAGAACTTGCTCATACGAACTTACAGCAATGCTGTCAGTGTGCACAAGACCCAGGCTGATTCCGTGAGACAGAATCCCAGCACAGAACTGGGAAATGGGCACCAGGTCCCAACTTTAGCCAAGAAACTATTGGCAACTGATTACTGCTGGGCGAGGGAGTGTGGGCCTTGTTTATGGGAGTGACTCTTAGATAGGCTGACTAGATTCCGGTGCATGAGCTTGCACCAAGGGACAGCTGGGTACAAAGGCTTGACGGGATAGGCCTTAAGGTATATGACAAAAATGCATGAAATTGAGGGGTATTGGGGGTGCAGATGGGGGAGAGGGTCTAAATATGGTTAAGATTTATTGTATGATATGCACAAAAACTCAATAAAAATATTCATTGAAAGAGGAAAAAAAGAGTACATACTCCCAAGTAAAAATAAAGACAGAAATTTTTTTTTAATTTTATTTACTTTTGTATGTGTATGAATGTACTGTCTGCATGTAGGTTTGTGCACCCATGTCATGCAATGCTGCAGAGGTCAGAAGAGGGTGTCAGATTCCCTGGAACTGGAGTTCTCCTGGAATTGGAGTTTCAGACGGTTCTCAGCCGCCATGTGGGTGCTGGGGATCGAACCCAGGTCCTCTGCAAGAGCAGTCGATGTTCTTAACTGCTAGGCTATCTCTCCAGCCCCCCAAAATAACTTTTTAGAATCCATGGTTACCTAGGGAAGAGGGCCTGGCGGAGCTTCAACTCATCCCTTTAGGCTTCTGTCAACTGAAGGACAGCAGGAAGCAATGAAGGAACAGCTCAGAAGTGGGTAGCACTTGCCCAGGGTTGAAGAAGAAGGAACACACTGCGTCATCACAGAGGAGACTGGATACACTCAGGAGTTCATTTGGTTCCCACAAGATGGTGACTCTGGGACCAGGCAAACATTCACGAAAACCAAGCTCAGCTTTGCTTCATAGTATGAAATACTATCATACTTCTCATAGCAGTAGCTGAGGGAATAAGTGGCCCAAGGATAGTGGTGATGTAGGAAGCTTTGAACACATTTGATCTGAGGATACACACACACACACACACACACACACACAATAAATGCAATCTGTGTGTATGTGTGTGTGTATAGGCATGCATGTACCACAGTGCACATGTGGACATGTAGTGGTGGTCAGAGGACACTGTGTCAGTCCTCACTTTCCACCTTGTCTAAAATAAGAGCTCTTGTTTACTGCCATGTAGACCAGCCTAGCTGGCCTGGGAATTCCATTTTCCCATAGTTGCTCTGGGACGATAGGCATGTGCTACTGTGTCCAACTTTACCTATGTCCTGGACATCCAAGCTCAGGTCCTTGCACTTACATGGCAAGTGCTCTGCCCACTGAGCCATCTCCCTCTTCTTCACATTGTTTTGTTTACATGGGACACTTTGCCAAAACTGACCTGGTAGTATCGGCTTGAATAGTAAGTCTAAATGAATGCCAGAGTTGTAAAGTTATATGGGATATGCTCTAATATCAAAGTAAAAATAATTTATACATCGGGCTGGGGAGATGGCCTAGCAGTTAAGAACGCCGACCACTCTTACAGAGGACCCGGGTTCGATCCCCAGCACCCACATGGCAGCTGAAAACCATCTGAAACTCCAATTCCAGGAGAACTCCAGTTCCAGGGGAATCTGACACCCTCTTCTGACCTCCGCAGCATTGCATGACACGAGTGCACAAACTTGCATGCAGACAGTACATTCATACACATACAGAAATAAATAAAATTAAAAAATAATTTATACAGCAATGAAAATGTAACAGTATAATCTTCAAATGTTTCGATGTTAAATTATATAATCTTTACTAGTTAGTTAGTTAGTTAGTTAGTTAGATAGTTAGGTTTTGTTGCTGTTGTTTTTGCATGATCTCACTCCATCAGGTTGGTCTTGAACTCTTCAGATCAAACAGTTCTCCTGTCTGTTTCCCAAGGGCTGAGATTACAAGTGTGTTCTGCTCTTCTCAGCAAATACTTCTAAAATAACACATCAAAGAAAGATCATATTGGAAATTGAAAAGTATTTTAGGCAATAAGGCTGTATGACATCATAATATGTGGGAGGCAGCTAAAGCCATGGTTAAAAGGAAATTTATAACTTTAAGTCCATTTCATAGAAAAAGAAGATCTGCCAGGCGTGGTGGTGCACACCTTTAATCCCAGCACTAGGGAGGCAGAGGCAGGCAGATCTCTGTGAGTTCAAGGCCAGCCTGCTCTACATAGCGAGCTCCAAGTCAGCTGGGACTAAAGGGAGACACTGTCTCAAAAATACCAAAAAAAAAAAAAAAAGAAAGAAAGAAAAGAAAAAGTAGATGATCAACTATCTGGGTGGTCATCAGGGAAAATAGAAAAATAACAAAATCACTAAATGTTTCTGAGCCTTGATTTCATTCACATCTCCTAAGGGAACTGCGGAACTCTCATTAACAGTATGAGCTCCCATTACATTGGGCGCTATGTGAAGACTCAAAGTGGGAGCCATCATATACCCCACAATGCATAAGTGATACCCCAGACCTGTCCTAGCTAATTACTCTGAGGACGCATAATTTAGTTCCTCTTTTCCCCATCCACTCACAATGTCACCCAGGCACCCCACCTCATCAGTCTCCCCCTTCGTCTCTCCCTTCATAGCTCCAACTGTCCATCTCCCGTTTAACTCTACTCCAAAGCATGGAAAAATCCACACTGGCTTCCCATCGATGTCCTCCATAGCATCAAGGGATTCAAGCTCAGATTCTAAAGTCAAAGACAACTTCAAACACCCATCTCTACTGCTTGTAGGTGGAAGATCTTGTGAAACTCAGTTTCCCTATCTGTAAAAGGAGATTGACAGCACCCACTTTTCAGGATTGTAGTAAGAAACAAACTTGTGGGAAAGAGGTTTATCAATGAGTCTCAGAAGTAATCATTTTATTCATCTAAAACCTGCAGTAGTTCTTTCAATCTCCACTTTCCTATTAGATTGTAGCCCCCTTATTGGTATTTCTTAAAGCTTCTATTCTAAGCTATTTTTGATGTCATTTGTATTGTTTCATTCAGTAATCTTATTTTTTTTTCAGTAATCTTTCAGTTCTTTAAGTCTTATTCAGCAAATAAATACAGATTACAAGCTGACTGTCTGGACTTGAAGCCCACCTCTGCCACTGGCTAGCTGAGATCTTTGTTGAGTTTCTTAACCTCTGTGCCTCTATAAAGTGGCAGTAGTCACAGCAACTGCCGGCCATGGCTATGCGAGCACATATGATTAGAGTGTTAGAACAGCGCCAGGCATGTGAGGTCAGCGCTGACACGGCTTACTATTACTCTACTCAACTAAGAGTTTCTCCTCTCTTTTGTCTGCCTGAAGCGCTGGTTGCCTGTCCCCGGGTCGTTCCCACTCCATCCTTCTTTTCCAAAATATGGCAGCATCGGGGTCCAGAGGAAGAAGTAAGAGCTCTCATCCCGTTCAGGCCAGCAGAGAGACATTCCTATCTTGTGGTGACACACTACCCACGGGCCTGTGCCAGCAGGAGGTAGCTTTAGGCTTTGGGCCTGTGCTGTTCTTCTCCAGATCACAGAAACCTGCTTCATGTGTTTGATCTACTTACTGAAGTTCTGGGCTCCAAAACTCACCTGTCCTCAGCAGCCAATCACTACACTCTTGAATGTGTACAGAATTCATCTTATGTCCAAAACTTCAGGCCAGGGAAGTTGAATCGTGATCCCTCGAACCACAGCACCATCACCCAAGTCCTCTTTCTTTCTTTTTTTTTGGTCTTTTTGAGACAAGGTCTCCCTGTAGCTGTGGCTGTCCTGGAACTCTGCTGTGTAGACCAGGCTGGCCTTGAACTCACAGAGATTCACCTGCCTCTGCCTCCCAAGTGCTAGGATTAAAGGCATGCGCCACCATGCTCGGCTACCCAAGTCCTCTTTCCTAAGGCTCCCCAACACGTACCCTGTAGGTACCCTAGCTGTACCAGGCTAGGCTTAGGAACTCGCTCACTCTTAGATATACCAAGAGTATACAAAACTCACATCCCACTAACTTGATCAGGGTGTCCCTTGAGGCCTCTCTCTCTCTCTCCCCTTTGGCTTCAAAGAGAGAAGCAACTCCCACTACCTCCAAACAGACCACCCCTGCTTTTCTCCAGGCCCCTGTCACAGTTAATGTGGAGGACCTGGTGTAGACTGCATTCTCCAACGCCCCCTGCCATGGTTCCATGAACCTAGAACATGGAGTTTTTCATTCTTAGCTGTAGGCATTGGTTACAGATTCAAGTGCATATTACCCAACACACTTTCATGACATATGATTTATTTAAAGGAATTGGCACATTGCTTTCAAAGTATATTTGAATGAGTTAATCAATGAAAAGCAGCATACTACAATATATAAACATATTAACAAATTAACTGACGATAATAATGCAAGCACTAGAATATCAGAAATACAATACTTATGTGAATGGTATTGATCATTAAACAAATATTAGAATGAGTTAAGTAAAATGGCTGCTTTTGAGGTCAAAATAAAGACAGATGTTAGTAATTTTGAATGGATCAACCTAATGCTTAGCTCTTACTGTGAGTCAAGTATTTTTCTCAAAAGCTTTACAAATGTTCAGTTTCCTAGAACTTGAGCTGTAGAGGCAGGAAGATCAGTAGTTCAAGACCATCTTAGCTATAGAGTGAGCTCAAGACCAACCTGGGTTACATGTTACCTTATCCTCAAACAACAATCAAAACAAAAAAAGTGCACAAATACTCAGCTAGTCTTCAAGGTAAGTCTATGAGAAAGTTATTACTATTATCAAATCCACATTAGAGCTGAAGACACTGAGGCGCAACGTCTTAGTGGAGAAGCTTGCAAAATCCCCACTAAGAGGCAGAGCCTGAGTACAAATTCAGGAGGGCCAGCTCTGGAGGCCAGGCCCTCAGCCACTGCACTACTCCCAGGAGCTGTGAGCCGATGCGCACTTAGCTTCTTCCAATGTGGTGCTTTGCCATTTTGACTCCGAGTTCAGGGGCATATGATAGAGCCAAAGCCTGCAGGACTAAGACTTCGAGTTCAGTGGCAATCAGAGCCCATGGGCAAAAGTTGTTTGAGCCAGTTAAGCCAGAGCAAACATGGCATCATTCACCTCTGAAAATACCTTTTCTGTCCATCTTCTCCTTGTCAATTCTTCCATCAGGAAAATGGGCAGGCACAATATGCACCCAAGGCAATTAGAGGCAAAAACTAATTAGTGCCAGAAATGTGTGTCAAGATTGTCTGCTAGAGGTGCTATAATAAGGGCAAGGTATTCTCACATAAATTCCAGTTTTGCATCCTGTGGCCCGTTCCTCTCTGGGCAGGAGGTGGTGCCCTGTCTTGTTGAGAACTGATCTCTAAATGCAACCATGTGTTTTCTTTCATCCAAATGACTGTGCTCACCTCAGGAGCAGCCTTTAATTTTCTTCTTGGAACTGAGGACCATCCTTAGAGCAACAAAAGGTCCCTAGGATGGTGAGGTAAGATTTGAATTAAGATACTTTGGCATATTGCACTCCACAGCAATTAACGGGCAACAGGTTTTTAGCAGCACCCCCTCTCTCGAGAGCACTTACTCTTTGTCTTAAGAATCCTTGTCTATCATACTTTTGAGCCAGCCTGATGAAGCAACCCCAGTGACCAACTCTCTGCAAGGTGCTAAACCAAGTGGATGTCACAGGGGGACCTCTTCCTCTGTGTGCCACTATGGAGAAGCCATGTAGCAATTAAGCCTCCTTCTGTGTGGTGATTTCACTATGGGCAAAGCCACCTGATTCAAAGAGGCTGGCTTCCTTACTCTCACCTGCCTTTTTGGCCCTGCTGTTGATTAGCACCCCTCTCTCCTGAGAGAGAGGGGAGAAGAAGAAAAAGAAAGAAGAGCCAACTTTGGCTTGTCCACTTGGCTCCTTGTCAGAGACTGCTGCGTGTGTAATCTGATGGAGCCATGGTCCAAGGTGGAATTTGGACTCCTTCCCTCTCCAGCCGCTTTGCCAGGCATGTGAACTCCTGTCCAGGCTTCAAGTCCCAGCCTTCCCAAAGGCCCCCAGGCAGTCAGAGGTTAGTCACTCCCTCCCTGGCTCCTGGAGCCCCCTCCAGGACCCAGAACACTCACCACATTGTGTAGTAATTATCAGGGCCCTCTTCTGTCTGCTATTGGCCAGGAGCTCCTGGAGGGTGGGGCTGGATTCTTTCATCAGCTCAAGTCCCAGGGGTTTTGGACCCAGTGCTTGGAATAAGACTGGAGTGTAAAAAATGAACAAACAAATCCCAGCAGTCCTTCCTTACCGTTTCCTCAGAAAATAGAGAGTTATAGAGATTTGTGAGGACTTCTGGTCTCCTTTTAGTTTTGAACTCCAGTGTTGTTTTTATTTTTATTTTACTTGTTTGTTGTGTTTAAGAAAATAAAACCCTGAGATTTCTGGAAAGGGGATGGCCTTTATAACAAATGGACTCATCCCATTCATTCCCTGAGGTTGTATTGATGCTCTGTGCCGATTATTGCTATTTATTGTATTATTTATTGATGCAATAGGTGTTATCTTATGTGCTGGAGAAAGAAAAGTGTCACCACCTGTTCTTGACACACCATTCTAGTGATGGCACCCTCTCACCACCTGTTCTTGGACACAGCATTCTAGTGATGGCTCCCTCTCACCACCTGTCCTTGGACACAGCATTCTAGTGATGATACCCTCTCTCCACCTGTCCTTGGGTACACCATTCTAGTGATGGCACCCTCTATCCACCTGTTCTTGGGTACAGCATTCTAGTGATGACACCCTCTCTCCACCAGTTCTTGGACACAGCATTCTAGTGATGGCACCCTCTCTCCACCTGTTCTTGGGTACAGCGTTCTAGTGATGGCACCCTCTCTCCACCTGTTCTTGGGTACACCATTTTAGGGATGGCACCCTCTCTCCACCTGTCCTTGGGTACAGCATTCTAGTGATGGCTCCCTCTCTCCACCTGTCCTTGGACACACCATTCTAGTGATGGCACCCTCTCTCCACCTGTTCTTGGACACACCATTCTAGTGATGGCACCCTCTCTCCACCTGTTCTTGGACACAGCATTCTAGTGATGGCACCCTCTCTCCACCTGTTCTTGGGTACAGCATTCTAGTGATGGCACTCTCTCTCCACCTGTTCTTAGATACAGCATTCTGTGATGGCACCCTCTCTCCACCTGTCCTTGGGTACAGCATTCTAGTGATGGCTCCCTCTCTCCACCTGTTCTTGGACACACCATTCTAGTGATGGCACCCTCTCTCCACCTGTCCTTGGGTACAGCATTCTAGTGATGGCTCCCTCTCTCCACCTGTTCTTGGACACACCATTCTAGTGATGGCACCCTCTCTCCACCTGTTCTTGGGTACAGCATTCTAGTGATGGCTCCCTCTCTCCACCTGTTCTTGGACACACCATTCTAGTGATGGCACCCTCTCTCCACCTGTCCTTGGGTACAGCATTCTAGTGATGGCTCCCTCTCTCCACCTGTTCTTGGACACACCATTCTAGTGATGGCACCCTCTCTCCACCTGTCCTTGGGTACAGCATTCTAGTGATGGCTCCCTCTCTCCACCTGTTCTTGGACACACCATTCTAGTGATGGCACCCTCTCTCCACCTGTCCTTGGGTACAGCATTCTAGTGATGGCTCCCTCTCTCCACCTGTTCTTGGACACACCATTCTAGTGATGGCACCCTCTCTCCACCTGTCCTTGGGTACAGCATTCTAGTGATGGCTCCCTCTCTCCACCTGTTCTTGGACACACCATTCTAGTGATGGCACCCTCTCTCCACCTGTCCTTGGGTACAGCATTCTAGTGATGGCTCCCTCTCTCCACCTGTTCTTGGACACACCATTCTAGTGATGGCACCCTCTCTCCACCTGTCCTTGGGTACAGCATTCTAGTGATGGCTCCCTCTCTCCACCTGTTCTTGGACACACCATTCTAGTGATGGCACCCTCTCTCCACCTGTCCTTGGGTACAGCATTCTAGTGATGGCTCCCTCTCTCCACCTGTTCTTGGACACACCATTCTAGTGATGGCACCCTCTCTCCACCTGTCCTTGGGTACAGCATTCTAGTGATGGCTCCCTCTCTCCACCTGTTCTTGGACACACCATTCTAGTGATGGCACCCTCTCTCCACCTGTCCTTGGGTACAGCATTCTAGTGATGGCTCCCTCTCTCCACCTGTTCTTGGACACACCATTCTAGTGATGGCACCCTCTCTCCACCTGTCCTTGGGTACAGCATTCTAGTGATGGCTCCCTCTCTCCACCTGTTCTTGGACACACCATTCTAGTGATGGCACCCTCTCTCCACCTGTCCTTGGGTACAGCATTCTAGTGATGGCTCCCTCTCTCCACCTGTTCTTGGACACACCATTCTAGTGATGGCACCCTCTCTCCACCTGTCCTTGGGTACAGCATTCTAGTGATGGCTCCCTCTCTCCACCTGTTCTTGGACACACCATTCTAGTGATGGCACCCTCTCTCCACCTGTCCTTGGGTACAGCATTCTAGTGATGGCTCCCTCTCTCCACCTGTTCTTGGACACACCATTCTAGTGATGGCACCCTCTCTCCACCTGTCCTTGGGTACAGCATTCTAGTGATGGCTCCCTCTCTCCACCTGTTCTTGGACACACCATTCTAGTGATGGCACCCTCTCTCCACCTGTCCTTGGGTACAGCATTCTAGTGATGGCTCCCTCTCTCCACCTGTTCTTGGACACACCATTCTAGTGATGGCACCCTCTCTCCACCTGTCCTTGGGTACAGCATTCTAGTGATGGCTCCCTCTCTCCACCTGTTCTTGGACACACCATTCTAGTGATGGCACCCTCTCTCCACCTGTCCTTGGGTACAGCATTCTAGTGATGGCTCCCTCTCTCCACCTGTTCTTGGACACACCATTCTAGTGATGGCACCCTCTCTCCACCTGTCCTTGGGTACAGCATTCTAGTGATGGCTCCCTCTCTCCACCTGTTCTTGGACACACCATTCTAGTGATGGCACCCTCTCTCCACCTGTCCTTGGGTACAGCATTCTAGTGATGGCTCCCTCTCTCCACCTGTTCTTGGACACACCATTCTAGTGATGGCACCCTCTCTCCACCTGTCCTTGGGTACAGCATTCTAGTGATGGCTCCCTCTCTCCACCTGTTCTTGGACACACCATTCTAGTGATGGCACCCTCTCTCCACCTGTCCTTGGGTACAGCATTCTAGTGATGGCTCCCTCTCTCCACCTGTTCTTGGACACACCATTCTAGTGATGGCACCCTCTCTCCACCTGTCCTTGGGTACAGCATTCTAGTGATGGCACCCTCTCTCCACCTGTTCTTGGACACACCATTCTAGTGATGGCTCCCTCTCTCCACCTGTTCTTGGACACACCATTCTAGTGATGGCACCCTCTCTCCACCTGTCCTTGGGTACAGCATTCTAGTGATGGCACCCTCTCTCCACCTGTTCTTGGACACACCATTCTAGTGATGGCTCCCTCTCTCCACCTGTTCTTGGACACACCATTCTAGTGATGGCACCCTCTCTCCACCTGTCCTTGGGTACAGCATTCTAGTGATGGCACCCTCTCTCCACCTGTTCTTGGACACACCATTCTAGTGATGGCTCCCTCTCTCCACCTGTTCTTGGACACACCATTCTAGTGATGGCACCCTCTCTCCACCTGTCCTTGGGTACAGCATTCTAGTGATGGCACCCTCTCTCCACCTGTTCTTGGACACACCATTCTAGTGATGGCTCCCTCTCTCCACCTGTTCTTGGACACACCATTCTAGTGATGGCACCCTCTCTCCACCTGTCCTTGGGTACAGCATTCTAGTGATGGCACCCTCTCTCCACCTGTTCTTGGACACACCATTCTAGTGATGGCTCCCTCTCTCCACCTGTTCTTGGACACACCATTCTAGTGATGGCACCCTCTCTCCACCTGTCCTTGGGTACAGCATTCTAGTGATGGCACCCTCTCTCCACCTGTTCTTGGACACACCATTCTAGTGATGGCTCCCTCTCTCCACCTGTTCTTGGACACACCATTCTAGTGATGGCACCCTCTCTCCACCTGTCCTTGGGTACAGCATTCTAGTGATGGCACCCTCTCTCCACCTGTTCTTGGACACACCATTCTAGTGATGGCTCCCTCTCTCCACCTGTTCTTGGACACACCATTCTAGTGATGGCACCCTCTCTCCACCTGTCCTTGGGTACAGCATTCTAGTGATGGCACCCTCTCTCCACCTGTTCTTGGACACACCATTCTAGTGATGGCTCCCTCTCTCCACCTGTTCTTGGACACACCATTCTAGTGATGGCACCCTCTCTCCACCTGTCCTTGGGTACAGCATTCTAGTGATGGCACCCTCTCTCCACCTGTTCTTGGACACACCATTCTAGTGATGGCTCCCTCTCTCCACCTGTTCTTGGACACACCATTCTAGTGATGGCACCCTCTCTCCACCTGTCCTTGGGTACAGCATTCTAGTGATGGCACCCTCTCTCCACCTGTTCTTGGACACACCATTCTAGTGATGGCTCCCTCTCTCCACCTGTTCTTGGACACACCATTCTAGTGATGACACCCTCTCTCCACCTGTCCTTGGGTACAGCATTCTAGTGATGGCTCCCTCTCTCCACCTGTTCTTGGACACACCATTCTAGTGATGGCACCCTCTCTCCACCTGTCCTTGGGTACAGCATTCTAGTGATGGCACCCTCTCTCCACCTGTTCTTGGACACACCATTCTAGTGATGGCACCCTCTCTCCACCTGTTCTTGGACACACCATTCTAGTGATGGCACCCTCTCTCCACCTGTCCTTGGGTACAGCATTCTAGTGATGGCACCCTCTCTCCACCTGTTCTTGGACACACCATTCTAGTGATGGCACCCTCTCTCCACCTGTTCTTGGACACACCATTCTAGTGATGGCTCCCTCTCTCCACCTGTTCTTGGGTACAGCATTCTAGTGATGGCACCCTCTCTCCACCTGTTCTTGGACACTCCATTCTAGTGATGGCTCCCTCTCTCCACCTGTTCTTGGACACAGCATTCTAGTGATGGCACCCTCTCTCCACCTGTTCTTGGACACACCATTCTAGTGATGGCACCCTCTCTCCACCTGTCCTTGGGTACAGCATTCTAGTGATGGCTCCCTCTCTCCACCTGTTCTTGGACACACCATTCTAGTGATGGCACCCTCTCTCCACCTGTCCTTGGGTACAGCATTCTAGTGATGGCTCCCTCTCTCCACCTGTTCTTGGACACACCATTCTAGTGATGGCACCCTCTCTCCACCTGTCCTTGGGTACAGCATTCTAGTGATGGCACCCTCTCTCCACCTGTTCTTGGACACACCATTCTAGTGATGGCTCCCTCTCTCCACCTGTTCTTGGACACACCATTCTAGTGATGACACCCTCTCTCCACCTGTCCTTGGGTACAGCATTCTAGTGATGGCACCCTCTCTCCACCTGTTCTTGGACACACCATTCTAGTGATGGCACCCTCTCTCCACCTGTCCTTGGGTACAGCATTCTAGTGATGGCTCCCTCTCTCCACCTGTCCTTGGACACACCATTCTAGTGATGGCACCCTCTCTCCACCTGTTCTTGGGCACAGCATTCTAGTGATGGCACCCTCTCTCCACCTGTTCTTGGGTACAGCGTTCTAGTGATGGCACCCTCTCTCCACCTGTTCTTGGGTACACCATTCTAGTGATGGCACCCTCTCTCCACCTGTCCTTGGGTACAGCATTCTAGTGATGGCTCCCTCTCTCCACCTGTCCTTGGACACACCATTCTAGTGATGGCACCCTCTCTCCACCTGTTCTTGGGCACAGCATTCTAGTGATGGCACCCTCTCTCCACCTGTTCTTGGGTACAGCGTTCTAGTGATGGCACCCTCTCTCCACCTGTCCTTGGGCACACCATTTTAGGGATGGCACCCTCTCTCCACCTGTCCTTGGGTACAGCATTCTAGTTATGGCACCCTCTCTCTACTTGTTCTTAGACACACCATTCTAGTGATGGCACCCTCTCTCCACCTGTTCTTGGACACACCATTCTAGTGATGGCACTGTCTCTCAGGTACTGACTCTCCCCCGTAATTCTCCACCTCATATTTATCTCTTGAGGCCTTTCTCCCAAAGACAACAAACAATTTAAATAATTACTACCAGCCAGTCGTGATGGTGCAGGCCTTTAATCCTCGCACTTGGGAGACAGAAGCAGGTGAATCTTTGTGAGTTCAAGGCCAGCCTGGTTTACAGAGTGAGTTTCAGGACAGCTGGAGCCACAGGGAGACCTTGTCTCAAAAAGACCAAAAAATAATAATAATTACTACCAAATAAGCAGAGCAATCCAGAGTACTACTGTGAAGTAAACACACGAAGTAGCAGGCTTCTCTTTGCAGGGGACCACATGTCAAAGCAGGCTCAGAGCAGGGGCAGCATCGAAACAACACTCCTTCCATCAAGGTCTAGTCACCTCAGTGGACTCGGTGGCAGCTGCAGACTCTTGGCCCATCTGAGGAGAACCTTCAAAACCTTCCTGATGCCTGGCTTCCCCGCCCCCTCCTCTCATCTCCCATGGTCACTGCCTAAGAACCTGTCCCAGGTTCTTAGGGCTTGGACATCTCCATCTCTGTTCCCTGGACGTTCCTTAGAGCCATGTCCAGGTGGACACTGATAGCTGAGAAGTCATTAGTGCTGGATAGCTTTAGTGTCAACTTGACACACCTGGGTTGAGGGAGTCTCAATTGGGGAATTGGCTCCATTGGACCACATCTGTGGAGAATTGTCCTGATTGTCGAGCAATGTGGGAGGGCCCAGCCCACAATGAGTGGTGCCACCCTGGGCAGGTTGTTGTGTACCGTATAAGAAGGCAGGCTGGGCATGAGCCAGAGGAGCAAGCCAGTAAACAGCATTCCTCCATGGCCTGTGCTTCAGCTCCTGCCTCCAGGTTCCTGCCCTGAGTTCCTGCCTTGGGCTCCCTGAGTGATGAACTGTGACCCAGGAGACGTAAGCTGAATAAACCCTTTCCTCTCCAAGTTGGTGTTGGTCAGAGTATTTCGTCACAGCAATGGAAGACAAACTAGAATATCATTCATGGTTCAGCCTTTGGGTGAGGCTGTGCTGAGGGAATGAACTTTCTTAAATGTAGACCTTAGCCCTTCTTAGAAACCAGCCCGGGATCTTCTGATGTATATGAATATACAAGAAAAAAAAAAAAAAAGACAGCACCATTTATGCAGGAGAGCCTCAGTCAGACCTGACAGTGTTGGGTAAAGGAAAAAAACAAGCTGAGGAAAAGGAATGGGAACTGTGCTATATGTTGGGACTCTCCAGAGAAACTGCGTGTGTGTGTGTGTGTGTGTGTGTGTGTGTGTGTGTGTGGTGTGTTTCTGTGTATACTAAGAGATTTAAGATTTAAGGAAACTGGCTCACAGGGTTAGGGGAACTAATCAATCTGAAATCTGTACGGGAGGCTGTCAGGCTGACAACTCTGGGAAATTTTCTATGACACGATATTGAAGAAAAAGATCCTTCTTTGGGAAATCAGTCTTTGCTCTTAATGCTTTTGACTAAGCAGGGAGGATCTCCATATCATCTCCCCAAGTCAGCTGAGTGTGAATGTTGAACCATGTCTACAATTTACCTTCACATCAATTGTCAGACTAGTATTTGACAAACGAGTGGTCATTGTGGTCTAGGCCCTCGGCATAATTAATTTCAAGTTATATGCGTGAAAATGAAGCTGAGGTCTGTAGTGTTTAAAAGGATGTGAAGATGATTTGGGATGATAGGAAAGAAACAGGAGATTGTGGGGGGTGGGGGAGTGTAAAAAGCCTCAGGAGGCAGGTGACTTGTGAAGGAGCCCAGGTATAGAAAAGGCTAAGTATAACCCTACACTTTGCAGACTAGCTAAAAACTAGTTCAGAATCAGTCCTTAGGTGTCCTTAGGTGGTGGGAAGCCCATCGTTGGCTGATGTCTTCCTTCTGGGTCTTGCCTCTGAATCCAGCCTGGTTCTGAGCCGGTGGCCGAGCAAGAGACAAAAACCTCCTTCAGTTCTGCCTGAGTCAGGTCTTTATGGGGGAAGATCATTTAGTTTATCTAAAGTGCAGTGAATTCCCACAGCCTTAGGCAGACCCATATTCCAGCGTAAGCACAAAAACAAATTCTAAAGCCAAGTAAATGACTGGTGATGAGCCACAGGTATGTATTATCATGACCGCTGCTCTCCCTGAGAATTCTCTCTGCCAAGCGAGCAGAATCTACGCCACAAACATGAAGCACAGCCAACTTTTCGGCGACTGCTTTGAGTGAGTGGTCCCGAAATAATGTCTAGTGGGTAGGTGGAGGTGCACAGCTTCCACATATATTCTCCCATGACTAAAGGAAAGAGACATCATACGTGAGGCAGCTTCTCTGGTGTGTGCTATCCTGAGGATCGGCTTTTAAGCAACCAAAGCCATGATTATATAAAGGAAGATCTTTGTGTAGATAGGAAGGCAGTCGTTTTCAAGGAGTTAGGGTGATGACTGAAGTCGTTTTGGCTTTCCTAGTGCCTGGGTGGAAACACAAAAAGTGTGTGCCTTTGCCAAAGTTGACAGCCCTACATATGGACGATGTCCTCTGCAGCACTAGTGACTTCTAGAATCTGGGAGGTCTGCGCTAGGGAACAGAGCTCTCCACTGCCAGGTTTCTGAACAACTGGTAGGAACAGTGACTGGGAAGTGCTTCTGTATCTATATCTGTATCTGGCCAACTGAATCTATGCGGGAGAACAACATCCCAGGACTTCTTTGGTCTCCATGTAATATTTACTGCTATGAGCCAACCAAGGGGTTTATAAGCACATACATGAGGTGTCATAGCTCTGTCTCTTTCCAAATGACACTATGTGGTTGGTCTGGTTGCCTGCTTCCTAACACATAGAAGTGCGTGCGTGCGTGCGTGCGTGTGTGTGTGTGTGTGTGTGTGTGTGTGTGTTTCCACCTTTTTGTTTTGTTTTGTTTTGTTGGTCTTTTTAAGACAGGGTCTCCCGCCGGACGTGGTGGCACGTGCCTTTAATCCTAGCACTCGGGAGGCAGAGGCAGGCGGATCTTTATGAGTTCAAGGCCAGCCTGCTCTACAGAGTGAGTTCCAGGACAGCTGGGGCAACAGGGAGACCCTGTCTTGAAAAGACCAAAAAAAAAAAAAAAAGAAAAGAAAAAAGACAGGGTCTCCCTGGAGCTCTGGAGCTCTGGCTGTCCTGGTACTCACTCTGTAGACCAGGCTGGTCTTGAACTCACAGAGATCCACCTGCCTTTGCCTCCCAAGTGCTAGGATTAAAGGCGTGTGCCACCACACCGGGCACCACCTCTTTAATGAAAGCAGGCAGAATTCTTGCAGTCTCAGTGAGTGGAGGACATTTGAACAAATCAATTTTCAGTGCTTCCTGTAGGAGGAGAGCATGCTGGATAGAAGAGTTCAGACCTACAGGCAGCTGGGCTCCTGGAAAGCCGAACTAGGAGAGTAAACCCAGTCACTAGGCAGTTTGCTCAAATCAGCCCATCACATAGACACATTCCAGATTTCCCCAAATCCCAGGTCATTGAAACTGCACCTGTGCCCCTCGGCAGCTGGCCGAGGTCTCTGACACAAGGCTGGGTACAGGAAAGGGCGTTTCTGCTACTCCGTGCAGTTCAAGTGCAAGATGTGCCAGGCAGCCTTGGAATCAAGCTGACACATATTCCACAGCATAACGACCTCGGCTCAAGGTTCCCAGGGAGGACTGAGTGTGAGTATTAGGTCACTGAGCTCTGTTGCCATTTAACCAGCCCCAGCCTGTGTCGTGGTGACACACATCTGCTGACTGGATGCATCAGTTCATCGTGCTGTAGGCTGACTGGTGGGCCATGCTTGAAAGACTCCTGGCATGTGGCCCTGCCTGCACTCTTCACTGTTGACTGAAAGCATATGCTCCACACAATTGGGACAGTGTTAGCATGTAGGTCCAAGGCGCTTCCTACACATCTGGCTGAGGCCGGCTGAATCACTCCCCCCCGGGAGGGTGGCTTCTAGCTCTGTGACATCTGGCAAGTGGCAGGAAGTGTCTGGATTCATCCCTCAGTGATTTTTATCTCCGCATGCTTTTCTAATTTCATCAGGGCCTTCGTGTTACATTCCGAATGACATGTCCACATTTGCCACGGACAAGAATGACAGATGGAGAAAAATCATCTTTGACCCTTAAAAGTCAGTCGGTCATGTTTTATGAGCGAAGATCCTGGGCACAAAAGCTATAAGAAAATGTGCAGAGATGCCTTGAAATGTTACATAATTCCTCATATTTAGCTTTTAGAAATGATGCCCCCTTTTCAAACTGATTTATCGAAGCATAAAAATAACATTTAAAATTATTTCTTCCATAGGCACATAACTTATATAGAGTAAAAATCTCAAGGGTCTACCTCAGAGAACTTTTTTTTTTGGAGACAGGGTCTCACAATGTTTTCTAGGCTTGTCTTGAACTCTTGGGCTTGGGTGATCTCCCTGCCTCAGCCTCCATTTTCGTTCATCTATACCTCATGGAGTTGTCATCTAGAACAAGATCTGGAACATTGTCAACTCTTTTTTTTTTTTGTCTTTTTGAGACAGGGTTTCCCTTTAGTCCCAGGTGGCTGGAGCTCTCATAGACTAGGCTGGCCTTGAACAGAGATCTGCCTGCCTCTGCCTCCCACGTGCTAGGATTAAAGGCATGCACCACCACGCCCGGCCATTTTCAACTCCTTAAAATGTTTCTGAGTCCCCTCCCTGTGGATAGCCCACCCACAGAGGCTCACTCTGTTCTGGCCTCTATCATCAAAGAGAAGGGAAAATGGCGCTTGATTTGGGGCCTTCCTTACATGCCTCACCATGTACCAAAGAACAGAAGCTTTGTAAATTACCACATACTGACATAGAGAAGTCGAGGTCAAGTTTCAAACTTGGTGATTTCTTTAATACTCATATCTTACAGCATGTAAGGGGCTTCTCTTCTTATCTAAGGGCTAATATTTCACAATTGAGGAAGAACATATACCGTAAAGGAGAACATTTTCTTTCTAGTTATGGGGGAGAATTCTTCTGGTTTCTGAAACCTCTGGCAGCCAGGTTCATGCATTTGTGAAT
The DNA here is from genome assembly GCA_009823505.1 of Rhizomys pruinosus. NCBI lineage: Eukaryota > Metazoa > Chordata > Mammalia > Rodentia > Spalacidae > Rhizomys > Rhizomys pruinosus. The sequence goes on from VZQC01009923.1 coordinate 925,907, forward strand.
GTCCAGCCACCTGCCTTCAGAGTCCTCCCTCTTAGAAGGACACTCAAGCCCTGAGTGAGATGGCCAGTGCTCATCCTGGCTAGGCCTCTCCTGAATCTTACATCCAGGAATGAGGCCTCGTTGCGGCTTGCTCTTCTCTAGGGGGAAAAAAAAAAACGCTTAGTCAGACCCAAAGCTAGTTGCTGCAGGCCCTACTCTGTCCTTAGGAAATACCGGGAGAAAAGGCCACAGGAGACCAGACTAAATCCTCCTAAGTCTTTCAATGCCCTGTGTCTACATTTGGCAGCTGTTCTCATTAGACTGAGTGGACGAGTTTCCCTACCGTGCCTGACCAGGTACTCTCTCTCAAAAATCTGCCACAAGGTGTGCCACCCTCAGCCACACTGACATGTTTTCTGGAGACTTAAATGTCTTTGTTACTTTACATCATTTTTAGATTCAAAGGTAACCAATGGGGGAAACATAGTGAGACCTTGTCTCTAGAAAAAATCTTCAAGATTTGAAGAAAGGATTTGTAGTCGACTTGTCGGGGAATAAGGGTGAGAGATCTTAGCTACAGGAAAGTGGTGGTGTTACTGGAGGCGAAGTGGAGGAGATCAGGACGGCTTCTCTCCTGCTCCAGTGTGACACACAGCCTGAGGACCCCGGAGCAGGCCACCACTTCTCTGGCTTCAGTTCCCCATGTGCAAAATGCCATGTTTAGGTTAGCCAGGCTACTGTGTAAAAGACAAGGCTCAGAGCTGTTTGCCTACTGTGTGGGGGTGGGCTCAGCATTCCCAGGAGGACTTGGGCAAGATGGGGCTCCTACCATGGTAACTTGGAAAACCCCTACCAATAGGAGGGGAGAACCTGCTTTTTCATGTAAATGAAGGGCGGGCTTTTGATTGTTTCCTCTTTTTCCTTTTATTTGCATGTGGTATATGCTGGCTTGGGTACTTGTGTATGCTCCTGTGTGTGTGTGTGCTCCTGTGTGTGTTACATAATTACTCATATTTAGCTTTTAGAAATGATGCCCCCTTTTCAAACTGATTTATCGAAGCATAAAAGTAACATTTAAAATTATTTCTTTCGTAGGCACATAACTTATATAGAGTAAGAATCTCAAGGGTCTGTCTCCTTAGGTGGTGGGAAGCCCATCATCGGCTGGTGTCTGCCTTCTGGGTCTTGCCTCTGAATCCAACCTGGTTCTGAGCAGGTGTGACTGTGTATGCTCCTACGTGTGTGACTGTGTGTGCTCCTGTGTGTGTGACTGTGTAGGCCAGAGATCAACATCAAGGGTCTTCCTCAATTGCTCACCACCTTATTTTTTTAAAATTTTATATATAAATGTATATATATATATATATATATATATATATGATACGTATGTATGCAATGAGTATGTTTATGTGTGCATGTTCATAAGTACAGTCACATACCACAGCACAGGTGAAGAGGATAGAAAGCAAGGATAGGTGTCCGTCTTCACCTCCTACCTCGTTTTTGCCAGGGTCTCTTCTTTCACCTCTGTGTGCGCCATGCTAGCTGGCCTGCGAGCTTCTGGGGATTCTCCTGCACTGCCTCCCACTTCACTGTAAGAGCACCAAGATTACAGAGGGGCCGAATGCTGCTATGCTCATCTTCGCCCATGTTCCTGGAATTCAAGCTCAGGTCTTTGCTTGCCAGGCAAGTGCTTTCACCCACTGAGCCATCTCTCAAGGCCTTCCACCTTATTTTTTGAGACAAGATCTCTCAGTGAAATTGCAACTTACCCATTTACTAAACTGGCTGGCCCAGGTTGCCCCTGGAATCCTCCTGAATCTACTTCCCAGCACTAGGATCACAGGAGTCCACCACCATGCCCAGTTTTACACAGGTGCTAGGGAAAAAGAGCTCAGGTCTTCGAGCTTGCACTACACGCACGTTACCAACTGAGCCATCTCTCTAGTCCTGACTTTTGCTTCCTGGAGATCAGATTTACTGTTGACATAGGCCAGTTGCCAGCATAATGACACTCTATAGGCTCAGAATGTTTTGAGGGGCTAGTCTAGTTTTGACAAAGAACACATCCTTGAGAAGGAACATTCAGGGGCATTCTTTGCTGTATTATTGTAAACCTTCACTCTCAAAACCAGAGCAGTCCTTAAAGACACACAAGCCTGAATAATGGGTTCTAGTCACTGAGCACAGGCTAGCTCAATCCAGAAATCCACTGAGACAGCATTATTGGGACTTTAAGGATAGCATGAGACCATATGGTCTTTATTGGGTTTGTAATATTACTGAGAACTGAGTTGTCTTATATAGCTTCCGGAATATTAATCCTATGTATATGCCTGTGTGCTATAACATCAGAACCATAAGAAGGTCTGGTGTTTAAATCCACTTCTGTCCCCACTAAGGTCCTTAGCCACATATGGGAAGGAAATCTCTCACATGCTGTTTGAATCTTCTTCCGTCACTGTCTTAGATTTCTATCATTCCCATGTCCTCCTCTGGGCCAGATGCCGTGCCACCCTCCACATGGGTTTTTGAGAATGTCTCCCTCCTTGTTGCTCTGGGCTTTCCAGATCAATAGTAATGAGGTCTCCTTATCTACAGTTGCTCAAAGCATTTTGGTCAATGCAGTGTACATAGTTCTGTGTAGATCTCCTACTGGCTATTGCACAGACTTGAGCACTTGACATGAGACCCAGTTCATACAATGCTAAACGTCCGCTGCACGGTGCTCAGTGTACATCTTTGTACCAAGTACTTTTTGCCCCATAAATACTTTTTTCAATCAGCAGATTGCATCTCTGATCATCACTGCAGCTGTGAGGGAGGTTTTACAGCATCTGGCTTTACAGCATCTGGTTTGTTTGGGTGAAGAGAACTATTTCCAGGCTGAGAACAACTTGAAAATGTCTCCCCCACTGAGCAGATATCATCAACTTCACCAAGCTTCCTGTGGCAGGAATTCTCAGTTTAACCATTTCCAATCAGGCTATGCAGGCCACAGGACTACTTATGAAATGGCTTTGCCTTCTGCTGTCCCTTGTTCGCTTCTGTCCCTGGCGATGTGGGTCAGCAACTCACACATGGGACACATTTTCAATGGGTAAGTGACTCTGGAATCTTTTAGCTTAAATCAAGCATCCACTTCAAGCATGTTAATCTAAGAAAACAAGCTTTGGTTAAAACAAACAAAAACAACAAAACAACAACAACAAAACAGCCCTATCTAAAAATTCCCATCTTCTTTAACAATTGGTGAGGATAAACCTGGAATAAAGAGCTAGGCTTGGTGGCGCACACCTTTAATCCTAGTACCTGGGAGGCAGAGGCAGGTGGATCTTTGTGAGTTCAAGGCCAGCCTGGTCTACAGAGTGAGTTCCAGGACAGCTGGGGCTACAGGGAGACCCTGTCTCAAAAAGACAAAAAAACAAAAATACAAAACCTGGAATAAAGACATGTCCCATCCCCCATCCATAACCCCCCCCAGTATCTCTGACTATATCTATAATCAATATCTCACCCTCCAGGAAGCCCTCTTTGATCTGTCCTGATTAAGGCTTCTCTTTGGCTTTTACTGAGATCTGTCCTGCATCTCAGCATGCAGGTCCTTGACCTGTCTTTACCTTACTTGGGGATCAGGCTAGGCTCCCTCGCAGTGCCTTGCTCACGGGACACAGGAGGAGTATAAGCAGGATGATTGGATTTTAGGTGCTGTCTTCTAGAAGTGATTTAGATTAGCTAATGGGAACACATTTCGGTTATTTTTAGAACCTTCAGTTTCTTCTTTGCCTTGCCTGAAAGGTAACTGTGGAAGGTAAGCAAAATATTCGTTTGTCAATCTTTAGACACTGTTATCATAAAACTAATCTTTACATGTTCATAGTTAGACTATTTGTAATAGCCCCAAATTGGAAATTGTCCAAATGCCCATCACTAGTTGAACAGATAATAAATAAATTGTGGGATTTCATACAATAGGTTACTACAGAGTAATTACAATGAGCAATCTACAACTACATGCAACAATTTGGATGAATCTCATAAATACAATGCTGAGTATTAGAAGCCAGACACAAAAGGTATGATTCTATGTTTATGTAAAGAACAAGAACAGACATAACTAATCTTTGCTGTTCGCAGTCGAGATAGTGGCTTCCTGTGGAGGGGAAAAGTTTGGATGCTGGCCTCACAGATGGCTGGGTGAACTGTTTTTTTTTTTTTTTAATTTGGGTGCTGGTTAAACAAATGTTCAGTTTATAAAGAGGTATCATGTTACCTTTATGATGCAGGGAACTCTCTCTGAGAATTCTGCCCCAAGTGCTATTTCTGAGGAGACCTTGTCCAGAACCTTGCTTTGGAATCAAAAGGTGACAGGAATTAAGCTCTGTCTGAATGGCAATGTATGCATGTATTAATTATTGTTGTATAACAGAGTAGCCCAGAACATGACGGCTAAATGAGCAGGCATTTATTAGGCAATAGTTTTTGTTGGTCAGCAATCGGAAGCAACTAAGCCGAGTGGTCCTAGATCAGAATCTCCCATGGAGCTAGAGGCAAGATGTTCACAATGGCTGCCATCATCTTCTAAAGGCTTCCCAGGGCTCATCTGATCCGTTTCCAACAGGATGACTTGCATGGCTGTGGGCAGGAGGCCTCAGTTAATCCCTCATGCGTCTCCCCATGAAGCTACTTGACATGATAGCTTCCTTCCCCTAGAAAGAGTGAAAAGGAATGTGGGAAGAAGCCACAGTATTTTTCACGACAGTCTTAGAAGTCACATGCCATCTTTTGCAACCATATTCCATTCATTGGAAAAGAGTCACTCAGCATACCCCACACTCAAGTAAGAGAGATTCAAAGTCTACCTTTTCATGGAAGAAGTAGCAGAGAATTTGTGCATGTATTTTTTAAACCATGGAAGTTCACCCACTGACCACAAAATATTTACTCTCCTCCCCACTCCCACCCCCCATTAAAGATCTTTCCAGGCCACCAAACGTGCAGCATCAGCTTGAAGTTCACAATCCCCTCATTTACATCAGGTCCAGATACAGATCTGAGTCCTCAGCTTAAGTGAAACTACTTGAGTCAGTTCCTCCCCATCAGAACTGCACCTGCCTCTGCCCATGATAATCATGTGGGAACAGCATGGACAACCACTGCAGATGCTTCTGTTCACAAAGGAACCCAGGAGTTAGCAGCCAGGACTTACAGACGTGTTCCTAATGAGCTGCTGGTCTCTAGCAGTTCAGAAGTGAAGCTCAGCAAAGTTTGGAAGTCCCTTGATCAGGACTCAGTCCTACTTATGTTCAGAAAGGATTTCCATGACTCTTGGCTCTACCTTCTGATTCTCCTCCTCTTTCCATGAAAGATGTTACCTCAGCTTGCTTCTCACCAGTAGCATTCTGGGAGTCCAAAGACTTCTTCATTTTATATCGTCTCTGTCCCTTTCAGTCCTAGTGTGATCTTCAAACAAAATACAGTGGAGGCAACGCCATGCCTCCTGGACCTGGGGTGGAGGATCCTTTCCCCAGTCCGAGACCTCAGAGATGAGGGGTCCTCTCTACAGAGACAGCTACCTAGCCCTGTGTACTCTCTCAACCTGAAAACACAGGGAGAGGCATTTTTATTCAATTCACAATGCTGAAAAAGATTTTAAAAGTAAAAATCTTGAAAGAATGGACATTAGACATAAAGTAATCAGAGAAAAATTGTATAACTTTAATTTTCAGTTCCCAGAATGTTCAGAGACCAACAGAAAAAAGGGAGACACTCACACCTTACCTATCATCGTCAGGAAAATCAAGCACCTGGCCACCTACACACCAGAACCATCTCTACACCCATACAGAGAAGGACCACCCTGGCAGGAGGTGGCTGACGTGATGGCACATGCTGTATATCCCCAGATGTGATCTACACCTATGAAGCAGTGGACACAAAAGACCCTGCAGCAATGTATTCTGGGAATTGTAGTTTTATGCTTTATGATAATTCAGAACTTTAAAACAAGATTAAGAGCCAGTGAAACACAAAATTATATTTAAGCCCTAAAACCATCTAAATAAAGACACTTCTAAATAAGATATAAATGAATGTAAATGTGAACATATTTTTCTTGAACAGAGTCTACCCCTTTAAAAAAAAATATCTAGGAGGGAAGGCTAGTAATATGCTCAATGGAGAGAGTTCCTTGCTACACAAGTCTGGTAACCTGAGTTTGATCCCTACATCTCTTGTGTCCTGGTTTGAATGTGAAATGTCCCCCATATGCACATATGTTTGAATATTTGGTTGCCAGCTGGTGGCGCTGTTTGTGGGACCTTTAGGAGCACTTGCTGGAGCAAGTATGCCACTGGATCAGGCTTTGAGGTTGGTTGGTTGGTTGGTTGGTTTGGTCTGAGGTTTCATAGCCTCAGTTCACTTCCTGTTTGCTCTCTGCTTCCAGAATACTGATCCAGTGTGGCAGGCTACCCCATGCTCCTGCTGCCGTGCCTCCTTCATCATGATGGACTACACCTCCTCAGGAACTGTGAGCCAAAATAAACTCTTTCTCCCTTAAGTCACTTTTGTCAGGGTATTTTATCACATAACCAGAAACAGTCACTACATAAAAGGGGAAAGAGAGACCCAACTCCACAAAGTTGTTCTCTAACCTCCACATGCATGCTGTAACACACTACTACTGCTACTACTACTACTAGTAATAATAATAATACATGAGGCTGGAGAGATAGCCTAGCGGTTAAGAGCGCCGACTGCTCTTGCAGAGGACCCGGGTTTGATCCCCAGCACCCACATGGCGGCTAAGAACCGTCTGAAACTCCAATTCCAGGAGAACTCCAGTTCCAGGGGAATCTGAGACCCTCTTCTGACCTCCGCGGCATTGCATGACACGGGTGCACAAACCTACATGCAGACAGTATGCTCATACACATACAAAAAATAAATAAATAAAATTAAAAAAATTGTTAAAAAAAAGATACTTTAAAAATAATAATACATTTATTTATTTTTATTTTATGTACATGAGTATTTTGCTTTCATGTATGTAAGTTCTCCACATCGCATACAATGCCCATGGATACTTCACAAGAAGGTGTCAGATCCCCTGGAACTGGAGTTACACTGCTGTGTGAGGGCTGGGAACCAAACCCAGGCCCTCTGCAAGAGCAGCCAGTGCTCTTTCTAGCCCCTATTTTATTTTATTTTATTTTATTTTATTTTATTTTATTTTCGTCTTTTTGAGACAGGGTCTCCCTTTAGTCCCAGCTGTCCTGGAACTCACTCTGTAGACCAGACTGGCCTTGAACTCACAGAGGTCTGCCTGGCTCTGCCTGGCTCTGCCTCCCAAGTGCTAGGATTAAAGGCATACGCCACCACGCCTGGCTATTTTAAGAACTTTTAAAAAATTCTTATAAAATGATTTCATGCTGTATTATTTTGTTTCTAAATTCTTTGTTATCTTAAAAATTACAGGCTTTCATTTTTTTCCACAGACCCTTTTACATTTCTTTGGTTTTGATTTTGGCTTTTCAAGATAGTGTCTCTATGTATATTAGGTCATACTTGCTTTAAATTCATGATCTTCCTGCCTCAGCCTCTCAAGTACTAATATTGTAAGAATGTACACCACACCCAGCTCTATCCCCTATTAAAAAAAAAAATTGGGCCTGGAGAAATGACTCAGCAGTTAAGAGTGCTGACTGCTCTTGCAGAGGACCCAGGTTTGAATCCCAGCACCCACATGGCGGCTAAGAACCATCTTTAAGCTGGGCATGGTAGCACACTCCTTCAATCCTAGCACTCAGAAGGCAGGGGCAGGCGGATCTCTGTGAGTTCAAGGCCAGCCTGGTCTACAGAGTGAGTTCCAGGACAGCTGGGGCTTCAGGGAGACCCTGTCTCAAAAAAAAAAAAAAACCCAAAATTTAAAGAGCTACAAATATAGCTCACTGGCAGAACATTTGCCTATCATTCAAAAAGCCTTGGGGTTGATATCTAAACTGGCAAAATAATAATAATAACAACAACAACAACAACAGCCTGAATTTTAAAGCCACAGATTGAAGTTGTACATAGGAGCAAGACAAAGCAGAAGAAATTTTAGAATAACTATCTACTCTAACATGAGAAAAGTATGAGTAAAGGATAACTTCCAGCCTTTTATTTGTTTTATTTTTGTTCTTTAGGTTATTTGTGACAGTGTCTCATAGTCTAAGCTGGCCTGGAACTCACTGTATATTTCAGGCTGGTTTCAAGCCTTGGATCCTCTAGCCTCAGCCTCCTGATTAATTTCTAAAATTAAAGCCTGGATTTACATTCCAACATACTAAACTTTAGTTTACAGGAATTTATGAATCTAGAAGGATCTAAACAATGTTGAGGGGGAATGGGAGGTACACCAGGAGTTCTTCAACTACTGTGGATCAGAGTCGGCAACAGGCTCCTAAAACAGCCAGCCAGGCTACACTCCAGGGGTGGCCATTGAGAGGGTTAGGGGGAGACCTGAGAATCTGACTCTCTAACAAGTTCCCAGTGATGCTGACAGTCTGTGGACACTTTATGAACCACTTCAGTACTCTTTCCCCCAGTAGAGTATGCATTACAGAATTACAATGATTAATGAATGGATATACTAATGTAGTTTATGCATAAAAGGAAACTATAAAAAGAAACCGATTATTGATTCATTCCACAACATGCATGAACCCTGGAAACCTAATGGTAAGTGAAAGAAGCCAGACACAAAAGGCCACATAGCAAATGATTTCATTTATAAGAAATATCCAAGATGGGAAAACTCAGAGACAGGACGCAGGCCAGTGGTTTCCAACAGCCAGGACTGAGGGAGAGTGAGAAGTGATGCGTCTGAGGTGTCTTGGAGCAGGCAATGAAAATACTTCAAAATTATATAATGGCGTTAGGTGCATTGTGATATATACTAAACATACCTTGTGAATATACTAAAAGTTTCTAGATTATATTTTTTAAATGAATGTAGTTATGGTACACAAATGGTAATAAATTAGATTTCATTTTTGAAAATGTAAGCGTAAAGATTATTACAAGAAAATATAAGTGGCTTTCTATATAGTTTTGAAATAACTAAAGATTGAAACTGAAAAGGAGATTTGACTTCATATGTTAAAAAAAACTTAAATTGAAGCCGAATGTGGCGGTGCACACCTTTAATCCCAGAACTTGGGAGGCAGAGGCAGGCAGTTCAAAGCCAGCCTGGTCTACAGAGTGAGTTCCAGGCCAGGTGGGGCTATAGGGAGACCCTGTCTCAAAAAAAAACAAAAAAACAAACTTAAATTGAAAATTAAATAGTAAACTATAAAACAATACTTGTTACACTATCCATATCCTTATTCTTTCAGAGGTTATAAATTAAGACAGAAAACAACAACGAAGAGTGACACGTCTACAGAAAAGGACAGGAACTGTACCTCACTAGAGGGCATATTTTTAAAACCCAATCCAATTAGCTATCAAGTCACGAGTAAAGCTAAGATTCATTTTGCTTAATAAGTTAGCAAAGAATATGTGTGCATGTGTGTGTGTGTGTGTGTGTGCATGCGCAAGTGTGTGTGCATGTATGTATGAAGAGGACAGAGAACAACAGGTGTCCCACTGTGTCATTTCTTTGCCTTATTTTTCCAGCCAAGGTCTACTCATTGAGCCTGCAGTTTGGTGTCCAGCAAGTCCCAGGAATCCTCCTGTGTTTGTCCCTGCCCCAGCACTGAGAATATAGGCACACAACCATACCTGCCTTTTTAAATGGGTTCTGGGGATTTGAACTCAGGTCCTCGTGCTTGCACAGCATGTACTCTTACCTTCTGAGCCATCTCCCAGCCCATACCAGAAAATTAAAAAAAAAATTCTTTCTTAGGGAATGGTTTCAGTGATCTACAGACCCACAGGGATGATCCGTTAATGTGTATCCCAAAACTTTGAAGCATACATAGTCTTTAACTAAGGAAATAGCTAAGGATGGATGTTTCCAACAATTGTCTTTCAAGTGGTAAACTGGCAACCCTTAAAAAGATTTGCAAATTGCAAAGGAGGAGCATACTTAAAATGATCTTTTTTATCAAGTAAAATACTATCCGGCCACTAAAAATGTTACAGATTTATTGCCATATTAAGATGCTCATGATATATTGGGGGGTTTTGGTGTGATTTTTTTTTAAATGGGATCTCCCTGTAGCCCCAGCTGGCATGGAACTTGGTCTGTAGACCAGGCTGGCCTTGAACTCACAGAGATCGGCTTGCCTCTGCCTCCCGAGTGCTGGGATTAAAGGTGTGTGCAACCACGCCCAGCTGCTCATGATATATTGGTTTTTTTTTCATATATATATATATACTAGGGGTTCCACAGACCCTCAGACAATACTGGCCATTGCCTGAACTCTTTGTTAGCACCCCTCAGAGCTTAAGTGTAAGGCCCTATTGATGAAGATAACTACATACATGATATAAGGCAAAACAAGGAGAAATAGAACTTGAGCACTCACAATTTCAACCACCTGATACTTGACACAGGGTCCAAGAACACTCAATGAACAATAGACAGCATCTTCAGCAAATGGCATAGGAAAAACTGGATCACTACTTGTAGAATAAAAAAAATTAAACCCTTACCTCTTGCCCTGTACAAAAATCAACTCCAAATGGATCAAAGACCTCAACGTGAAACCTGAAATTATGAAGGTGATAAAAAAACGTCATCAGTTACCTACAAGACCTAGGCATAGGAGAAGACTTTCTAAATCAGACAGCAGCTACACAGGAAGTAATTTCAACAATTAACAAGTGGGATCTCATTAAACTCAAAAGCTTCTGTACAGCTAAAGTAACAATCAGTGAATCAAATTGAAGAGAAAACCCACAGAGTGGGAGGAAACCTACACTGCTGATTCATCTGACAGAGCAAACAAAGAAGTAAGAATACAAATGACTAATTCAAAAGATGGAGTAAAGAGCTGAAAAGAGACTTCACAAGTGAGGCAATAAAGATGGCTGAGAAGCATCCTAAAAAGTGTTCAACCTCACTAATAATTAAGGAAATGCAAATTAAATGTACTCTCAGATATCATCTCACTCTGACACAACTGGCTAAGATCAAGAACACAAAACACATCAAATGTTGGAGAGGTTGTGGGGAAAAGGAAACACTCATCCACTGCTTTTGGGAATGTAAACTTGTAGAACTTTTATGGAAAGCAGTGTGGAGAAACCTTAAAAATTTCAAAATGACCCTACCACCTGACCCAGTCATACCACTCCTGGGTTTATACCCACAAGTCTCATCCTACTGCCGAGATACATGCACATCTATGTTTATTGCATCTCTCTTCACAATAGCAAAGAGCTGGAACCAACCCAAGTGCCCCTCAACTGAAGAGTGGATAAAGAAAATGTGATACATCTACACAATGGAGTTCTATGCAGTGGCAAAGAAAGACGACATCATGGACTTTGCAGAAAAATGGATGGAACTCAAAGTCATTATGCTAAGTGAAATAATGTAGTCCCAGAAAAATAAACAAGGAACGGTATGCCTCATTTGTGGATGCTAGCACCAAGTACCTAGTTGTAAAGCAAACTGANCCAATGTATGCATGTATTAATTATTGTTGTATAACAGAGTAGCCCAGAACATGACGGCTAAATGAGCAGGCATTTATTAGGCAATAGTTTTTGTTGGTCAGCAATCGGAAGCAACTAAGCCGAGTGGTCCTAGATCAGAATCTCCCATGGAGCTAGAGGCAAGATGTTCACAATGGCTGCCATCATCTTCTAAAGGCTTCCCAGGGCTCATCTGATCCGTTTCCAACAGGATGACTTGCATGGCTGTGGGCAGGAGGCCTCAGTTAATCCCTCATGCGTCTCCCCATGAAGCTACTTGACATGATAGCTTCCTTCCCCTAGACAGAGTGAAAAGGAATGTGGGAAGAAGCCACAGTATTTTTCACGACAGTCTTAGAAGTCACATGCCATCTTTTGCAACCATATTCCATTCATTGGAAAAGAGTCACTCAGCATACCCCACACTCAAGTAAGAGAGATTCAAAGTCTACGCTTTTCATGGAAGAATTAGCAGAGAAGTTGTGCATGTATTTTTTAAAACCATGGAAGTTCACCCACTGACCACAAAATATTTACTCTCCTCCCCACTCCCACCCCCCATTAAAGATCTTTCCAGGCCACCAAACGTGCAGCATCAGCTTGAAGTTCACAATCCCCTCATTTACATCAGGTCCAGATACAGATCTGAGTCCTCAGCTTAAGTGAAACTACTTGAGTCAGTTCCTCCCCATCAGAACTGCACCTGCCTCTGCCCATGATAATCATGTGGGAACAGCATGGACAACCACTGCAGATGCTTCTGTTCACAAAGGAACCCAGGAGTTAGCAGCCAGGACTTACAGACGTGTTCCTAATGAGCTGCTGGTCTCTAGCAGTTCAGAAGTGAAGCTCAGCAAAGTTTGGAAGTCCCTTGATCAGGACTCAGTCCTACTTATGTTCAGAAAGGATTTCCATGACTCTTGGCTCTACCTTCTGATTCTCCTCCCTCTTTCCATGAAAGATGTTACCTTTCAGCTTGCTTCTCACCAGTAGCTTCTGGGAGTCCAAAGACTTCTTCATTTTATATCGTCTCTGTCCCTTTCAGTCCTAGTGTGATCTTCAAACAAAATACAGTGGAGGCAACGCCATGCCTCCTGGACCTGGGGTGGAGGATCCTTTCCCCAGTCCGAGACCTCAGAGATGAGGGGTCCTCTCTACAGAGACAGCTACCTAGCCCTGTGTACTCTCTCAACCTGAAAACACAGGGAGAGGCATTTTTATTCAATTCACAATAGCTGAAAAAGATTTTAAAAGTAAAAATCTTGAAAGAATGGACATTAGACATAAAGTAATCAGAGAAAAATTGTATAACTTTAATTTTCAGTCCCAGAATGTTCAGAGACCACAGAAAAAAGGGAGACACTCACACCTTACCTATCATCGTCAGGAAAATCAAGCACCTGGCCACCTACACACCAGAACCATCTCTACACCCATACAGAGAAGGACCACCCTGGCAGGAGGTGGCTGACGTGATGGCACATGCTGTATATCCCCAGATGTGATCTACACCTATGAAGCAGTGGACACAAAAGACCCTGCAGCAATGTATTCTGGGAATTGTAGTTTTATGCTTTATGATAATTCAGAACTTTAAAACAAGATTAAGAGCCAGTGAAACACAAAATTATATTTAAGCCCTAAAACCATCTAAATAAAGACACTTCTAAATAAGATATAAATGAATGTAAATGTGAACATATTTTTCTTGAACAGAGTCCTACCCTCTTAAAAAAAAAATATCTAGGAGGGAGGCTAGTAAGTATGCTCAATGGAGAGAGTTCCTTGCTACACAAGTCTGGTACCTGAGTTTGATCCCTACATCTCTTGTGTCCTTGTCGTTTGAATGTGAAATGTCCCCCAAATGCACATATGTTTGAATATTTGGTTGCCAGCTGGTGGCGCTGTTTGTGGGACCTTTAGGAGCACTTGCTGGAGCAAGTATGCCACTGGATCAGGCTTTGAGGTTGGTTGTTGGTTGGTTTGGTTTGAAGGTTTCATAGCCTTCAGTTTCACGTCCTGTTTGCTCTCTGCTTCCAGAATACTGATCCAGTGTGGCAGGCTACCCCATGCTCCTGCTGCCGTGCCTCCTTCATCATGATGGACTACACCTCCTCAGGAACTGTGAGCCAAAATAAACTCTTTCTCCCTTAAAGTCACTTTTGTCAGGGTATTTTATCACATAACCAGAAACAGCACTACATAAAAAAGGGGAAAGAGAGAACCACAACTCACAAAGTTGTTCTCTACCACCACATACATGCACAACACATATATCTGCATACTACATACAGTAATAATAAAATAAAAAAATAAAAAAAAAAAATTTAAGAGGCCGACTGCTCTTGCAGAGGACCCGGGTTTGATCCCCCAGCACCCACATGGCGGCAAGAACCGTCTGAAACTCCAATTCCAGGAAGACTCCAGTTCCAGGGGAATCTGAGACCTCTTCTGACCTCCGGCGCATTGCATGACACGGGTGCACAAACCTACATGCCAGACAGTATGCTCAATACACATACAAAAAATAAATAAATAAAATTAAAAAAAATTGTTAAAAAAAAAGAACTTTTAAAAAATAATAATACATTATATTTATTTTTATTTTATGATAATGAATTTTGCTTTCATGTATGTAAGTTCTCCACATCGCATACAATGCCCATGGATACTTCACAAGAAGGTGTCAGATCCCCTGGAACTGGAGTTACACTGCTGTGTGAGGGCTGGGAACCAACCCAGGCCCTCTGCAAGAGCAGCCAGTGCTCTTTCTCTAGCCCCCTATTTTATTTTATTTTATTTATTTTATTTTATTTTATTTTATTTATTTTCGTCTTTTGAGAACAGGGTCTCCCTTTAGTCCCAGCTGTCCGGAACTCACTCTGTAGACCAGACTGGCTTGAACTCAACAGAGGTCTGCCTGGCTCTGCCTGGCTCTGCCTCCCAAGTGCTAGGATTAAAGGCATACGGCCACCACGCCTGGCTTATTTTAAGAACTTTTAAAAAATTCTTATAAAATGATTTTCATGCTTATATTGTTCTAAAATTCTTTGTTATCTTAAAAATACAGGCTTTCATTTTTTTCACACGACCCTTTTACGCATTTCTTGGTTTTGATTTTGAGGCTTTTCAAGATAGTGTCCTATGTATATTAGGTCATACTTGCTTTAAATTCATGAATCTTCCTGCCTCAGCCTCTCAAGTACTACTATTGTGAAGAAATGTACACCACACCCAGCTCTATCCCCTATTAAAAAAAAAAAAATTGGGCCTGGAAAGAAATGACTCCAGGCAGTTAAGAGTGCTGACTGCTCTTGCAGAGGACCCAGGTTTGAACATCCCAGCACCCACATGGCGGCTAAGAACCATCTTTAAGCTGGGCATGGTAGCACACCTCCTTCAATCTAGCACTCAGAAGCCAGGGCAGGCGGATCTCTGTGAGTCTAAGGCCAGCCTGGTCACCAGAGTGAGTTCCAGGACAGCTGGGGCTTCAGGGAGACCCTGTCTCAAAAAAAAAAAAAAACCCAAAATTTAAAGAGCTACAAATATAGCTCACTGGCAGAACATTGCCTATCATTCAAAAAGCCTTGGGGTTGATCTAAACTGGCAAAATAATAATAAACAAAACAACAACAAGCCTGAATTTTAAAGCCACAGATTGAAGTTGTACATAGGAGCAAGACAAAGCAGAAGAAATTTTAGAATAACTATCTACTCTAACATGAGAAAAGTATGAGTAAAGGATAACTTCCAGCCTTTTATTTGTTTTATTTTGTTCTTTAGGTTATTTGTGACAGTGTCTCATAGTCTAAGCTGGCCTGGAACTCACTGTATATTTCAGGCTGGTTTCAAGCCTTGGATCCTCTAGCCTCAGCCTCCTGATTAATTTGTAAAATTAAAGCCTGGATTTACATTCCAACATACTAAACTTTAGTTTACAGGAATTTATGAATCTAGAAGGATCTAAACAATGTTGAGGGGGAATGGGAGGTACACCAGGAGTTCTTCAACTACTGTGGATCAGAGTCGGCAACAGGCTCCTAAAACAGCCAGCCAGGCTACACTCCAGGGGTGGCCATTGAGAGGGTTAGGGGGAGACCTGAGAATCTGACTCTCTAACAAGTTCCCAGTGATGCTGACAGTCTGTGGACACTTTATGAACCACTTCAGTACTCTTTCCCCAGTAGAGTATGCATTACAGAATTACAATGATTAATGAATGGATATACTAATGTAGTTTATGCATAAAAGGAAACTATAAAAAGAAACCGATTATTGATTCATTCCACAACATGCATGAACCCTGGAAACCTAATGGTAGTGAAAGAAGCCAGACACAAAAGGCCACATAGCAAATGATTTCATTTATAAGAAATATCCAAGATGGGAAAACTCAGAGACAGGACGCAGGCCAGTGGTTTCCCAACAGCCAGGACTGAGGGAGAGTGAGGAGTGATGCGTCTGAGGTGTCTTGGAGCAGGCAATGAAAATACTTCAAAATTATATAATGGCGTTAGGTGCATTGTGATATATACTAAACATACCTTGAATATACTAAAAGTTTCTAGATTATATTTTTTAAATGAATGATGAGTTATGGTACACAAATGGTAATAAATTAGATTTCATTTTTGAAAATGTAAGCGTAAAGATTATTACAAGAAAATATAAGTGGCTTTCTATATAGTTTTGAAATAACTAAAGATTGAAACTGAAAAGGAGATTTGACTTCATATGTTAAAAAAAACTTAAATTGAAGCCGAATGTGGCGGTGCACACCTTTAAATCCCAGAACTTGGGAGCAGAGGCAGCAGTTCAAAGCCAGCCTGTCTACAGAGTGATTCCAGCAGGTGGGGCTAAGGGAGACCCTGTCTCAAAAAAAACACAAAAAACAAACTTTAAATTGAAAATTAAATATGTAAACATATAAAAACATACTTGTTACACTATCCATATCCTTATTCTTTCAGAGGTTATAAATTAAGACAGAAAACAACAACGAAGAGTGACACGTCTACAGAAAAGGACAGGAACTGTACCTCACTAGAGGGCATATTTTTAAAACCCAATCCAATTAGCTATCAAGTCACGAGTAAAGCTAAGATTCATTTTGCTTAATAAGTTAGCAAAAATATGTGTGCATGTGTGTGTGTGTGTGTGTGCATGCGCAAGTGTGTGTGCATGTATGTATGAAGAGGACAGAGAACAACAGGTGTCCCACTGTGTCATTTCTTTGCTTATTTTTTCAGCCAAGGTCTACTCATTGAGCCTGCAGTTTGGTGTCCAGCAAGTCCCAAGGAATCCTCCTGTGTTTGTCCCTGCCCCAGCACTGAGAATATAGGCACACAACCATACCTGCCTTTTTAAATGGGTTCATGGGGATTTGAACTCAGGTCCTCGTGCTTGCACAGCATGTCTTTCTTACCATCTGAGCCATCCTCCCAGCCCATACCAGAAAATTAAAAAAAAAAATTCTTTCTTAGGGAATGGTTTCAGTGATCTACAGACCCACAGGGATGATCCGTTAATGTGTATCCCAAAACTTTGAAGCATACATAGTCTTTAACTAAGGAAATAGCTAAGGATGGATGTTTCCAACAATTGTCTTTCAAGTGGTAAACTGGCAACCCTTAAAAAGATTTGCAAATTGCAAAGGAGGAGCATACTTAAAATGATCTTTTTTATCAAGTAAAATACTATCCGGCCACTAAAAATGTTACAGATTTATTGCCATATTAAGATGCTCATGATATATTGGGTGGGTTTTGGTGTGATTTTTTTTTAAATGGATCTCCCTGTAGCCCAGCTGGCAGTGGAACTTGGTCTGTAGACCAGGCTGGCCCTTGAACTCACAGAGATCGGTTGCCCTGCCTCCCGAGGTGCTGGGAGTTAAAGGTGTGTGCAACCACGCCCAGCTGCTCAATGGATATATTGGTTTGGTTTTTTTTCATATAATATTATATATTAATATATAATATATATATATATATATATAATGGTTAAGAAAAATAAAAGCTAGAGGGATGGAGAATAGCCCAGCATCTACCAGCATTGGTTGTTCTCAAAGAGGACCCACGTTTGCTTCCCAGCATCCACATGGCAGCTAACAACCATCAGAAACTCCCGTTCTGGAGAATCAAATGCCCTCTTCTGACATCCAAGGGCACTGCACGGTGGGGTGAATTTACACATATGCAGGCAATATGCTTATACACATAAAATAAAAAAATAATGCCGGGCGTGGTGGTGCATGCCTTTAAATCTAGCACTCAGGAGGCAGAGGCAGGCTCATCCTTGTGAGTTCAAGGCCAGCCTGGTCTACAGAGTGAGTTCCAGGACAGCTGGGGCTACAGGAAGACCCTGTCAAAAAAAGACCCCCACCATAAAATAAAAAAATAATAATTAAAATATTTAAAAATACAAGCTAGAAAATAATATGTAAGAGCTGAAGGGCTGGCTCAATGGGTAAAAGTGCTCGTTGCACAACCTGACCACTTGAGTTTGGAACCACATAAAAGCCAAATGCAGTAACATAACCACCTATAATCCCAGGGCAACTATGGCAAATGGGAGGTAGAGATGGGAGAATCTTCAGCATCTCGGGAACCAGATAATCTGGTTTATGCAGTAGCAAAGAGACCTTGTCTCAAACAAAATGGAAAAGCATGGACTGACACCTGAAGGTTGTCCCCTGACCTACACATGCCAGTCATGACATGTGCTGCCTATACTAACACATCTGTCTCTCTCTTTCTCTCTCTCTCTCTCTCTCTCTCTCTCTCTCTCTCTCTCTCTCTCTCTCACACACACACACACACACACACACACACACACACCACACACACATGACTCTGTAGCCAGGTATAAGAGAGAACAGAGGCACCTCTGGGTAAGGTGACAAGGTTGAATTTTCTCCTTTTCTTTTAAACTTTTTTTTCTACAAGTACTACATAGTGCTTTTGTAGTACAGAAAGGATTATTTTTCACTTTAAGGGAGAATATAATATGGAATTGGGAATTCAGGCAGATACTTCATTTTCTGAGATGACACACTAATGTGCAGAAAACAGAAACTAGAAGCAAGTCTGTAAACCACAGAACAGAGTGTTACTGACCATGGAAGTCCACTCCCTGCTGTATTCCTGAAGGAATGCTGCTCTGTGCTGTTTTCCTACCACAATACAATATGATTCTGCTGACCAAATGCTCCTTGCTCTCCCAGAAGCAGGTAAATTTCAAGGAGAAGATGTTTCTAGAAAGATTTTTGTTTCCTTAAACATCTCACATAGAATTCAGAGATCTCAGCTTACTTAGCAGAGTAGCAGGTAACAATATCAAAATAGCTTTGAAAAGATTTTTTTTTGGGGGGGGGTTGAGACAGGGTCTCCCTTTAGTTCCAGCTGGCCTGGAGCTCACTCTGTAGACCAGGCTGGACTTGAACTCACAGAGATCTGCCTGCTTCTGCCTCCCAAGTGCTAGGATTAAAGGCGTGTGCCATCACACCTGACTTAAAAGATTTTCATGGGGGGTTGAGAGATGGCTTAGCGGTTAAGAGTCGACTCGCACTGCAGAGGACCTGTGTTGACCCTCACCCCACATGGTTAAAGACCGTCTTTAACTCCAGTTCCAGGGGAATCCGACACCCTCTTCTGACTTCCACAGCATTGCACAACACATGTGCACCTACTTACATGCAGACAGTACACTCATACACATTAAAAAAAAAAAAAGATTTTTGCCAGGCGTGGTGGTGCATGCCTTTAATCCTAGCACTTGGGAGGCAGAAGCAGGCAGATCTCTGTGAGTTCAAGGCCAGCCTGGTCTACATAGTGAACTCCAGGCCAGCTGGGACTAAAGGAAGACCCTCGTCCAAAAAGGCACCAAAAAAAAAAAAAAAAAAAGATTTTCATGTGTATGAGTGTTTGCTTGTATGTATGTATGCCATGTGTATACCGTGTTTGGTGGGGCCAGAAGAGGCCATTGGGGCCCCTGGAACTACAGTTATAGATGTTTGTGATTTGCCATGTGGGTGCTGAGAACCAAACCCAGGTCCCCTGCAAGACCAGCCAGTGCTCTTAACTGCTGAGCCATCTGTGCTCTTAACTGCTGAGCCATCTCTCCAGCCTCTAGAGCAGCTCAGTGGGACTCAACTTATACTAACAACTTATACTTATTGTTTACTCTGTTCAAGGCATTTCACATGTATTCACATCACAACCCTGTAAGATAGCTACTACTGTTATCCCCATCTTAGAATAAGAAAAGGGGACATGGAGAGATCAAGTAGCTTGTCCAAACTCACAAGATTCAAAAGGTAGGCACGCTAGCTTAAGAGTTTCTTTTGCAATAATCTAGTTCTGAGTTCAAGAAGGCAACACGCTGTTGTTATTAAGGAAAGCTCCTTAGCTTCCTCAGGATCCAAGATTACCCTTGTCAGAGGATCACTGTGGTCCTAGAGAAAGGTCCTGTATCATCTCAGCTTGATCTGCTCCTGATCCTGGAGCTGTAAGGTTCCTTGGATCCCTGGCCTCCTTTCCCAAATCATTGCCCCTCAGTTTACATCTAGAGAGGAGGACAGAGTTGGGCAACAGTTGGGCTTTTGATGTGATGGATTTTCATGGTGTTGTATCCTTGGGAAGGGGTCAGAATTTACAGATCCAAGGACCCAGTGTCTTCCATCAGTTGCCAAATGATACGAATACTACAAATTAGAATCCCCAAGTCAACCTTCAACATTCAGTTTTGTCTGAACTTTGAGAAAGTTAATGTAGCCGGTGACAAATAGGACAAGGAACTGAGGGAGGAATCAACCTGGGGTACAGGAAATAAGGGGGCATCCTCCACAGAGAACTCTAAAAGAGTAAGAGAACTAAAAATCTACCTGCTTTTTATTATCACCATCCACAAACAACTCTAAGCAATTCAGTGCTAAGGGACTCCAGCCTGGTGGGCTGGGCCACCCTTGCTGGCCACCACAGCCTTGGCATACCATTGCTTTCATTCCTACCTTATCCTACATTCTACCATGTATTTGTTAGTTTGACCATTGGCACCCAGCACCTCCCTCTGGGATTCCTGGTCTACCTATGTGATGGGTGAGGAGAACGAGGAATTTTTCAGAGCAGCAAATGTCTTGAAAGCCTATCGCTGCCCTCTCCTGTCCCCATAAAAGTGTCTGGAAGAAAAAAAGACTGATCTGGGAAAGATGTCGCCAAACGTAGAGTCAGGCTAATGCTGGGAAAGGGAGTGTCTGTGAAGCCCAGCCCTGATGTCCCAGCTTCTCTTGAGACTTTCCCAGAGCCCCAAGGCAGAGTTAGTCACTTCCTTCTTGGGCTCCCACAGTACTCTGTACATACACCCCTTTGTTAGAGCACTGGCACGGTGAGCATCCTTGGATCACCCCCACTCTCCAGGGAGCTCCCTGAGGGCAGCAACTTACTACTTCATCTTTGTTCCTGCTTCTGACATAGTGAATGACACCAAGAGGAGATGCTCAAAGATGCTTCATGCCACGGAAAAGGGAACCAGACACTGTTCTCCTCTTTTCTCCATGAAGCCCTGCCTGCTATCGGCTTGTGGTCCTGAGTGAGCTATCATTCATTCATTCATGTATATTCATTCATTCCACATACATGTGCTTATTATGCAATTATCATTACAATGAGTTGCTTGTTTTTAACTGTTATTTATCAGAGTAATTTCATTTGGTAAGGATAAATTGCAAAGCTAAGAAAGAAGGAGCAATTCAACAGAAAGTGGAGAATTTTCTGCAGAGATAGTCCAATATGACAGATGTGGATATGAATTCTCTCTATGGTGATTGTGGGCGTGGAAGAGGAAACAGAGCTTAGGGTCATCTTTGCCTAGAGAAGAACCTAATGCCAACTATTGTGACCCTGTGATAAGGACTTTGCTGAGATTTCAGTGCAGTCAGGGAATTACTTACTAATAATGGGTGGGGATGAGCTGGGAAGAAAATGTGACAGGACTCGTTCAGCCTTGTCCGGGCCACACCCAGTTTAGTCAACGACTTCTGATCCCAAGAACGGTAAAGGAACACACTGGAGCCTGTGCTTGGGACAAGTGGCAGGTAGGCAGAAGAAACGCTTAAAATAAAATTATATATATATATGCCTGTGCCTGCACTAATGGGAATCTCTCTACCAGGAAAGCAACCCTGTGGGGCAAGGAGAAGGAGAGCTGTGCTCAAGAACATCTGACGATTTGCTTTAAGAAGGAACTGCTGACCTGATTTGCTTCCTTTCAACAGCAGAATTTGTAGCATAGCTTCAGCGAAAGCCCTGTCAGCAGTAATCGCTATGGAGAGCTCTTTGTCAAATTGAAATTTAACCTTCAAGGACATGCACGGTGGCATTTTTAAGATGCATTTTCAAGGCACCTGAAATGTAAAAGCAAAATAAATAAATAAATACCAACTGAGAAAAGCATCTGGGGAGATGCCGCTGGCGGGGGGGGGGGGGGGGGGGGGGGGGGGAATCCTTGGGAATCCCTCAACTGATCGCTTCAAGAGCACTTCCTGAGCCCAGGCTTTGACTTGTTCTGGAGCCTTCTGAGGCCTCTCAGGCAATATTAGCACAGGCTGCATTTGCAAATCAACCGCCCATGGATTGAATCCAGCTCTCAGCTGTTTCCTTTGGCTTGAACAGTAAATTCATTTTCTAAAAGCTGGAAATACTTAAGCAGGGCACGTGCTTTCCAGCTTACCACAGTCCCCACTGTGCCCTGCTGTCCTCTACCAACTCGCCTACACCTCAAACTTAGCTGCCCATTGGAATCACTCAAAGATGCTTTAGAAAACACCCATGTTTGCAGCCCACCATGGAGATTCCAATTTAATTCATTGGGGAACTTGGCAAAAGAAGTTTTCATAGCACCCAGCAAAATGTGAGGAGCACCCCTGGGGAAGGCAAAGTAGCTAAAGATCTAGGGAGCCAGGTGCGTTCCGCCAGCCGCTCTGGTCTTCCAATTAGCTGCTTCCTCTACTGGCTGCTGGGCCACCTGAAGAAGGGAGGGGCCATGTTCTTACCAAGACCCCTTTCATTCAGCATTCTCTGATGGGCTCCAGACCAAAGTGCCTGTACCATTCCTGATGTCAATTTGGCACAGCCAGTCAACTTGTATTAACACAGGCACTTCTTCATTTGATTCTTCACAGATTGATAACATCATGAAGAAGGTGCTACTGCCCTCTTCTAATTTTGTATCTATTATTTTTATTTTATGTGTATGAGAATATTGCCTGCATGTATGTAAGTGCAGTGCCCACAGAGGTCAGAAGAGGGCATCACATCTCCTGAACCTGGAGTTATGGACAGTTGTTAGCAGCCATGTGGGTGCTGGGATTTGAACCCAGGTCTTCTGCAAGAGCAGTCAGTGCCCTTAATCACTGAGCCATCTCTCCAGCCCACTCTACTGCCCTCTTTTAAAAATAGAAAAAATGTAGACACTAGTCTTATGGTCATAAAAGCCCCATGGTATACACACTTAGCCACTCAGGCTCCGGTTGAGCTGATTTTAGCAAGAGTGCACACCCGTCTGTGCAGTCAGTGGACGGCTGAGTCTGACTGACAGCCAGCATCCCTGAACCGTCAGTGCTTTGGCCACACTGGGTGGTAAGTACTTAGATTTAGGGTCAATGGATTTGTGTCAGGCACCAGAAACTTTCTCATAGCACCCCTGATATAGCTAATTTGATTAAGATGTGGTCCCAAGCCCTGAGGGGGAAAAATAGATACAGAAATACTTTTTTTTAATTTTATTTATTTTTGTATGTGTATGAATGTACTGTCTGCATGTAGGTCTGTGCACCATGTCGTGCAATGCTGCAGAGGTCAGAAGAGGGTGTCGGATTCCCCTGGAACTGGAGTTACAGACGGTTCTCAGCAGCCATATGGGTGCTGGGGATCGAACTCGGGTCCTCTGCAAGAGCACTCGGTGCTCTTAACGGCTAGGCCATCTCTCCAGCCCCCAGAAATACTTTTAATAAGATGTGATGAAGGATGGTAGGAGATGGAAACCACCAAATTCTGTGAGTGTCAAGGGGAAGCACCTGTTTCTGCCACTGTACCACTGAGCAAGGCTCCACAGAGGGAGAGATTTTTTTTTTTTAAGAGGGAGAGATATTTAGACCTGCATATGAAAAAGGTGAGTAGGCCAGGCGTGGTGGCACACGCCTTTAATCCCAGCACTCCAGGAGGCAGAGCCAGGTGGATCTCTGTGAGTTCAAGGCCAGCCTGTCTACATAGCGAGCTCCAGGCCAGCTGGGACTAAAGGGAGACCCTGTCTCAAAAAGACAAAAAAAAAAAAAAAAAAAAAAAAAAAAAAAAAAAAAAAAAAAAAAGAAAAAAAAAAGAAAAAAAGAAAGAAAAAGGTGAGTAGGAGAGTCCCAGGCAGAGAAGATGGCGGGGCTGGTTACTGAGTAGAGTTACTGAGGTCACCATTGCTTAACAGACATTTGGGAAACATGGTGTTGAGTAGGAAAAGAACTGCAGATTCCCTTGAAGTTTAGTTTATCCTGCTTTCTCTGAATCTGATGATTATGTGTGGTCTTAATTACTTTGTTCATACTTGACCCTCACCTCAATAGCAGATGAGCTTCCTAGCTTCAAAGACTATGCTCACTGACGTGGCAGGATCCGTACTCTGCTACCCAGCACCTTGCTTCTTTTTTTTTTTTTTTTTTTTGGTCTTTTCGAGACAGGGTCTCCCTGTAGCCCCAGCTGTCCTGGAACTCACTCTGTAGACCAGGCTGGCCTTGAACTCACAAAGACCCGCCTGCCTCTGCCTCCCAAGTGCTAGGATTAAAGGCATGCGCCACCACGCCCGGCTCACTTTGCTTTTTTCAAGTAGCATTCCAGAAATCTAAATATGGCCCTTATCGCTAGCAGTAAGCAATCTTCTTTTCTCTCCCACTAAGGACACTCACAGGGCACATTGGCCTGGCTAATTACCTTATACCGACTTATTCCAAAGGCAATATTCTTGGGGGAAAATAATCACAGGCAGAGAGACAGGAAGGACCAAACAATGTAACACTAGTACTTAGGATATTTGTTTAAAATTGTTTTATGGACAGTTGTATCCAAAATTACTAATACAGGCAGTATTAATATCTAGAATTCCTCTTAGCTACATCGTGGTGTGTGTGTGTGTGTGTGTGTGTGTGTGTGTGTGTGTATGCATGTGTGTGCTTGTCTGTGCCTGGGCATATGTGAAGGGCAGAGGTCAACATCAGTTGTCTCCTCAATCTCTCTCCTGTCTTGGAGACAGAGTCTTTGGCTGCACCCACAGCTCAACAATTGAGATAGAATAGCTAGCGAGTGGCCCTAGCTTTAAAACTCCATGCTTTGTCGCTCATTCTGGACATCTCTGTAAATGCCGTTGAATACAGAAGTTGTGGGTTTTTAATATTCAATCTTGGTGGGTTATCTAAAGGCTTTCATTTGATCTAATTATGGTTACACCTTCCAAGGTGAGTTCTTCATCAGAAGTAGCATTGTCCAAGATCAGCCAAAGTGTCTGTGCAGAAGCCTGCCCTTCTTTTTTCACGTGCATAAGTTTTAGCCTGGAGCAATGTTCATGACTTTGATATTCTTCAATATTTTCGAGCGGGAAGGCCTGTACAAGATTAATTACAAACCTAGGGCCTGGTGTAGCTGAAGCTCTCATTATCATTAATGAACCTCATCTTCTGTACTAAGAAGGGCTGAGAAGCCTCTAATTGGGTTTATGTCCTAGAGTAGATATATAAGTAGCCCTCAGAAGTTTACTCTGCCAACCTCTTATGTGCAGTAAGCCAGCTAATCTATGCAAACTGGGAAATCCATTGAGAATAAATGAATGTTGTGACATTAGCTAGATGGGGGGAAGCCACAATGAAAACCCACCGCATCACAACGTACACATGGCTCATTCATCTGTAAGCAGAACTTGGCCTTAATTATTCATGATAATAGCCTTTAATATACTAGTTCTCTGCAGCATATTTTGTACCATAATGGAGGTCTCCATCCTTTAAGAACTTATGACAACTCTCCACTATTAAATCTTCCCTGAGAGGTGGGGTAAGAGTCTGACCAAGGTTTTCCTGGGAATGTCATGTTTGCAGCATAATAATCAAGCTTTACTATTCTGAAGAGACTTTCATCCTAAGGATCTCAAAGCACTTTATGAGCCTTCATTAGTGCCAGGAATACCCGGGAGGCACCAGGGTTTTACTATCTTTGTTTTATAGGTGAAGAAACAAGACAGGGGCTGGTGAAGTGACTTGCCCAAGGTCACATAACAAATCAGCGGGACATCTTGGAGAGCACAGACAGGTTTAGAAGGTGACTGCTTTTCTTCAACCTTGTCAGATACCATTTGTGCATGTGTGTGTGTGCGTGTGTGCGTGTGTGTGTGTGTGTGTGTGTGTGTGTGTGTGAGGCTAGAGAACTGTGACCATGCCTTTCAGTATTTAGTCACCTCACATACTACTGAGACATTCACTGTGCATCATGGGCCCAGGTGCCCACTCAGGAAGGAATGAACAAGAGTCTTACTAGGGTTTCCAGTTCAAAAAACTTGGTTACCCAAACTCCTATTTGCAATTTCTCTCCCACTTGGGAGAAGACCTTCATGCGGTGTGTTAGGCACGGCACACCTGTCACTTTCAAAAGACTTGGATCCTTTTGAAGAATTGGGAGTTTGGCAACTTTGTTCCTTTTTTAAGACTTATTTGATTTGATTTGTGTGTGTGTGTGTGTGTGTGTGTGTGTGTGTGTGTGTAGATGTATGGAGGGCAGGGTTCCCACAAGACCAGGAGAAGACATTGGGTCTCCTGGAGCTGTAGTTGGAGGTGGCTATGCGCCATCCGATGTGGGTGCTGGGAACTAAACTCTAGTCCAATGGAAGAGCAGCAAGTGCTCTCCCAGCCCCACATTGTCATGAAATAAGATTTTTACCTTCCATATTATTCCAGGATTTTTTCCACACCATTGTAAGATTCTAGTAAAGAAACTTTGCTTAAGTTAAAGCCTGTTATTGTGTTGGAAAATTAGAGATAAGTAAATGGTAGCCTTCACCTTTTAAAACTGATTATTCCTTCTAAACCCTCAAGCTTCAAGAAAATGGAGGAGCTTTTTAAAAATTATTTTTTTATGGTTAGTGACATCTATAGTCTAGGTTCTACTTTGAGGTGGAGGGAAGGGATCTTTTTGTTTGTTTTGCTTTAAATGTGTGCATTTGATCCCAGCTGAGATTTACATTGAGAACATTTTTAAAGTGTATGCACTCCCAACCGCGTGGAATGCCAGGAAACTGAGTTCATTCTGGGAGGAACGAGCTTTCAGCTCTGTCCTCTGTGACAGACTCCAGAGCGTCTCTACCTTCAGGCAGGCAGGTCACCGGGCCTCTTCGGTGACCCCCCCTAACCTGTACCAGGCTGCCGGCAAGCACTCCTGTCAGCTCTGTTTACTCTGGCAAGACTGATGGCATCCAGGTGGGCTTCCCCACCCCCGCACCGCCTCCTTCTCCTGCCTCCGCTCCACTGCAGCCCAGTGGACTAGTCCTGGCCAGGTCCTGGCCATCGAAGCAGCTGCTCTGCTGAGTTAAAACACTCACTTCGCTTCTAATCAGTGCAGGACCTTCACCTGGACCCACCCTCGTGTATCCTCCATGTGTCTCAGAGCTTTGAGCTTTAGGAAAATGTGCCTTCGTGCCTTTTCTAGCCTCTGAAACTCCCTCATGGAGTTGCTGGCCTGGGAGGGCTGCGCTGCTAGGCAGATAATCCTGTTAAGCATCTGGAGGGCCTGGTCAGGAGATGCTCAGTTCAAGAATGTCAGGAGTAGATAGAATGGTGCTGGAGGTGGATGAGGGCAGTGCTGAGGGTAAACAGGCTACTTCCCTGGTGGACATCAGCCTCAGGGTCTGCCAGCTCCCACTGCCTGAGGATAAGCTGCTGATCATAGGGAATAATTACTAGTGGAAGCCTGGTATGTGTTAAGTGTTATTAGCCTGTTGGATGTGCCACTAAGCACCAGGGACTCAGACATGAGTAAGACAAGATTCCCAGGTAATGTGTGTGAAGGTGGGGGAGGGGAAGGGTGAAGTTAAGGGACAAGACAGCAAACAGGAATCTAGAGAAGGAAATCATCCCTGAGGAAAGGAAGGTGGGACCCCAAGAATCAAGGGGGACCAGGGCCTGAGAGGAAGAAGAGTGTTCCTGCGGGGAGACATTACATAAGCAAAGGTGCTGAGGCAGGAACTAATAAACTATGTTCAGGGAACAATAATAAAGGGATAGGGCCAGTGCGGGAGTTGGGGTGTGTGTGTGTAACAGTAGAGTGACTCTGGAGAGCCAGGGTGGGACCAGGTGAAAAGGGCTCTAGAAGATTAGCCAGGAAGGTAGGAGGACATGACCCAGATGGTGGTGTGAAAAATATCTATTTGGCATCAGTGTGTGTGTGTGTGCAGAAAGGGACTGTGGGCAGGAAGCTGTTTGACTGCAGTAACCTACCAAGGATTCCATAAAGGCTGGGCGGTGGCTGCTGTGGCTGTGTGAGCTGTTCAGAGACCCTTCAGCCCTGCCCTCTGCACCTTCATGGTTAAGTTCACTGACTCCTTAGGTCCTGCCTTACAATCCACGTCCTCAGGGGAGACTGCCTTGACTGAGCCCAGATTATCAGCATTCTTCCTACAGTGCGCCCACAGAAGCCCACGGGCTTTGTCATAATATGTCATTGTATTATCTTGGGATATTTTAGTTGTGGTAAAATGTATTAAAAGTACACTATGAGCCGGGCATGGTGGCGCACGCCTTTAATCCTAGCACTCGGGAGGCAGAGGCAGGCGGATCTTTGTGAGTTCAAAGCCAGCCTGGTCTACAGAGTGAGTTCCAGGACAGCTGGGGCTACAGCTGTCTCGAAAAAACCCCAAAAAAGTATATAAAAAAAAGAGTTGGGTTTTCTCCTTCCACCATGTGGCAGATTGGATTCCGGTCATCAAGCTTGGCAGCAAGCACTCTTACCAGCTAAAGCATCTTCACTGGCCCCATAGTTAGCTTAATTCTCATTTGTTGAAAAAGAAACAAGTTTTCTTCCAACTATATATCCCCAACTTGCGGCACTAACCCTGTATCTCCCCTTCTATAATCATCAAGGCTTTTCATTTTTAAACTTTTATTTATGTATATATTTTTGTTTTATGTGTATGAGTGTTATGCCTGCATGTATGTAAGTGCACCCATGTCAGGCAGTGCCCACAGAGGACAGAAGGGGGTGTCAGAACCCCTGGAACTGGAGTTATGGACATATGTTAGCTGCCATTTGGATGCCAGGATTTGAACCTGAGCCTTTTGCAAGAGTAGCCATTGCTCTTAACTGCTGAGCCATCTCTCTAGCTCTTGGAGGCTTTTCTTGAGTGGAGATACAATTCAGCCTCTAATCAGGCTTTTCTGTCTACAGAACAGCANGTGGGGTGTGTGTGGGTGTGTGTGTGTGTGGTAGTGTGTGTGTGCAGTGGTGTGCTTGTCTGTGCAGGGCAATATGTGAGGGCAGAGGTCAACATCAGTTGTCTCACTCGAATGCTCTGCTCCTGTCTTGGAGACAGAGTCTTTGGCTGCACCCACAGCTCAACAATTGAGATAGAATAGCTAGCGAGTGGCCCTAGCTTTAAAACTCCATGCTTTGTCGCTCATTCTGGACATCTCTGTAAATGCCGTTGAATACAGAAGTTGTGGGTTTTTAATATTCAATCTTGGTGGGTTATCTAAAGGCTTTCATTTGATCTAATTATGGTTACACCTTCCAAGGTGAGTTCTTCATCAGAAGTAGCATTGTCCAAGATCAGCCAAAGTGTCTGTGCAGAAGCCTGCCCTTCTTTTTTCACGTGCATAAGTTTTAGCCTGGAGCAATGTTCATGACGTTGATATTCTTCAATATTTTCAGAGCGGAAGCCTTACAAGATAAAAAAAAAAAAAAATAATTACAAACCTAGGCCTGGTGTAGCTGAGCGTACTCTCATTATCATGTAATGAACCCGCTCTGTACTAAGAAGGGCGAGAAGCCCTCTAATTGGGTTTATGTGCCTGAGTAGATTATATAAGTAGCCCTCAGGCTTTTACTCTGCCACCTCTTATGGTGCAGTAAGCCAGCTAATCCTCTGCAAACTGGGAAATCCTTGAGAATAAATGAATGTTGTGACATTAGCTAGATGGGGGGAAGCCACAATGAAAACCCACCGCATCACAACGTACACATGGCTCATTCATCTGTAAGCAGAACTTGGCCTTAATTATTCATGATAATAGCCTTTAATATACTAGTTCTCTGCAGCATATTTTGTACCATAATGGAGGTCTCCATCCTTTAAGAACTTATGACAACTCTCCACTATTAAATCTTCCCTGAGAGGTGGGGTAAGAGTCTGACCAAGGTTTTCCTGGGAATGTCATGTTTGCAGCATAATAATCAAGCTTTACTATTCTGAAGAGACTTTCATCCTAAGGATCTCAAAGCACTTTAAGTGAGCCTTCATTAGTGCCAGGAATACCCGGGAGGCACCAGGGTTTTACTATCTTTGTTTTATAGGTGAAGAAACAAGACAGGCTGGTG
The DNA here is from genome assembly GCA_009823505.1 of Rhizomys pruinosus. Taxonomy (NCBI): domain Eukaryota; kingdom Metazoa; phylum Chordata; class Mammalia; order Rodentia; family Spalacidae; genus Rhizomys; species Rhizomys pruinosus. The sequence goes on from VZQC01009923.1 coordinate 956,125, forward strand.
AAGTGACTTGCCCAAGGTCACATAACAAATCAGCGGGACATCTTGAAGAGAAGACACAGACCGGTTTGAGAAGGTGACTGCTTTTCTTCACGCTTGTCAGAGATACATTGTGCATGTGTGTGTGTGTGGATGCGTGTGGTGTGTGTTGGCGTGTGTGCGGCTAGAGAACTGTGGACCAATAGCCTTTCAGTATTTAGTCACCTCACATACTACTGAGACATTCACTGTGCATCATGGGCCCAGGTGCCCACTCAGGAAGGAATGAACAAGAGTCTTACCAGGGTTTCCAGTTCAAAAAACTTGGTTACCCAAACTCCTATTTGCAATTTCTCTCCCACTTGGGAGAAGACCTTCATGCGGTGTGTTAGGCACGGCACACCTGTCACTTTCAAAAGACTTGGATCCTTTTGACACGACATTGGAGTTTGGCAACTTTAGGTTATCTTTTTTAACTTATGGGATTTGTTTTGTGGTGTGTGTGTGTGTGATGTGTAGTGTGTGTGTAGATGTATGGAGGGCAGTGTTCCCACAAGACCAGGAGAAAGACTTGGGTCTCCTGAGTTAGTCGGTAAAGTGGAGGGTGGCTAGCGCCTCCGCTGTGGGTGCTGGGAACTAACCTCTGTCCAAGTGGAGCAGCAGCAGCAAGTGCTCGTCCCAGCCCCACAATTGTCATGAAGTAATGATTTTTATTCCTTCCATATTATTCCAGGATTTTTTTCACACCATTGTAAGATTCTGAGTAAAGAAACTTTCTTAAGTAAACCGTTATTGAATGGTTGGAAAATTAGAGATAAGTAAATGGTAAGCCTTCACACTTTAAAGCTGATTATTCCTTCTAAAGCCCGTCAACTCGTCAAGAAAAGGAGTAGGCTTTTTTTAAAATTATTTTTTTATGGTTTGTGAATCTTGTCTATTCTCTTTTTTTTTTTCAGGCATGGGGATCGGGCTAAGGCTCTTTTTGATTTTGTTGTTGCTTTACACTGTGTGCATTTATGCCCGAGCTGACGATTTCAATTGAAAACTGTTTTAAAAGGTACTGCACTTCCCAACCGCGGTGGGAAAGCCAGGACTGAGTCATCTGGGAGGAACGAGCGTTCAGCCTGTCCTCTGTGACAGACGCTCCAGCGCGTCTACCGTTCAGGCAAGGCAGGTCACCGGGCCTCTTCGTGACCCCCCCTAACCTGTCACCAGGTGCCGGCAAGCACGTCCTGTCAGCTCTGTTTACTCTGGCAAGACGATGGCATCCCAGGTGGGCTTCCCCCCCCCGCACCGCCTCCTTCTTCTCTGCCTCCGCCCACTCAGCCCAGTGACTAGTTCCTGGCGGCCCGGTCCTGGCCATCAGAAGCAGCTGCTCTCTGAGTTAAAAACACTCACTTCGCTTCTAATCAGTGCAGGACCTTCACCTGGACCCACCCTCGTGTATCCTCCATGTGTCTCAGAGCTTTGAGCTTTAGGAAAATGTGCCTTCGTGCCTTTTCTAGCCTCTGAAACTCCCTCATGGAGTTGCTGGCCTGGGAGGGCTGCGCTGCTAGGCAGATAATCCTGTTAAGCATCTGGAGGGCCTGGTCAGGAGATGCTCAGTTCAAGAATGTCAGGAGTAGATAGAATGGTGCTGGAGGTGGATGAGGGCAGTGCTGAGGGTAAACAGGCTACTTCCCTGGTGGACATCAGCCTCAGGGTCTGCAGCATCCCGGCACTGCCTGTAGGATAAGACTCTGCTCATAGTGTACACTCCATAATACTAGTGAAGTTCCTGGCTATGCTTTGTTAAGTGTTATTGCTCCTTTGGATGTTTGCCACTAAGCCACCAATCTCAGACATGAGTAAGAACAAGATTCCCAGGTAATGTTTGTGAGGTGTGTGCGGGGGAGAGTGAACTTGCGAGACAAACAGCAGACAGAGAATCTAGAGAAGGAATCATACCCTGATAAAGGAAGGTGTATGTGACCACCAAGAAATCAACGTGGGACCAGGGTCCTGATAGATAAAGAAGAGTTGTTCCTGCGGGAACATGTACATAGTCCAAGGTGCTGAGAGCAGGAACTAATATACACTATGTTCAGGGAACAATAATAAAGGATAGGG
>VZQC01009923.1:963209-970625 GCA_009823505.1 Rhizomys pruinosus
CTGTGCAGGAAGTCTTGGAGATCTATAATTGGGACTTCAGCCAGTGTCCAGTCTATAAAGAGGAAGTCTGCTCATGCTCAAAAGGGAAGCCTGGGGCTGGGTGTGGTGGTGCCACGCCTTTAATCCTACACTCAGAGGGCAGAGGGCAGGCGGATCTTTGTGAGTTCAAGGCCAGATGGTCTACGATGTGAGTTCCGGACAGCTGGGGCTATGGGGAGACCCTGTCTCAAAAAGACCAAAAAAAAAAAAAAAAAGGGAAGCTGGTCTAACAAGACCTGATTTTGTCCTCGAGTGGATGGAACTGTAATTGGAAAAGCCAAAAGGGGCCGGGCTCCCTACCCCCCCCCCCAAAAAAAACCCCTGAGTAACCCTTGAGGACCAGATCCTCAACTGACCTTGAGAAACAAAACATTGGTTCATCTGGGCTAACTGTGTGGCCTTAAACATCCAAAAGGAAAGAGAACCAGAAATAAATAAAAAGTCCTGAGAAATTGTACTTCAGGTATAACTTGAGATCTAGTAGAAAAAGACAAAAAGTAATATAATAATAATATAATAATAATAATAATAAAAAGAGCACAGTGGTTTTGCCTGTCTTACTGGCAAGTGCAGCTACCCTGTGGCTGCCACTGCTTCTGCCATCCTTCTCCTTCAAAGACATGAGACACAGCTTTTCAACCTTCCAATATGGACTGGACTCATATCTCTCCAAGAATCCTCCAAACCTTCAGTGCCAGATGAGGACTGCTGAGACATCCAGCCTGTGGACTGAGCTACTACTGGGGTTTCCACTTCTTCAGAGTATAGACTGCCATTGTTGGAGTACCCAGAGTGTATCATGGAGACAGTACAGGAAGATCAAGACAGGGCGCAGGTGCTTACTGGACCTCATTTGTGCACCATGGGAAGGGAAAAACCCCAGTGTGGAGCACAAGACAGAGATGATGGTGTTTGGTGCTTCCAAGGAGGGATCTTGAACATGACATCTTTCAGCCTATAATCATGGAGCCAGAGGCCGAGAGGATCTTTGTGAGTCACAGGCAGCCTGGGTCTAACAGAGTGAGTCCGTACCAGCTGGGCTAACGGGAAGGGACCCTGTTCGAAAAACAAAAAAAAAAAAAAAAATCATAAGCTGAAGATCCTAAAACCTATGATATATGTGGCATGCATATGCGTTTATTTTGGAGTGATGCAAATTGGAGGGAACAAGAAGAAGACTAGGTCAAATAAATGACTGAAACGGTGAACTGCTGCTTGAAACAGTAAACTTCTGCATCAAAAATTTTAAGAGACTGAGAGAAAAAAAGAGACTGAGAGAAAGATGAAAATCATGTTTGACGGAATGCATGAGCTCTGGTGCGGGGGGAGGGAAGGGGGCACAGGTCTAGATTTGATTGGAAATTTTGGATGAAATGCACAAAGCTTCAATAAAAATTGGCTTTGAGCTGGGTGTGGTGCTACATGCCTTTAATCCTAGCCCTCGGGAGGCAGAGCCAGGCAGATATCTGTGAGTTCAGGGCCAGCCTGGTCTACAGAGTGAGCTCCAGGCCAGCTGGGACTAAAGGGAGACCCTGTCTCAAAAACACCAAAAAAAAAAAAATTGCTTTGAAAAGAAAGAAAAATAGAACACTGTTCATGCTCAAAGGTAAATAAAGCACCATATTCAAATTTTTTAGAAAAACAAGGTTGCAAATAAGCAGAACTCATGTGTTCAAAAGTATCCCATGGGAAACGGGGAGCCACAGCTACTACTACCACAGAACAACACATGGAGTTAAGCACCGAGGACAAAGATGGCTGTTCAGGTCCTGGAATGCATGCAAGGTAGTATGCATCCACCTGCCTAGGAATATGACTTTTCAAAAAACTATAGGTCTAGGGATGGAGAGATGGTCACTGTCTCAGAGAACTGGCTACTCTTCCAGAGGAGCTGGTTCAGTTCCCAGAACCCATGTAGGAGCTAACAACTGTCACTAACTAGAGTTCCAAGGGATCCACGGTCCTTCTGGCTTCCACCGGCATTGCATACACGTGGTACATTTACATACATGAAGGCAAAACACTCATACAAAGAAAGAAGAAAGGAAGGAAGGAAGGAAGGAAGGAAGGAAGGAAGGAAGGAAGGAAGGAAGGAAGGGAGGGAAAAAGATATTTTTAATGTTTTTATTTATTATTTTGTATGTGTAAGAGTGCTGCATGTAGGTTGGTGCACCCGTGTCGTGCAATGCCGCGAAGGTCGGAAGAGGGTGTCTGAGTCCCCTGGAACTGGAGTTAAAGACGGTTCTTAGCTGCCATATGGGTGCTGGGAATTGAACCCAGGTCCTCTGCAAGAGCAGTCGGCGCTCTTAACCACTGAGCCATCTCTCTAGCCCCAAGATAAATATATTTTTTTTTGCAAATAAAAAACATAGTTCTGGGTGTCAGGAGCTTTTCTGATGTCATTAGTGGCTAGGGGACTCCTACTGTTATACCATTAGCTGTGCTCTCCACTCTCACAAAAGTATCAACATCAGTAGATAAATCCATTCTGGATCAAATAACAATGATAAGAGTTTTCTAAAAATGACATTAAAGCTGGGCATGGTAGCACACTCCTTCAATCCCAGCACTCAGGAGGCAGAGGCAGGCAGATCTCTGTGAGTTCAAGGCCAGGCTGGTCTACAGAGTGAGCACCAGGCCAGCTGGGGCTACAGGGAGACCCTGTCTCAAAAAGACCAAAAAAAAAAACCAACAACAGACATTAAAATAACTATGTTTAGGTTAAAAAAAAAAACATAAGTGAAGAAATAACATCCATAAAAGAATAGAAATGAAATAATAAAGGAATGTGGTAAATAATTTATACCAAATCTTAGAAATGAAAAATACATTCTTTGGTTTAAAAAAATAATAACCCTCTACATTGGACACAAAGTGAAAGTGTCAAACTGGGAAAAAAAATTACAAAGAATTTAGATGGAGTAAAACACAGGGGAAAAAAAGCCTTTTAAAAACAACATAAGGGGCTGGAGAGATGGCCTAGCAGTTAGGAGCGCCGACCGCTCTTGCAGAGGACCCGGGTTCGATCCCCAGCACCCACATGGCGGCTGAGAACCGTCTGTAACTCCAATTCCAGGAGAACTCCAGTTCCAGGGGAATCCAAGACCCTCTTCTGACCTCCGCGGCATTGCACAACACGAGTGCACAAACCTACATGCAGACAGTACATTCATACACATACAAAATAAATAAATAAATAAATAAATAAATAAATAAATAACATAAAAAAAAACAACATAAAAGGGGGAAGCAATTCAGAAACTCAAATGCTAGGTTGATGGGTTCTAGCATAAGTCTGAGTAGTTTTAAGTAAAAAGATAAAGAAAATAAAGGCAAATAATAGTCAAAAATGTAAAACGAGACCTTTTGCTCATACTGGAAGGACACACCAAAAGGCTGAGCAAGATCACAGAAAAATAAATCATTTCTAGATATAGCCTCATGCAACTTTAGCAAACCAAAGATACAGAGAAAAATAAAGCCATGTAAGTGACAAGACAGATTAACACTGGAGGAATGGTTAAGGTAACAGCAAACTGCTTCTCAGCCATGTTAGGAACCAGAAAACGTGTGATGGTGGATCATCAATGTGCTAAAGCAACACTCCAGGCATGGTGGCGCACGCCTTTGATCCCAGCACTCAGGAGGCAGAGGCACTTGGACCTCTGTGAGTTCAAGGCCAGCCTGGTCTACAGAGCAAGTTCCAGACCAGCTGGGGCTACTAGGAGACCCTGTCTCAAAAAAAGAAAAGACTACCAAAGGATTTACTTCAGCAAGAAGAAAAATAAACACAGAAGGATAAAATAGGATGTGAAGACAGAAGGCCCAAAATAGGAGAAAAATACACTGATAATTAAATAATGACTGTAAATCTGCCATAAGTTACCTGAAGAAGCATAAGATATAGAGGAAATGTCCAAATATGAGCCAAAACAATTTACTAGCATTAATAAAAAAAAGAATTGCTCTTCTCTAGATTCTCTGTGCTCAGCCACACAGCAGAGGAGAGATGAGAGACCTGTGTCCATTGATTGATTTATAGTCCAGTCTTATTCCAAGAAAGATTTAGATTAGCTAACCTGCAGCTATTCCTGGTCTATCCTTCATTTTCAGATCCAGGAACTTCCTAAGGGAGTTGTTGGCAGCTTTTGATTGAACCTTTGGCACTAGTCCCAGGGAGAGCTCTCCATACTCAAATGAATCATGGGATGTAGGTTTTTTTTTAAAGCAAGCCAATCCCTCAGGTTTTCCAGACAAACACAGTAAAAACTTTTAGTAAAAACTCAAAAGGAACATGATGAAAAAAAAAGAATAAAGCATAAAGAGTATGTAAGATCCCCCACCCCAAGGAAAATCTTTCTCCCAAAGTAGGTTAATTTGAAGACAGACCTAGTTTATCTTTCCAATAAGATAAGGGAATTCATCACATTAGCCAATGAACTGATTAGCATACAAGGTATATACAAGAAAAATCATATCCATAAGAGTTGAAACCCAGTCTTCATTAAAGTTCAAGTAAAAGTTACCAGAAAGTCTATTCATCCAAATAAATGATAGTGTCAAGAATGACATACAAATTAAAGTAAGTCAATACAGTCTCTGGAAGGAAAAGAAGCCAGTAGAAAGGAAAGCCTAGGGTTGGCCTAATGGGAAACCCATCAATTAAATATTCATGATAAAGAAGAAACAAATGATTAAGATGTAGTTATTAAAGTTTCTAATATATATTTTTTTGGGGGGGTCTTTTCGAGACAGGGTCTCCCTGTAGCCCCAGCTGTCCTGGAACTCACTCTGTAGACCAGGCTGGCCTTGAACTCACAAAGATCCGCCTGCTTCTGTCTCCCAAGTGCTAGGATTAAAGGCGTGCGCCACCATGCCTGGCTAAAGTTTCTAATATTTTTGAGCAAAACCAGATATTTGAAATAAAAAATACTGACTTTATCCCAGATATAATCAATGAAAATTAAAAATATTAATATAAACCTTAGTGTATTCATAAACTCTAAGGGAAAAACTAAACCAATGAGTAGATAATAGGTTGGAGAGAAAAGAGATATCCACCCTAATTAAAATTAGTATTGCAGTGATCTGAAAACAACTGTGCTCTTATATTGTAGAATCCCTTAAAAAAATTTTTTTAAAAAAAGAATGGAAAAAAATTAGTATTGAAAACCCAGCTTGTTAGCACACACCTATAGTGGCAGCATTGAGAGGACAATAAGGTAAACTAGGAGTTGGAGGTCAGCCTGGAATTAATGGGAAAACTTTATCTTAAAAAATAAAAAAGGTGGTGCATGCCTTTAATCCTAGAACTTGGGAGGCAGAGGCAGGCGGATCTTTGTGAGTTCAAGGCCAGCCTGGTCTACAGAGTTCCAGGACAGCTGGGGCTATAGGGAGACCCTGTCTCAAAAAGACAAAAAATAAAATAAAATAAAATAATAAAAAGGCTTGCTTCATATATCTTTTCTGAAACTATCAAGGTTTAAAGAGGAGCGGTATCTTCAGATCACTAAAATGTATATGCCCCATCCCCAAGGAGTCTGTTCCTAGCCATGAATTGTTGATAAATAAAGGAAATATTGTAAGATTGAAGCCCAGCACGCAGTGAGTTCAAGGCCAGCCTGGTTTACATAGTAGGTTCCAGGCTAGCTGGGACTACAGGGAGACCCTGTCTCCAAAAGACAAAAGATTGAAAACCGCAACAAACTCAGTACTATTTTTTGCAGAAAATCTTCAAGAGTATTAAAAATCGTTGTGGTCAGAATTAACAAAAGAACCAATGGGAAGTTATAACAGAAAAGAACTCGTGAACTGTAAAAGGTATAGAGCATTACTGATGTCTGAAAAATTAATGCAGACACCAGAATAAAAGATAAAAACAATTCTGAAAAGGCAAACGGGAAATTTTCTACTCAGAAGGCACATCCAAGATGATGACTTAACAAGAAACTCCTCCCCCTTCTTCTTGTTTTTTGGGTTTTTCCCTGCTGGGTGGGCTGGATTTTGACTCTTTTGTAACAACTAAAATATCCCCAAAGTGATGGAATGTCACAAAACAATTGTGGCCTTGATATCAATTGATGTTTTGTCTCCCTTGTCTGCCTTACTACTGCCTATTGGAGCATCCCTGTGAATAGACTCACTGACAAGAAACTGATATGTCTGGCCAACATCCAGCCCCCACCTGACATCTGCCAGCAGTCACAAGAGTAAGCTTAATTAGAATTAAATCTTCCTGAGGTCCAGCCTTGAGAGAACACAGCTCTAACACCTACATTGCAAACTTCATGGAGACTTCCTAGTCATTGGACGCAGCTAAGCCAACAGCCTGGAAATTTAAAAAAACCACTACAACTTTAAGGTAATTTGCCATATGGCGATATAAAACTAATAGACTTGTTAATCTGTCTTTTATTATATAAATATATTTTTGCCATGATAATATGTCAAAAGTTTTGATTACAGAGCAAAAACATAAAGATGTTTTAAGAAAATTTTTACTTTGACTCACAACATGGCGACAGGCTTCCAAATAGCTAAAAGTAAACAATATACTTCCTGCGTCAGCTTGAAAACAGAAAAGAAACCCAGAAGAAGCAGGGCCACGAATCGCTGAGGTCAAAGCAAGTGTGGTAGTTAGACCCAATCCCACTGTAGACTGTAGACGAGGACTCCCATGTTCATTCCCTAAGAGAGAATCCAGTGGTATTTATTTACTTGGTGAACAAATATCTGTTGAGTGCCTGCTGGACTCACTGTGGTAAACAAGGCCAATTCCATCTGGAGGAGAATACAGACAAGTAATTATAACACAGGATAGAAAGTACAACTAAAGGGAAGTACAGACAAAAGAAAGAGACAAAAGAGTACAGACTACCAACACCACCCCTCCAGGCAGCCTTCTAAGACATCCTGACACACACACACACACATACACACACACACACACACACTCACACACACACACACACACACACACACACACACTCACAGACACATACACATACCAGGACAGCAGTGAATTTTTTTTTTTTTTCTTTTTGAGACAGGGTTTCCCTATAGCCCCAGCTGCCCTGAAACTCACTCTGCAGACCAGGCTGGCCTTGAACTCACAGAGATCCACCCGCCTCTGCCTCCTGGGTGCTAGGATTAAAAGCATGTGCCACCATGCCTGGCTAGTAAGCCTATTTTATATACCTTTATACTAAGGGTTATATAAAAACTGTCTTGGACAAAGGGGGCTAGAGAGATGGCTCAGCAGTTAAGAGCACTGGCTGCTCTTGCAGAAGACTGGGTTTGATTCTCAGCACCCACATGGTAACTAACAACCATTTGTAACTCTAGTTCCAGGGGATCCGATGGGATCTTTTTAAAAAA
>VZQC01009923.1:971834-1041134 GCA_009823505.1 Rhizomys pruinosus
TATTTTTGGTCTTTTCGAGACAGGGTCTCCCTGTAGTCCCAGCTGTCCTGGAACTCACTCTGTAGACCAGGCTGGCCTTGAACTCACAAAGATCCGCCTGCCTCTGCCTCCCAAGTGCTAGGATTAAAGGCGTGCACCACCAAGCCTGGCTATTTTTTTTTATTTATTTTTGGTCTTTTCGAGACAGGGTCTCCCTGTAGTCCCAACTGTCCTGGAACTCACTCTGTAGACCAGGCTGGCCTTGAACTCACAAAAATCCGCCTGCCTCTGCCTCCCAAGTGCTAGGATTAAAGGCGTGCACCACCCCGCCCCGTGTCCACCTTATTTTTTAACCTAGGGTCTCTCACTGAACCTGAAGCCAACTGTTTTGGTTGGGACAAAAAAAAGCATCCAGGTTTCATCTGTCTCTACCCCTCCCCCCACCAGCACACCTGGTTTTTGCTTGGGTGTGGGAATCTGAGCTCCGGTCTTCACACTTTCTCAGCAAGCACTTCACCAACTTAGCCATCTCCCCACCCTCCAATTTATATTATAAATTAATATGTGCATGCATTTCAAACTTCTTAGACTTACATATGCACAATTAGAGATCAATTTTCCTTTAAAAACATAGACATGCAAAAACCTTAACTGGGATTCCAATTCCATAGGTCCTTAAAAGCAGAATCTACAATTCATTCTTTTTTTTAATTTATTTTATTTTTTTATGTGTGTGAGTGTACTGTCTGCATGTAGGTTGGTGCACCTGTGTCGTGCAATGCTGCAGAGGTCAGAAGAGGGTGTCAGATTCCCCTGGAACTGGAGTTAAAGACAGTTCTTAGCTGCCATGTGGGTGCTGGGAATCGAACCCAGGTCCTCTGCAAGAGCAGTTGGCGCTCTTAACCGCAGAGCCATTTCTCCAGCCCCCAATTCATTCTTTTGACAATCACATTAAGCAAGAACACATTAAAGAACAATTAAAATGTATTAAGTACAAAGGAAATCTCTGGTCGGAGCACAATCACAAGATGGGGATACCCAGCCATCAGGAAAAGAGAGCAAGTGACATCTGAAGGTGAGTGTGCTGACAAAGGGAACAAGGTGCAGCAGGTGAGGTACTCTGGGCAGAGAAAAGACTAAGGCATGGGAGACCGGAAATGGTTCAGTGCTTCCAGAAAACCTCTACACAGTCTACAGGTTTAGATGCATGCCTGTTTTTCATATTGTCTAAACTAGTGTCCAGCACCTGGACGTAGGGATCGGCAGCAGCATATGGTTATGGTTGAAATCATCCAGCAAGAGACCATCCAGGCAGAGGCAGAATGTGAAGTATAAGAAATAAAAAAATAAAAGCAGCAGGCTGAGGAAAAAGCCCAAGGATGTGAAAAAGGATTTGGAGGAAGGAAGAGGCCACTAAGGAAATAGAAAATATATGGCAAGAGGAATGAAAAGAACCAGGCACTTGAGTCACAGAAGTTGGGAAAGGAGTCCATGAGATCAGTACAGGAGGAAGGTCAATACTGAGGAGTAGTATCAGGTTAGAAACTGAAGAAGTCTCACACCAAGGTCAGGCTGCTTCACAAAGCTTAGACAGGAAGAGAAAGAGCAGAAAGAGTGGAAGTTCAGGCAGGGAGTGTTTGGCTGGTTTTGTTTTTGTTTCTAGGGGTTGTTTTCTTCATCTGCTACAAATTCCTCTGAAGCTTATGACTTAAAAGAATGATTTATTATTTCTCAAGATCTCAATATGTACATAGTTTTGTTTGTTTGTTTGTTTGGGTTTTTTTGTTTTGTTTTGTTTTGTTGGTCTTTTTCAGACAGGGTCTCCCTGCAGTCCCAGGTAGCCTGAACTCACTTTGTAGACCAGGCTGGCCTTGGTCTGCCTCCCGAGTACTGGGCTTAAAGGTGTGTGCCACCACCTCTGGCTTACACAGTTCTTTAACTGTCTCTCCTTTGGCCACTCTTGGGTACACTTTTAGCTACCAGTTCACATGGTTGGCCTCCTTGGGACTCCCACCTCTCTCTCCATATTCTTTCAAAGCCTCTCTTCCAAAGAGATATTTTATGCTCTAGGGCCTATTCCATGTGGCTGTTCTCACTATCAGGGCAGTGGGGGCTTCCTTACAATATGGTGGCTGGACTCCAAATAGGAATGATCTAAGAGAGAAAAACTTGGTGGGCAACCATTCACCAAGGCTCTACTTGGTATAACACCTGCTAATGACTTTTCAGCCAAAACAAGCTACATGGTCAAGTCTACAATCCATGCAAGAGAGTACTTACTATTCAAGAGTATGAATACTGGGAGAATTAAGGAAGGGGTACCTTTCAAGGTAATAAATAGTCTACTATGAGGGTATGGATTGTTTCCCCCCCCTTAAAATAGGGAGAGTCATATATATATATATAGATATAGATATATATAGATATATATATATATGTATATATATATATATATATATATAAATATCTATTTCTCTCTCTGTGTATATATATATATATATACACAGAGAAAGAGAGAGAGAGAGAGAGATAAATAGATATTTATATGGTGTGCCCAAAGGAACTAATTGAAAAGGAGATGTTGAAGATATAATAATGAGAGGTTATTACTGAATAGAGTCTCAAAGGGGAATGCTTAGTTGGGTAAGGAAGGAGTACAGCCTTCTCAGACTAGAGGAAGAGAGTTGAAAAATGTGTATGCTGGGCTGGTGAGATGGTTCATCAAATAAAGGCATTTACTGCCAAGCCTGGTGACTGGAGGTCAATACCTGGGACCCAAATGACAGAAGAGAATTGACTCCTGCAGGTTGTCCTCTGACTTGCATATGTATACCATGGCATACATACATGAAAGGAAAGGGGAAGGAAAGGGGAAGGAAAGGGGAAGGGAAGGTGAAGGTGAAGGGGAAGGGGAAGGGGAAGGGGAAGGGGAAGGGGAAGGGAAGGAAGGAAGAAAAAAAGTCCTGATTGCATAAGAGGAGACTGATAGAAGTAATGAGTTTTTTTGTTTGTTTGTTTGTTTGGTTGGTTTTTTGTTTTTTTTTTTTTGTCTTTTCAAGACAGGGTCTCCCTGTAGCTCCAGCTGTCTGGGAACTCATTCTGTAGAGCAGGCTGGCTTTGAACTCACAAAGATCCTCCTGCCTCTGCCTCCCAAGTGCTAGGATTAAAGGTGTGCGCCACCACGCCCGGCAATGAGTTATTTTTTAAAAAAAATCTCTCTGCAGGTTCAAAATATACTGAATGTAAATAAGGATTGGGAAAGACAAAAAAAGTGGGAAGAAAGAGGAAGTTGAAGAATTGTAGGGATGAATTATTGAAAATTAAGGAAGGTTGAGGCAGGGTGGAAAGTTCTAAGCCAGCGTGATCTGGGAGTAACCAGGAAGTAGTAGAATTGCTGAGGGGTGGTTCTCAACTGCTCAGGAATATGAGAGCCAATCTTCCAGGAGCCTGTGCAGTGTACGTGGAAGATACCAAGTAATTATTTCTGGAATAAAAAACGACTTTCATCCCTTCTTTTTCAGATGAGACCACTGAGGCTCTAAAAGGGTTGCATGTATTACTGAAAATGACAAGGCTACTGTACAGCTGGCCAAAGCTTCCCACTTCCTTACGAAGCCACACTGAGTAGGATTTCCTTCCCGCTGTTCCCAAAGGCAGCTCCATAGTTTATTATATTTTGTTAGTTTATTATCTCACAACTATATTAAATGGCATTTGTCATTCTTGGGATGAAATACTCTGAAGCTGAATGAATATGGGGAGTGGTTAGAATCTTCCTGATGGCCTAGAGGGATTTACTCACTTATTAGAAATACACTGCATGTCTTCTCAAGGTACACTCAAGTAAGCTGCTCCTGTAAAGATATCCTAGCCAGATTGCCAGTGTTTCATTGTTCACTCCTTGGTTGATGGTGTGGTCTCAACTTTAGGACTCAGAAGGCACATCACTTCACACACACACACACACACACACACACACACACACACACACACTACTTGTTTACCTTAAAACCATTGTGGAATTTTTTTTCACAAGCTGTAGGATTAAAGAAATTGATTAGCTTTCTGCCACATAAGTCTGAGGCTGTTAAAGTCTTACTAATATCCTTAAAGAAAACTGAAAACACTCCCCCAAAGGGTATTGTCAGCTTTGGAATTCAAGTTAAGAAGGAGGGTGGTGACATGTTCCTCTTTCCCACTGGACCAAAATTTCAAAGCTTCAAATGTGTGGTAAATCTAACCAAAGATAAAGATTTGCAGGTGTTTTTTGCATAAAAGCAAGAAGGGCAGATGTATCTGAAACGTGCTTCTAACGAAACGGGACATCTGCAATCCATTAGGGGTGTCGGGATGAGAGAAAGTGAGAGGAGAGGTTCAGGCAGAAAGCCTGCTCTTTAGAAAGGCCAGCTCCAGCCACCCCGGACCTTTCCATCAGGACCTGAGGACAGTCAGGCGCTAAGGAAGGGTACTTCTGCAGGGCTAAACTTACATCTATGTCAAATCACCCAGCTCCTGTGTTTTCTTGGTTTCTACCAAGTTATCTTTGAAACATCAGTGCTTTCTCTTTACTCAAGTCCACCTACATGTTTTAGTATTTTAAGACTTGGCAGCTACAGCAGATAAAGAGAACAACCCCTTGCTTTGAGTGTGCACACCTTTTCCAACACTCACAGAGAACAATCTGTGTCCTGACTTCTTACACTCCCAGGGAACAAAGCGAAACTGTCACCAGGGGCATTACTTGTAGGTTACTCACTGCCTATTACATGCCCTGTTTGGGACTCCCAAGGAAACCACTAACTTTTATGAAGGTATTTGCAGCAAAGGCTGTTGCAAAATAGCCACAGCTGTGAAAATGACCCTGGTGTGTGTGATTCCTGCAACCCAGCTTTGTTCATATACAGGATTTACGGTCTCTAGTGAGCTTCGATGACTGGTTCCGAATTTAGCGTAATAGAGGATCAGGGTGCTCCTTAAATGAATTCTATGGGTATGCCAGATCTGTTTCCTGTATCATGTCTCCAACTTGCTTACTGGCCTTTTGATAAACCATTAGTGCTGTAACATTTTGTTAATTACTAAACTCTTGGTGACAGACAGAACTGGCCTGTTAAAACTTGTGTTGTAATTTGAGGATTAAAAGCCACACCTCTGGGAAATGTCGGTATCAAAACTGATTTGGTGTTGGAGACAAGGTGTTAGAAGCCACAGTTTGACAAAGTGGATTTCCAAGTGCAGTTAGCAATTACATTTTTAGAAGTCTTCCATTATGCCATTTATAAGAAGGTAATTTTAAGAGGCTACAAGTCGGGAATGTGTGTTTAGGTCTCTTCATTTGTACTTGTAGAGGTAAAGCCCATATTTATGAAGCACCTACTGTATACATAAAAGTATTGTGCTGACCTAGATTCAGAAGGGGGGAGAAAAAGTCCCTACTCTCCACAATCCCAAAAACCCAATGAAGAAAAGTCTCTTCTAAAAGTTAAGTCTGTAGTCAGTGTATTTCTGGGAAATGTATTTTTCTAAGGTGAAAATCAGGACCACAGATAGAAACACCCAACTTCAACTGGGAGAAATCTTACCTGGCTTAAGGTTTACGGACCACAGGTCTGTGTCAGAGATTCCCAACCCCCATCAGCAAAGTCATTTAAACTGCAAACACTTAGCAAAAGACTGTTGTGAGGACACTCAGTATTTCATTCATCCTTCTGTCCAAAATAATCTTCCAGAAAAACTGTTTCTTTATTTTTAATATTTTATTTATAATTTTTATTTCATGTGTATGAATGTACTGCCTGCATGTGTGTAAGTGCACCCTTGTTGTGCAATGCCTGCAGAGTCAGAAGAGGGTGTCGGATTCCCCTGCAACTGGAGTTATGAATGGTTGTCAGCCCCCATGTGGGTGCTGAGAATCGAACCCAGGTCCTCTGCAAGAGCAGCCAGTGCTCTTAACTGCTGAGCCACCTCTCTGGCCCTGGCTGTTTATTTCTACATCAGTTGAACAGCTTTCTGTTAAAAATAGGAAAGAAGTGGGTGTGAAGGCACACTCCTTTAATCCCAGGCAGAGGCAGGTGGATCTCTGTAAGTTCAAGGCCAGCCTGGTCTACATAGTGAGTTCCAGGACAGCTGATTCTACAGGGAGACCCTGTCTCAAAATGAAATAAATAAATAAATAAATACATAAATAAATCCATCACAAGTGGCATAAATGATGAAAGTAAACTAGTTTCCATACTTCTCCAGGGGCCAAAGCCTTCAGGATTGGTTTTATCAGACTCTACCTGAACTTCTCTACAATTACCTCAATTCTATTTATTTCCACGCATCAGCTGACCTTCCTTTATTGTTTAAAAGATGAATGTCAGTAGCAACAGGACTCATATTCCCTTCTTTCTCACCTATAGTAGAGAAGAACCTGGGTTCTTAAACCCAATAAAATCATGAAGTTTAAGCTAATTGGATCACCTAGAACCAACTCATGTTGCCAGAAAGATCCATCGTTACTGATTGGTTGAAGTGTGGGTTGCCTGAGCCAGTTATCTATAGAACTGGATTATGCAACCCGGACATAATAAAATGGAGGTTGAGGGGCCGCTGAGGCCGACCTGCTGTTATCCATTTTCTAGCAGGGATTCTTGATTGCTATTTAACTTTTTTTTTTTGACAGTTTTTTTTTTATTATTATTTATCTTTGTATGTGTATGAATGTACTGTCTGCATGCAGGTCTGTGCACCTGTGTCGTGCAATGCCGCGGAGGTCAGAAGAGGGTCTCGGATTCCCCTGGAACTGGAGTTCTCCTGGAATTGGAGTTACAGACGGTTCTCAGCCGCCATGTGGGTGCTGGGGATCGAACCCGGGTCCTCTGCAAGAGCGTCGGTGCTCTTAACCGCTAGGCTATCTCTCCAGTCCCAATTGCTATTTAACTTTTATTCAGTGTCAGAGATAACCTCTACTAAAAGGAATCTATTTCCACTAAATTTGCCAAGTCAGACACTGAAAGGTGGTTTTCTTCAATAAAATAAAATATGTAACTCTAAGCTTGATTTTTAGTTTATTTTTGTTTGAGATCGTTTCACTACTGTAACTCTCTGGCCAAGAATTCACTGTGTAGAGTAGTCTAGCTTTACACTCATGATCCCCCTGCCTCAGCCTCCTGAATGCTGGGAATATAGGCATTTGCCACCACGCCTGGCCTTAGATTTTTCTTTCATAATTTTCTCTTAAGATACTGTGATCCCCGGGCTGGAGAGATGGCCTAGCGGTTAAGAGCGCCGACCGCTCTTACAGAGGACCCGGGTTCGATCCCCAGCACCCACATGGCGGCTGAGAACCGTCTGAAGCTCCAATTCCAGGAGAACTCCATTTCCAGGGGAATCCGACGCCCTCTTCTGACCTCCGTGGCGTTGCACGACACGGGTGCACAGACCTACATGCAGACAGTACATTCATACACGTACAGAAATAAATAAAATTAATAAAAAAAAAGATACTGTGATCCCCAAAGAAATATTTTTATAGTTTGTGCACTTGAGAATGACTTAAAATGCTCCCCTTAACCCATTTTTTCTAACTCTTTCATCTAAATTTCCAGAAGCAGCATGACCAGAGAAACTGGAATTCCCAGTTAAGGCAGCCCACATCTTTTCTCCTTCACCTTGGATAATAGATCAGCAAATTCACAGAAGATGCTGTGTTTCAAGGTGTTTTAACTAATGCAACTTAAATTTTTCCTGATGTCTTGGGCTGGAGAGATAGCTCAGCAGTTAAGAGCACTGGCTGGCTAAGACGCACATGGCAGCTAACAACCGTTGTTGTCTGTAACTCCAGTTCCAGGGGATCCCACACCGTTTTCTGACACCCTCTTCTGCTACCCTAGTCTGACTTCCGCAGGCATTGAGGACATGGGTGCAATTACATACATGCAGGCAATACACTCATAAAATTAAAATAAAAAAGACTTAAAAAAATTCCTGATGTCTGTTTAACCAGTCTCCCAAAATCTATCAAAGCAGCACTTGTCCTCATAAAACTCGCCCCAAATTCATCAACTCATCTGTAAAGTGCTCATCTAAGGAATTTTCAGCAACTCAGTATTTCTTCCACACGTTAATTAGAAATAGAGCTCCTTGAGTTGGAAGATGTAATTGCAGTACTAAATGAAGTGGCCAGGGAGGTATTTTCTTCCCACTGCCTTCTAGATGGGGGAGAATGAGCGGTCTGAAACGCAGCTTCCTTGTAACTGTCCTATTTAAAGGGCACAGGGATGGTTCAGTCAGTAAAGTGCTTACCACACAAGCATGGGGACCGAATTCAGATTCCCCAAGTCCCACATAAAACTGAGTATTGCAGCATGCATTTGTAACCCCAGCGTGGGGGGATCGGGTTGGGGGACAGACAAATCCCTGGAACTCCCTGGCCAACAGGTCTAGCCGAGTTGGTGAGGTTTAGGTTCAGTGAAAGACCCTGTCTCAAAAATATAGGGTGGAGAGTGACTGAGAAAGATACCAGATGTCAGCTTCTGGCCTCCACACACAAGTGCACACACATGCATGCACAGCTACATACATGAACACACAAAGGCCACATAGGGCAAACTGAGAGGCTAACTTCACACACCTCAGAAATGCCCAAACTATAATCAATACATTTGCAATTCTTATATTGAATCAGCGTAAGACTTCAACTTGTCCATATTAGAAATAGGTCTCTTTTTTCCTGATTGCAGAAAAAGCTGCTGCTGCTCACAGGCACAGGCCTGGCAGATGCATTCAGGGAGGCAGTTAGGCCTGGGTTTGTTTTCACTTTGGAATTTACTACTCTGTTTATCCTGCTTCCTCGTTGACAGCCCCCTCCCTCCACCTCCTAGATAGACTTGGCCTCAAAAACCCACAGTGCCAGGCACAGTGCACTCAGCTCTGTGTAGGAGGGCCTGCAGGGTACTTCAATCCTAGCAACCCTCAGCCTGTGTGGGAGACGAAGGGACAAGAACAGTTCTCTGCCACCAATACCCTGTACCACCATTAGAATAGCTTCGTCTTCTCTCTCTCCACAGCAAACAGCTCTTGCGCTGGGGGGGGGGGGTTGCAACACCTGCGCCAAGCTTGTGGCAGGCTAGCCTGCCCCCCAGCAGGCAGCCACGTGGGGGGGCCCACTTGGCCCAAGTGCTGCTTAGTCAGGCTCCAACGCCAAGGAGAGCTTCAGATGTGCCCAGACCTGCCACCTCCAGGTGTCTATGTCTGGGCCGGGAGGTGACTCTTGCTTCCCGGTGTTTCCCGACACTGTCCTCAGAGGAATGTGGACGACTCAGGAGAGGCCACCACAGGGCTATAGCTCTCTGCCCACACTCTGGGGTCAAATAGCATTCTGCTCTGAATACCTACCCTCTGTTGGCCACTCACTCAAGTCCTCCTGCCAACAGCCCAGGATGCGGTGGGGGCTCTCCTCCTCTCCTCACTCCTCCTCCTCCTTCCTCCTCCCGCCTCCTCGCGCGGTCCCTTCCTCCTCCTCCTCCTCACCACTGGTGGGCTCAGGTGAGAGGTGGCTATCTCCTTAGGCAAGTTACCTGCCTGCCCTCCTGTAAGTAATAGGATGTTCCCATCATTAATGCTCAAACCTCATAGCTGCTTGAGGGGTTTTATTAAATACAATACAAAGTTTTTAGTTTAATTTGTTCTTAAGTTCATTTGTTATTCCCTGCCCCCTGCCCTGTCTACCCTAGAAAAAAATGCTTCTAAAAATGACTTCCTAAGAAGAAGTTTTTTAATAGAATTGTAAGAGCTCTGGAAAGGGTCTTCTAGGTAGAAGAAAAGTTGAGGAACTCTTTATGGACTCTGCATACAACATGAGGTTGACTCTAAACTCAGTGTAGTTTTTGAGAATTGTATTTAGAACTCAGGTGGCTTTGAGCTGTACCCTAGCAAGAACATGGCCACTCTACAAATATTTACTGCACTTGTACTATGTACTACAAGCCCAGGCCTCGAGAAGCCATCAGTACATGGCAAAAGATACAAATGAGCACTGCCTTGGCCAATTCTGCTTGCAAACATTTTGTTTGACTCACACTATATTTATCAAATACTTGAATTAGTTGCCAAATTTTAAACATTGAAACCTTTGCAGCTTCTCTTGAAAATTCAAGAAATCTGGCAAAACTGAGCCCACATTCCCAGCTGATGACAAGCAGAGTAACAACTGCTCACCAGACAGGCGCTGGCCCTCCATTCCCACAGCCCCCACCTGAGCTGCTCTGCCTCACTGAACCAGCCAGCCCCTCTACACTTGTATCTGATTCTTGGGGTAGGGAGTCACTGTACATCCATCCTTGGAAAGGACCCAGCTGGGGCCCTCATCCCCAAAGAGCTGAGTCTTGCCTCCTTAAGCTTAGGTCACAGGAGTTGTTTTGTATTTGTGCCTTCTCAAATTTGTACTAAACACAGTGTGAGTGGGTTATTGTTGTTCTGTTGTTGTTGTGTTGTTGTTGTTTTAGATTCCTTAGCAAATTTGGAAGAAGTGTGTTTTCATTACTGCTAGGAAAAGAAACTAGACATAAGGAAGAAGACGACCCGGGCTGAAGAGCGTGGGAAAAGATGAGGGTTTAAGAGCAGGGTTACCGTCTTATTCCTCATTCCCCAGATAAAGAAGACGAGGCTTCTTTAGAAGGGGAGGACCATGCAGGTCCTCATTACTGACCAGGAAATGAACATGATAACAATCCTGGTCTTCGAACTCTCCCTAGCCTGTTACTACCATTTTTTTCTTTACCACACCACAGCCATCTTTCTTTGTCCTGGTTTCTGCTTACATATGTCTAAGAGGTGGCAGAGAAGCCCATCAAATCTGTGGAGCAAGTGTGAAGACTGAATTTGGAAGTCACATGATTCTAGAGGAACCTGCAGGAGATTAATTAGTAATTTTCATTAGGCCTCATTGCATTTCCCCTGTTACCTGACATGAAATTACATTTTGGGGGAGCGGATTGTCTGTTTTCCTCTGTTCACAAGTCCTCCTTGCATCTGTAACCAACCAGGCAACACAGAGAGTTTAAAACCTGTGATTCCCAACTTTGTTGCTAGAGGAAAGTTTTACTAGAACAAATATAATTCAGTCGTAGTGATCACCAAAATTCCAATTGGACAACGTAAAGGTATTTAAAATTGTCCGAACCAAGACCTTTGTCCTTGTTAGATAACAATCATTTGTACTATTGCTACTTAATTGTACGAGAATTACTATTAATTTTAGTTAATTGAAAAAAAAATCAGTTTTGAGTGAATTAAAAAAGGACAGAAGAGATGTTTATTTAGTTCTGGCAACCTGGCCCAAGACAGGGTTTCATATCTGCTTTATAGCTGAGAAAAAGGGAGACCAAGTTGGCTAACTTCCTCTACTAGGTTCCAATTTCTGAGACAAGCTCTGTATGCCCAGGTCACTCTAACTCCAGGGCTTTGTTGGCTACAGCAGCTCCTAGCAGGGAATCCACTAAGATGAGTAATGGCCTACCAGAGCTAAGACAATGTAACACCACAACGGGACTACAAATGCGACAAGCATAAGAAAAGCAGAAACAGGCACTTATGCAGGAAGAACAGAAGAAAGCAAAAGCTTGTGGAGTGGAGGCTTGATGGGTCAGGGAAGTCTTCTAAGAGGAGGTCACATTCCTCTTTGAAGGACGCATTATGAGACAACACCCAGGAAAGAGAGGAAGGACCAAAAGAGAAGCCTAAATACTGAGGAGTGGAAAGTGGGGGAGGAGCAGAGTAGGAAGTAAGCAGTTTAGGTTGAGCATTAACAAAATGAGGCTTCATAATGAAGTTAGCCATAGGAAAACTCAACACCCCCCAACACAAAACGCACAACACAACACACACACAACACACACAACACGCAATCAAGGGTCATCATCTTCACACCTGCAAGGAAGGGCACAACCACGTAGACCCAGAACATTCATATGGCCAGAATACCCGCGATGCCTGTCCAGCCTGTGGACCCCAGGAAGCCTAGACACCCCCACTTTTTTCCTCAAGTGTCCTGTTCCCTCTTTTTCCCCTCAGAGGCCTGTTGCAAGCACAGGCAGAAGCACGTGCCTTCTAGAGTCAGCAAGCACCCTGTCTGCAACTGCTTTGTCTCTTCACTTTAGATTGTGTGAGGGACTATGTTCCTTTCCAAGGACGCTGCCAGCAGGTGTAAGCAATCAGGAGAACAGGAAACAGGACCTGCCACCCCAAGTCTAGCCTTCAGGGAACCCTTTCAGGGAACTGAAAAGGACCAACACACAAGGGTAGAGAGGCCTCAAGTTCTGCGACTGCCCTGCCCCAGAGCTGTGGCGCATCTCTGAAGGATTCTTTGTCCTCAGGCCCCGGAAAGCAGGCTCTCCTGGATGGGCCCCTCCCTGTCTGCTTACAGGGCCCAAGCTCCTGTTCGGTTTTCCTGCACACTTGGTTTCATTCTATCAAAGCATCCAGTAAGAGGTGAAAAGTCTAATCCCCTTTTACACCTGAGGCTCACAGACCAAAATCACGTGCTCTGGGAAAGTGGTAACGCTGGGACTTGAGCTCAGAACTGCAGAATGGGCTGGGGGTGTTTTGAGTTCTTATAAAGCCTCCAGTACCCAGGAAAGGCCCTCGAACATCTGTGGAGATAAGTGTTCTGGAGTAAGCGGGGCGCAAGCTTCGCATCCGCCGCATGGGACCCGAGGCTCCCCGGGGAGCAGGTGAGGGGGCGGCCAAAAGCGCCCGGGAGTAGCTTCTTCAGGGAACGTCAGAGAGCGGTTTCGCCCTGCTGGGGAGAGGCAAAACCCGACACGTCCTTGCTTTTTCTTCTCCCTCTCAAACAAGTGCTTTCAAGAAGGCCGCGGCGTTGCCAGACAACCCCGCGGCCTGGCCGGCGAGGGCTGGCCTCAGCTGCAGCGACTCAGCGCGGCCCTCCCGGGCAGCCGGCGGCCCGCAGCCCCCGCGGCCGAGAGCGGGGCGGAACGGGGCGGAGCGCAGGGGCGGCCCCGGGGGCGCAGGGGCGGGCGTGCGGGCGCACGCGGGGCGCGAGGGCGGGCGGACACCGGCGCCGCGGGAGCCGCCCACTTGGCCAGCCGCGGGCCCCGACGGCTGGAGCGTGGATGCGGCGACGCCCGCCGAGCCGGGGCGGACGCGGGGCGGCCCGGGCCAGGGGACGCGCGCCGGGAAGGCCGGCTCGGCAGCGGCCGCAGGATGGCCGAGGTAAGCGCGGGGCCGCCTCCCTCCCTCTGTCCCAGCGTCCCTCCGTCCCGCCGTCCCTCCTCCGAGCGCCACCTGCGCGCCTGGCGGTGTGGCTCCCGCTCGGGTCACTCCCCTCCCCCGCGCCCGACGCCCTAGCGACCTGCACCTCGTTTTCCTTTGACCTCAGAACTCCCGACTCGGCTGCCGTTTCCAGATTGACCCGCCTCTCCACCTGGTCTGTGAGACCTGAGCTGGCGGGGAAAACCCCGGGGATGGGGCCACCCCCCCCCCCCGCCCCTGTCGGGAGGGGCACAACCCTGCTTTTAAAAAATGCAAGAAAGAAAGAAAAAGGCCAGAAGCCCCGTAAATCGCTGACTTAGACGTTCCTGAGGGGGACGCTTGCGAATAATCCGGCGCTGAAGGTGTGGGAGGTTTGCGGGCGTCCGGCTTGTCGCGCGTGCGACACTGAGGCGTCTCTGACCTCCAGGCACGCAGGAACAAGACGAGGGTCGGGATGCCGGCGCTGCAGCCGGGACCCGCGAAGGTCCGGTCTCTTTGGAGATGGCTTACCTGCGGGTGACAGGAAGCGCCCGTGGTCGGCTGCGGTGCGGTGCCCCGCGGCTGGGGAACTGCGGGTGCAGCGCCTGCTGTAGCCCGCAGCGCCGCGTCGGTTCCAGGCGGCCAGCCGGGCGTACTGGAGAAGCCGCTGCGGTCCCCACTGTCCCGGGGCGCCGCCATCCGGACCCCGAGTCCCGCCGGCCGCTGGGTTTTGGATAAGCTCCTGGGGATTTGTCAGCCAGATGTGACAAGATTGTGGAGAGGCGAGTGGGGGAGATCTGATATCAATCAGTGCATAGCTCCGAGCCAAACTTTCTCAAATGTGGTGTAGAAACATGTTCTTCTCATTTAAGGCATCTCTTTGTGGCTGTGGGGCTGCCACCGGCCTGAGTTTGACAGTTAAATGGAATGCCAACTAGCAGCCTTAATTGTATGAGTGAAGTTGTGTGTGTTGCGGGGAAAGATCAGACACTCTGGGGTTCGGTAACGTCCCCTAGTTTTACGGCTGGGCTCACCGCAGAACTCTGAAGATGAGGGCATTTAAATTGGCCCAGACGCCAAGTCGCAACCAGGCCTCTGCTGTTAACACTTAAAGGGGCTTGAAAGAGGCTCCTCTGGTGTCCTGGGAATCCCTGTCAGAGGTGTGTGTGCGCGCGCAGCGGGCCAGTGAAAAAAGGGAGAGAGACACATGTGTTTTACTGAATGCCACACACAGGCAGATGTAAGCAACATTTCAAAAAAAAAAATCACATTAAAGAGAAAAGATTCAGCAGGCCTTGAGGAGAAAACGGGCATTTTTGGGAGATCGTTTTATTTTCCTGCTTTTTTTTTCATTACGTGTTTATTGCCTTTAGTAGCTGGTAACAGTTTTTTAGGGATCTGCGTTTTTTAGATATGCCCGTTTGTCAAGTGCAATACTTTGTGTTTGAACTTTTGTTTAGTGATCAATGTACAATCTTCTCAGTTTGGTCCCCCCCTTCTCCGATTCGATGATGCAACCTTATAGCTTTCCCATAACAGATTACATGTCAAAATGTAATTTTACATACCATATAAAAGAATTTTACTTCACATGTCACAGTTTGCACCGAATTTGATTTTTGCTTTAAAAAGATTGGAAAGCTAGCTGCCTCTCTGAGGAATTTTGATAGCGTTTCTTTTAGGCTTACTGTCAGAGTTAAAAAGTAAGATGGGGGTCTTCATTTGATTTGCTGTCTGATAAGTTTGCAAACTTTAATTTCACCCAGAAACTGTCACTCTTGCACTCAGCTGTCGGCAGAACATGTTTCTGTTGCAGTTGGATGTTAGATGTGGTGATGAAATCTTCGCATAGCATGTGTAAGCTCAGACTTCGGGAACTCAAAATTGGGTTCAGACAGCTGCATAATTTAATTTGTAATATCATCTATACCCGTACAGTCCCTTCAGATTGGTAAGGATTTTGTGGCTTGCCTCTCTCCTGTCGTCGACAAAGGGGGTTACGACTAGTGGATGAAGTTGTCTTTGCCCATGGATTTTCGCCTAGAATGTACCACCATGATAGCTAGCATGGTTGAAAGTCACTTAGAATTATTAACTCATAGAGAAGTAGTTTGCCTTAGAAAAATGATGTGTTACAGAGGGTGATTTTGTTTTTAAATTTATTATATCATCCCTCTTACCAAAGTTAGGTTTGTATCCCAGTCTCCACATCAGGATCATCAGCTTGGAAGGATGGCCCAACCCTACAGTGAGAAAAGCCATGTAGGTCAGAGAACAAATAATTGACCCTTAAGCACACATTTCTCATTTACCAATGCCAAGCAGTAAATATAAACACGGGCACATTTTTAAAGTTTGGTTTGTCAGTAAAATGAAATTGCAGCATATGAGGACTGGACACAAAAAATGTCTTTGAGCTTATGGATATGGGTTTAGAAGTTATTTTGACGGTGGTCATTAAAAGAACTTGCCCTGAAGGTTCTGGAAGGTAAATTACTTGCAGGAGGCGTATGCTTCACCCCAGGATGACTTTTCTTCTTACAGATGTCACTTGGAGTGAGTTAGTTACTTTTGTCTGAAATAGTCCACTTTTAGGAGAATTAGAAATAAATACCCTTGCTACAAGGGTATCTCAGTACTGAGCCACCTGCTTTGTTGTTTTTGAGTGTCTTAAGATCAAGCAAGTTTTTTTTTTTTGTTTTTTTTTGTAAATTATTCAGAGAGTATTCTGCTGTGACTTTTATTTTGTTTAAGTGTTGTTGGCTTACTGGAAAGATGTTAAAAACCATAGCAATAACTAGGTTCTATACAGAAGAAACATCTATCTAGGAAGTTTTGCGGTTCCCCCCCACCTTGTTGGTTTCTACCTGAAAACGCCTTTTTTTTCTCCTTTTCTTGCCATCCTTTGAAGTCTTTTCCCCCTCATTCTGGAATTTCCAAGATTGCATTGTGGTAAACCATTCCGACACCAACAACACACATCACACACAACACACACACACACACACATCACGTACCCCTATTTTTAGAAGCCAAAGAGGGTGAGTGCAGACAGAATCAGCCCAGGAACTCTAGAATCCACCACTGTGATTTATAACATCAGACAACCGTTATAGAAGAGAAGAGAAGAGAAGGAAGAAGGACAAACCAAGATGTCCCAGTTCTGTCCACACACACAGACTCTTCTTCATTATAAACAATCCAACAAAACACAAGAGGACTCTACATCAGGGAGGATGACAGTTTTTCCAGAATGGCTAATAAACAGGGGGTTAAGTTAAATAAATAACATTTGGAGGCTGGGGTGCCAATCGACCTGTGTAAAAAGAAACGTTTACCACTGTCTGATTTACCACCCTGATTTCTGCTTTTAGATGTCTTTCCCTTATCATTATATTGGTTTGATTGTCCCTCTGGCAGATTACATCAACATATACTGAAACATGAAAATTCTTTTCAGCTCTTCACCAGCTTCAAGAAGCGTTGCCCTTGTTCCATAGCCCTCTGATTGTGCCTTTAAATATTATGAAGTTCAAACTTTTCAGCCTCCTACGGTAACATTTCATGGTGCACCACCCTGCATTTAAAGATGAGGAGGGAGCTCGATTAGCTAAGATTGAGCTTATCTTTTCCAAAAAGTCAGTTTCTAATTCTCAGCAAGTCCCTAAAAGAGTGGTTATTTATCATGTTTAGACTTTTTGACTTTTATTCTACTCAGCACTAGTAGCAAAGTTGTATCCATGTAACTGGCTACTTTAGCTAAAATTCTAAAGTTTCTTGTTGTTATATTCCCCCTCCCCCCCAAGTGATGATTCTGTGTTATACACAGTTAATATCGTTGCTTGCTCTTATTTTTTAAACAAAACGGGTCTGAAGATATCCTCTGTGCGGTCTTTCAAAATAGATCATAAAGTTATAAATGCCCATATTGTGTATTTCTGCATAATTTTAAAGATAAATATTCAGTTTGGTTTTTAACATATTTGTGTCTGTTTTTTCATTATTTTGCACATTTGTTTCTGTCTGTGCATTCAAACCAAATAAGTTTAAGGAAAAAAAAAAAAGAGCAATAATGTGTAAGTTTGTTTGTTTTGCCATAGGATTTGTGCTTTGATTTATAAACATCAAAAGAACAAGTATTTTCCCCATTTTACTTTTCCATTTTCCCCATTAGCGATCTTTGAAACTAAAGCAGAATAGAACATTATAACAGGATGTGTCTCTAAACAACTACCGTTTTTGCTCACAGAAAGATTTTAACCTTAACCAAACCCCAACAGCGAGCTCCGAAAGGACCCTGTCCTCCCACCTTGTTCTGCAGACCTATCTCATGAGGGAGTCCACCTATTCTCCATGTCAGAATGGTCTCCAGCCTCGGCTTTCAATACATTACTTAGTGAGGCACAGCCTGTCAGTGTTCTTCCTCCCTTTGACTGGTTACTTTTTTTTACATTGCTAATACTGACTGCTTCCAGAAGCTCCCCAAATCCTTTCTTTCAGTCCTAATCTTCAACCCTGATCTTGGCAAACAATGTCTCCCCATTACTCAGAAACCCAACAGAGCCTCTCTTGACTGTCCCATCAGGTCACCTCTTAGCCCCACCATAAATTGCTTTTCAGGATTGGCTCTCACTGGCCAGACAACCACCTGTCCCTTGTGGCCCAGGCTTCTGGACCTGACACATAAGAGCGTGATGAGTCTTTGTGCCCAGACCCTGGATCTTGCCCTCACACAGGGGAAGCCTCCTCTGCCCTCTTCACACGCGATCACACGGGAAAATGCCGTGTGCTCCCATCTTTCACCCTCACCCAGGCACACCCGACAAAACTTTTGAGTAAATGGTGAGAGTGATAAATTTGTCCTTTTTCCACATCTTCTTATAGGCAAACGTCCGCATAACTCCCGACTTAGCCCACTTTCGTGTTTATCGTAGTGGCCTAGTTTGGGTCTTCCCAACCTAGTTAATACCTTGGGACAACCTTTCATTCTATTTCCCGAACCCCTCGTCATTCCAAACCACATACCACAATTAACCAACCGTGAAGTAAAAATCCTGGGTGTCCTACAATGTCATTGAAAATATTTTTATGTGTAAGCTGTAAAACATAAAGTAACTACTACTCCTTTTTTTTTGAGACAAAAAAAAAAAAGAAGAGGGTCTCCTTTTTTTAGTCCCAGCTGGAGGGCCTGGAGCTTGCATGGACACCAGACTTGGGCCTTGAACCATAGAGATCTGCTCTTTCTCCTCTTCCTCCCTAGGGCTGGGATTAAAGGCATGCCAACCATGCACAGCACCAAGACGGTTTCTTAAGCTACCATGTGGGGGGCTGGAATTGAACCCTGGTCCTCCTGCAAGAGCAGGGTTCAGCACTCTTAATACCGCTGATCATTTCTCCAGCCGTCAAGAGCCCCAACTCCTAAAAACAACAGTACACTATATATATAATAATACAATAGAGCACCTTAAAAAATCACTTGGGTGATTTTTTAAGGTGCTCTATGGTATATCACTTGGGTGGGCTGGAGAAATGGCCTAGCCGTTAAGAGAGCCAGCCGGAACCGCTTTTAGTACAGAGGACCCGGGTTTCGAGCCCCCAGTACCCACCCCCCCACATGGCGCCGAGAGCCGTCTTGGACTCCAGTTCCAGAAGAATCAATCCATCTCCAGTGCCAGGGGAATCGAGACCCTCTTCTGCTCTTCTGTCTCTTCTGACCTCCCGCGGCGTTGCACGACACGGTGCACAAAACAAACTTGCATGCAGACAGAGAACATTCAGTACACGGAGAGATATGAAAGAATTAATAAAAAAAAATTAAGAAATAAAAATCACTTGGGTATAGCTCAATGATAGACCATATACTTAGCCATGTATAAGGCTCTAGGTTCAGTCAAGAAATAATAGTTGAATTGATTGTCATGATTCCTTAATGTCATTAAATTTCCAGGCAGGTTTTCAAATTCCTAGATTGTCTTATAGCTTTATATTACCGTTGGGTTGTTCAAATTAAGAAGAGCCAAATGTAGACAGTTGTCTTTTATATCTAGGGATATCTAACTGTTGTATAGGGTCCTTTTTTTGTTATTTGTTTTTTCTTTTTTTTTTTTTTTCTTTGCCATTGATCTCCTTGAAATGGCAAGGTTATGTCATCCTTAAGTGTTCCTTTCCCCCAGGCTGTATTTTGATTATTACTCTCTTTGAGATAAGAACTTAAATATACTTACTGTCCTTGTAAGTTTCTTAAATATGGGATTGGATCAAGAGGCTGATCAGATCAGCTTTTAGAGATAATGTTTTTCAGACAAAGAACCACACCCCCGCCGGATATGTGAGGGTAGAGTAAATTTTCCAATTTTTCCAACCGGAGGCTGGCTGGAGGCAAATGGCCCATTGTGACCTTTTCACCTGGAGTTGTGATTTGATTTGACTCGAATTCAGAGAGAA
This sequence comes from Rhizomys pruinosus, assembly GCA_009823505.1. Lineage (NCBI taxonomy): Eukaryota > Metazoa > Chordata > Mammalia > Rodentia > Spalacidae > Rhizomys > Rhizomys pruinosus. The sequence continues at coordinate 991,491 of VZQC01009923.1, forward strand.
CCTCTTTCATCAATGACCTGGCCACCTAGAAACACAGGTTGTATAGAAAAGTAGAGCATATTTCTTTTTTCTTCTTTCTTTCTTTTCTTTCTTTCCCTACAGTTAACTTACAACTTTTACTGGTTTTCAGAACAACTGGTTTCCTGACACACTCTAAAGGTGGCGGGTGACTTTTGCATTAGTTTCAAGTATACTTTGGATTCTTAGATTTTTCGCAGAGTAAATAATAATGCACTCCGAGCTTTGAACAACCAACCTAGCTGTGTGACTGTTTCTGACCAACCTAGCTGTGTGACTTTCCAGTGACACCATGTGCCCCCTGCCCATAGCAGACCCTAGTAGTCAGTCATACTTGCATCCTGTGATGTTCCCTGTAGTTCCTAGTATGTGGTTAAAGCTTATAAAACAAAGACCAACTTTTAAAATAAGAATGGTTATATCATTTTGTGTTAATGTTTTATATTGCAAGAATGTGGCCTGCCTGGGCTTGTTGGTTGGGATGGGCTTTTTCAGTCTGTGTATTTTGTGAGGTGGGGATTTGGATGCAGTTGCTGTCACCACAGAGAAGCTAACCTCACACAAGGCCGCAGGAGTTTTTTCTCACAGTCCTTTTTTTCTTGTCTCACAGTTTCCGCGCAGTGGTGTCATCTGGAAAAACGGATGCTTACTCTTTCAGGTCCCTAGGTGTATGTACGGTGGGGGTTTCATATTTATGTGGAGGAAAAAACAGTGGAGACTTCAAAAAGAAAAGGTGAACCAAGTGCAGGGGAAAGGTAGGATAAACAAGAAAAACAAATCTGGTTTCTAATAAGAAACACTGTGGAGTTTAAAAATCTGACACAAACACAACACTCCAAAAAAGAAAAATCCCACCTTTGAATGATGCATTTTGCTGAACCACGCTAGCTAGCTCTTCTGCCACACCAAGGGGAATCATATTTAGAGTTTCACTACAGGTAAAAATAGAAATGAAGCATCCTTCCTCCTGCAGCTGAGCCCAAAGCCCTAGCAAGCAGCTTTTACAATATGTCTGGAGTTATGCGTGCTGATCAGTTTTTGATGTGCACTGAAATTTTCCAGGCCCCAAACAAACTAATAGCCGTTATCTACATTCACCTTTTAAAAAATATTTTTAATAAAATTTTAAAAAATATGGCTTGAAAAAACCTGAAGCCTCTCTGTTCTGAAGCCTGGTGGATTGTAGAAAGTAACATGTGGTTTGGTAGACTAAACTCTTTTGATTTCACGTTGGGGACTTAATGATCATTACCACTGGGAATCTGGCAGAGCCTCAGAATTCTACAGTTAAGATAGGGCCACAGACTCTTAATCTTGGTCTCCTTAATCTCTACTAGTGAGCCATTTTCTGTGTGGGACTTTGTGGCCCTTTCAATAGTCAATGGGAAGATATATGTGTAAACTNTAGCCCCAGCTGTCCTGGAGCTCACTCTGTAGACCAGGCTGGCCTTGAACTCACAAAGATCTGCCTGCCTCTGCCTCCCAAGTGCTAGGATTAAAGGTGTGCACCACCACGCCCGGCTACATAGCAGAATTTATAATAGCCAGGCCACCCATGAGGCTGGTGAGGGCTGAGGGGAACCTGAACTAGGTCTTCCCACCCCAGCAAATTGTTAGCCTTTGTCCCATCAAGCCACCCTCTCCCTGACTCCTACCTTCACCCTGACCTGTTCTCTCTGCGTAGAGCCACATGGGCATCCTACTGGTCCCTAAGGACCGGTTCCAGGGGAGGCTGGTGGGGAAGGGCCAGGAACACATTTGCCTGCAGGTGACTAGGTGTAAGGGGCTGGGCTGAATGAGTTTTTACTTCCTCGGAGAGGCCTAAACAGGCTGAGCGGCGGGGGAGGGCTAGACAATGTGGAGGGACACAGGCTGCAGGCCAATGAAGCCTCCTGACAGAAGGGCAGCTGGGAGCCATGGCTGATGCTAATGAGAGGAGAGAGCAGCTGGTGGGCAGAGGCTCCAGGAAGATTATCTCATGCTATTCTTCCTCCCCTGTCAACTCTGAACTCTGATCATCGGCTTCCTTGCCCATCTCATCTGGAGGAAGTGGGTCAGACCTGAGGTCCCCTGAACTGAGGGTGTTTTGGTGACCATTGCATTTGGCTCCTCTCACGGTCAGGGACTCATTCACCAGTCACCCTTAGAAGGCTGGTACATTATCCCCTGTGAGAAAGGGGAGCTGTGACTCTAGGGTAAGGCCACAGCATGCCCATTACCGGAACAGGGGCTAGTAACAAGCAACCCTCAGTGACCTCGTTGTAAGTAAAGGTCACTGGAACTTGTTTGACTCTGCACTCTCAACAACTCTGAGCCACCCTGGCTCCTGGTGCTTGCTGCCAGCACCCGCAGCTAGGTGCTCATGGGACGCTGCTCAGACTCAGCCGGAGTCCCTGTCCCTGCCATGCTCCCTATGGTCCTCCTCCTCCTCCTCCTCCTCCTCCTTCTCCTCCTCCTCCTCCTCCTCCTCCTCACCACTGGTGGGCTCAGGTGAGAGGTGGCTATCTCCTTAGGCAAGTTACCTGCCTGCCCTCCTGTAAGTAATAGGATGTTCCCATCATTAATGCTCAAACCTCATAGCTGCTTGAGGGGTTTTATTAAATACAATAAAATGTTTTTAGTTTAATTTGTTCTTAAGTTCATTTGTTATTCCCTGCCCCCTGCCCTGTCTACCCTAGAAAAAAATGCTTCTAAAAATGACTTTCCTAAGAAGAAGCTGTTTAATAGAATTGTAAGAGCTCTGGAAAGGGTCTTCTAGGTAGAAGAAAAGTTGAGGAACTCTTTATGGACTCTGCATACAACATGAGGTAGACTCTAAACTCAGTGTAGTTTTTGAGAATTGTATTTAGAACTCAGGTGGCTTTGAGCTGTACCCTAGCAAGAACATGGCCACTCTACAAATATTTACTGCACTTGTACTATGTACTACAAGCCCAGGCCTCGAGAAGCCATCAGTACATGGCAAAAGATACAAATGAGCACTGCCTTGGCCAATTCTGCTTGCAAACATTTTGTTTGACTCACACTATATTTATCAAATACTTGAATTAGTTGCCAAATTTTAAACATTGAAACCTTTGCAGCTTCTCTTGAAAATTCAAGAAATCTGGCAAAACTGAGCCCACATTCCCAGCTGATGACAAGCAGAGTAACAACTGCTCACCAGACAGGCGCTGGCCCTCCATTCCCACAGCCCCCACCTGAGCTGCTCTGCCTCACTGAACCAGCCAGCCCCTCTACACTTGTATCTGATTCTTGGGGTAGGGAGTCACTGTACATCCATCCTTGGAAAGGACCCAGCTGGGGCCCTCATCCCCAAAGAGCTGAGTCTTGCCTCCTTAAGCTTAGGTCACAAGGAGTTGTTTATTTTGTGCCTTCTCAATTTTGTCCTAAAAAGTATAGTGGGTTATTGTTGTTGTTGTTGTTGTTGTTGTTGTTGTTTTAATCCTTAGCAAAATTTGGGAAGAAGTGTGTTTTATTACTTGCTAAGAAAAGAAACTAGACATAAGAAGAATACGACCCGGGCTGAAGAGCGTGAGGAAAAGATGAGGGTTTAGAGAGCAGGGTTACCGTCTTATTCCTCATTCCCCAGATAAAGAAGACGAGGCTTCTTTAGAAGGGGAGGACCATGCAGGTCCTCATTACTGACCAGGAAATGAACATGATCCTGGTCTTCGAATCTCTCCCTAGCCTGTACTACCATTTTTTTCTTTACCCACAAAGCCCTTTCTTTGTCCTGGTTTCTGCTTACATATGTCTAAGAGGTGGCAGAGAAGCCCATCAAATCTGTGGAGCAAGTGTGAAGACTGAATTTGGAAGTCACATGATTCTAGAGGAACCTGCAGGAGATTAATTAGTAATTTTCATCTAGGCCTATTGATTTCCCTGTACCTGACATGAAATACATTTTGGGAGCGATGTCTGTTTTCCTCTGTTCAAAGTCCTCCTTGCATCTGTAACCAACCAGGAACACAGAGAGTTAAACCTGTTGATTCCAAACTTTGTTGCTAGAGGAAAGTTTTACTAGAACAAATATAATTCAGTCGTAGTGATCACAAATTCCAATTGGACAAAGTAAAGGTATTTAAATGTGCCGAACAAGACCTTGGTCTGTTTATAACAATCATTTGTAGCTATTCTATAATTGTACAAGAATTAACTAATTAATTTAGTTAATTGAAAAAAAAATCAGTTTTGAGTGAATTAAAAAAGGACAGAAGAGATGTTTATTTAGTTCTGGCAACCTGGCCCAAGACAGGGTTTCATATCTGCTTTATAGCTGAGAAAAAGGGAGACCAAGTTGGCTAACTTCCTCTACTAGGTTCCAATTTCTGAGACAAGCTCTGTATGCCCAGGTCACTCTAACTCCAGGGCTTTGTTGGCTACAGCAGCTCCTAGCAGGGAATCCACTAAGATGAGTAATGGCCTACCAGAGCTAAGACAATGTAACACCACAACGGGACTACAAATGCGACAAGCATAAGAAAAGCAGAAACAGGCACTTATGCAGGAAGAACAGAAGAAAGCAAAAGCTTGTGGAGTGGAGGCTTGATGGGTCAGGGAAGTCTTCTAAGAGGAGGTCACATTCCTCTTTGAAGGACGCATTATGAGACAACACCCAGGAAAGAGAGGAAGGACCAAAAGAGAAGCCTAAATACTGAGGAGTGGAAAGTGGGGGAGGAGCAGAGTAGGAAGTAAGCAGTTTAGGTTGAGCATTAACAAAATGAGGCTTCATAATGAAGTTAGCCATAGGAAAACTCAACACCCCCCAACACACACACACACACACACACACACACACACACACACACGCAGCAAGGGTCATCATCTTCACACCTGCAAGGAAGGGCACAACCACGTAGACCCAGAACATTCATATGGCCAGAATACCCGCGATGCCTGTCCAGCCTGTGGACCCCAGGAAGCCTAGACACCCCCACTTTTTTCCTCAAGTGTCCTGTTCCCTCTTTTTCCCCTCAGAGGCCTGTTGCAAGCACAGGCAGAAGCACGTGCCTTCTAGAGTCAGCAAGCACCCTGTCTGCAACTGCTTTGTCTCTTCACTTTAGATTGTGTGAGGGACTATGTTCCTTTCCAAGGACGCTGCCAGCAGGTGTAAGCAATCAGGAGAACAGGAAACAGGACCTGCCACCCCAAGTCTAGCCTTCAGGGAACCCTTTCAGGGAACTGAAAAGGACCAACACACAAGGGTAGAGAGGCCTCAAGTTCTGCGACTGCCCTGCCCCAGAGCTGTGGCGCATCTCTGAAGGATTCTTTGTCCTCAGGCCCCGGAAAGCAGGCTCTCCTGGATGGGCCCCTCCCTGTCTGCTTACAGGGCCCAAGCTCCTGTTCGGTTTTCCTGCACACTTGGTTTCATTCTATCAAAGCATCCAGTAAGAGGTGAAAAGTCTAATCCCCTTTTACACCTGAGGCTCACAGACCAAAATCACGTGCTCTGGGAAAGTGGTAACGCTGGGACTTGAGCTCAGACTGCAGAAGGGACTGGGGTGTTTGAGTTCTTAATAAAGCCTCCAGGTCCCGAGGAAAGTCCTCACATCTGTGGAGATAAGTTTCTGGGAGTAAGCGGGGCGCAGCCTTCGCCATCCGCCGCGATGGGACCCGAGGCGCCCCGGGGGCAGGTGAGGGGGGCGGCATCGCCCGGGAGAGCTGCGCCAGGGAACTTCAGAGAGCGGTTCGCCCTCGCTGGGGAGAGGCAAACCCCGACACGTCTGGCTTTTTCTCAACAAGTGCTTTCAAGCCCGGCGGGGCCAGACACCTCCGCGGCTGGCCGGCGAGGGCTGGCCTCAGCTGCAGCGACTCAGCGCGGCCCTCCCGGGCAGCCGGCGGCCCGCAGCCCCCGCGGCCGAGAGCGGGGCGGAACGGGGCGGAGCGCAGGGGCGGCCCCGGGGGCGCAGGGGCGGGCGTGCGGGCGCACGCGGGGCGCGAGGGCGGGCGGACACCGGCGCCGCGGGAGCCGCCCACTTGGCCAGCCGCGGGCCCCGACGGCTGGAGCGTGGATGCGGCGACGCCCGCCGAGCCGGGGCGGACGCGGGGCGGCCCGGGCCAGGGGACGCGCGCCGGGAAGGCCGGCTCGGCAGCGGCCGCAGGATGGCCGAGGTAAGCGCGGGGCCGCCTCCCTCCCTCTGTCCCAGCGTCCCTCCGTCCCGCCGTCCCTCCTCCGAGCGCCACCTGCGCGCCTGGCGGTGTGGCTCCCGCTCGGGTCACTCCCCTCCCCCGCGCCCGACGCCCTAGCGACCTGCACCTCGTTTTCCTTTGACCTCAGAACTCCCGACTCGGCTGCCGTTTCCAGATTGACCCGCCTCTCCACCTGGTCTGTGAGACCTGAGCTGGCGGGGACACCCCGGGGATGGGGCGCCTGTCGGGGAGGGGGCACAACCCTGCTTTAAAAAATGCAAGAAAGAAAGAAAAAGGCCAGAAGCCCCGTAAATCGCTGACTTAGACGTTCCTGAGGGGGACGCTTGCGAATAATCCGGCGCTGAAGGTGTGGGAGGTTTGCGGGCGTCCGGCTTGTCGCGCGTGCGACACTGAGGCGTCTCTGACCTCCAGGCACGCAGGAACAAGACGAGGGTCGGGATGCCGGCGCTGCAGCCGGGACCCGCGAAGGTCCGGTCTCTTTGGAGATGGCTTACCTGCGGGTGACAGGAAGCGCCCGTGGTCGGCTGCGGTGCGGTGCCCCGCGGCTGGGGAACTGCGGGTGCAGCGCCTGCTGTAGCCCGCAGCGCCGCGTCGGTTCCAGGCGGCCAGCCGGGCGTACTGGAGAAGCCGCTGCGGTCCCCACTGTCCCGGGGCGCCGCCATCCGGACCCCGAGTCCCGCCGGCCGCTGGGTTTTGGATAAGCTCCTGGGGATTTGTCAGCCAGATGTGACAAGATTGTGGAGAGGCGAGTGGGGGAGATCTGATATCAATCAGTGCATAGCTCCGAGCCAAACTTTCTCAAATGTGGTGTAGAAACATGTTCTTCTCATTTAAGGCATCTCTTTGTGGCTGTGGGGCTGCCACCGGCCTGAGTTTGACAGTTAAATGGAATGCCAACTAGCAGCCTTAATTGTATGAGTGAAGTTGTGTGTGTTGCGGGGAAAGATCAGACACTCTGGGGTTCGGTAACGTCCCCTAGTTTTACGGCTGGGCTCACCGCAGAACTCTGAAGATGAGGGCATTTAAATTGGCCCAGACGCCAAGTCGCAACCAGGCCTCTGCTGTTAACACTTAAAGGGGCTTGAAAGAGGCTCCTCTGGTGTCCTGGGAATCCCTGTCAGAGGTGTGTGTGCGCGCGCGGGCCAGTGAAAGAGAGGGAGAGAGAACATGTGTTACTGAATGCAAACACAGCAGATGTAGCAACATTTAAAAAAAAAATCACATTAAAGAGAAAAGATTCAGGCTTGAGGAGAAACGGCATTTTGGTAGATCTTTTTATTTTCCTGCTTTTTTTCATTACTTGTTTATTGCCTTTAGTATGCTGGTACATTTTTTATGGGATCTTCGTTTTTTAGATATGCAGTTTGTAAATTGATATTTTTGTGTTTGAACTTTTGTTTAGTGATCAATGTACAATCTTCTCAGTTGTCCCTTCTCGATTCGATGATGCACATTAATAAGCTTTCATTAAAATTACATGTCAAAATGTAATTTTACATACCATATAAAAGAATTTTACTTCACATGTCACAGTTTGCACCGAATTTGATTTTTGCTTTAAAAAGATTGGAAAGCTAGCTGCCTCTCTGAGGAATTTTGATAGCGTTTCTTTTAGGCTTACTGTCAGAGTTAAAAAGTAAGATGGGGGTCTTCATTTGATTTGCTGTCTGATAAGTTTGCAAACTTTAATTTCACCCAGAAACTGTCACTCTTGCACTCAGCTGTCGGCAGAACATGTTTCTGTTGCAGTTGGATGTTAGATGTGGTGATGAAATCTTCGCATAGCATGTGTAAGCTCAGACTTCGGGAACTCAAAATTGGGTTCAGACAGCTGCATAATTTAATTTGTAATATCATCTATACCCGTACAGTCCCTTCAGATTGGTAAGGATTTTGTGGCTTGCCTCTCTCTGTCAGTCAAAAAGTGGTTACTAGTGTGAAGTTGTTTGGCAGTGGATTTCGACTAGAATGTACCACCATGATCTATCATGGTTGCAAGTCACATTAGAATTATTAACTCATATAGAGAGTAGTTGCCTTAGAAACATGATGTGTATACAGAGGGTGATTTGATTTTTATTACATCTCCCTCTTACCAAAGTTAGGTTTGTATCCCAGTCTCCACATCAGGATCATCAGCTTGGAAGGATGGCCCAACCCTACAGTGAGAAAAGCCATGTAGGTCAGAGAACAAATAATTGACCCTTAAGCACACATTTCTCATTTACCAATGCCAAGCAGTAAATATAAACACGGGCACATTTTTAAAGTTTGGTTTGTCAGTAAAATGAAATTGCAGCATATGAGGGCTGGACACAAAAATGTCTTTGAGCTTATGGATATGGGTTTAGAAGTTATTTTGACGGTGGTCATTAAAAGAACTTGCCCTGAAGGTTCTGGAAGGTAAATTACTTGCAGGAGGCGTATGCTTCACCCCAGGATGACTTTTCTTCTTACAGATGTCACTTGGAGTGAGTTAGTTACTTTTGTCTGAAATAGTCCACTTTTAGGAGAATTAGAAATAAATACCCTTGCTACAAGGGTATCTCAGTACTGATCCACCTGCTTGTTGTTTTGATGTCTTAAGATCAAGTTTTTTTTTTTTTTTGTAAATTATTCAGAGTATTCTGCTGTGGATCTTTTATTTGTTTATTGTTGTTGGCTTACTGGAAAGATGTTAAAAACCATAGCAATAACTAGGTTCTATACAGAAGAAACATCTATCTAGGAAGTTTTGCGGTTCCCCCCCACCTTGTTGGTTTCTACCTGAAAACGCCTTTTTTTTCTCCTTTTCTTGCCATCCTTTGAAGTCTTTTCCCCCTCATTCTGGAATTTCCAAGATTGCAGTGTGGTACCATTCTACACAACACACACACACACACACACACACACACACACACACACGTACCCCTATTTTAGCCAAAGAAGGGTGAGTGCAGACAGAAGCAGCCCAGCTACTCTAGAATCCACTGTGATTTATAAACATCAGACACACAGTTACAGACAAACAAGATGTCACCGTTCCTGTCCACACACAGACTCTTCTTCATTATAAACAATCCAACAAAACACAAGAGGACTCTACATCAGGGAGGATGACAGTTTCCAGTAATGCGAAGAAAAAGAGGGGTTAGGAAAATAAAAATAAAATGTGGAGGCTGGGTTCAAATCGACCTGTGTAAAAAGAAACGTTTACCACTGTCTGATTTACCACCCTGATTTCTGCTTTTAGATGTCTTTCCCTTATCATTATATTGGTTTGATTGTCCCTCTGGCAGATTACATCAACATATACTGAAACATGAAAATTCTTTTCAGCTCTTCACCAGCTTCAAGAAGCGTTGCCCTTGTTCCATAGCCCTCTGATTGTGCCTTTAAATATTATGAAGTTCAAACTTTTCAGCCTCCTACGGTAACATTTCATGGTGCACCACCCTGCATTTAAAGATGAGGAGGGAGCTCGATTAGCTAAGATTGAGCTTATCTTTTCCAAAAAGTCAGTTTCTAATTCTCAGCAAGTCCCTAAAAGAGTGTTATTTAGTCATGTTTACACTTTGACTTTTATTCTACTCAGCACTAGTAGCAAAGTTGTATCCATGTAACTGGCTACTTTAGCTAAAATTCTAAAGTTTCTTGTTTTTATTCCCCCTCCCCCCAATTGATTCTGTGTTATACCCAGTTAATATCTTTTTTGGCTCTTATTTTTTAAACATTTCTGAAGATTCCTTCTGCGGTCTTTCAAAATAGATCATAAAGTTATAAATGCCCATATTGTGTATTTCTGCATAATTTTAAAGATAAATATTCAGTTTGGTTTTTAACATATTTGTTTCTTTTCCATTATTTTTCACATTTTCTGTTTTCAAACCTAATAATTTTAAGGAAAAAAAAAAGAGCAGATGTTAAGTTGTTTTGCCATAGGATTTGTGCTTTGATTTATAAACATCAAAAGAACAAGTATTTTCCCCATTATCGTCTTTGAACTAAGCAGCAATAGAACATTATACAGATGTGTCATCTACCGTTTTTGCTCACAGGTAGATTTACCCCAACATCTAGCTCCTGAAATGACCCTTCCTCCCACCTTTTTCTGCAGACCTATCTCCATGTCCACACTATCTCCATGTCAGAATTGTCTCCAGCCTCTGCTTTCATCCATTACTTAGGGCACAGCCTGTCAGTTCTCCTTTACTGTTACTTTTTTTACATTGCTAATACTGACTGCTTCCAGAAGCTCCCCAAATCCTTTCTTTCAGTCCTAATCTTCAACCCTGATCTTGGCAAACAATGTCTCCCCATTACTCAGAAACCCAACAGAGCCTCTCTTGACTGTCCCATCAGGTCACCTCTTAGCCCCACCATAAATTGCTTTTCAGGATTGGCTCTCACTGGCCAGACAACCACCTGTCCCTTGTGGCCCAGGCTTCTGGACCTGACACATAAGAGCGTGATGAGTCTTTGTGCCCAGACCCTGGATCTTGCCCTCACACAGGGGAAGCCTCCTCTGCCCTCTTCACACGGCCTTGCTCCCTATCTGTCAGCTCACCCAGACAAAACTTTTTGAGGAAATGGGAGTAGTGATATAATTTCCTTTTTCACATCTTATTATAGGAAACTTCAGATAATCAGAATTAGAACAATTTAGTGTTTAGTAGTGCATGTTTGGGTCTTCAATAGTTAATCCTTTGGAGCAACCTTTCATCTATGTTCCCTGACCCCTAGTCATTCCAAAACCACATTACCTTGAAGTAAATCCTGGGTGTCATACAATGTCATTGAAATATTTTAATGTGTAGCTGTAAAACATAAAAGTACTCCTTTTTTTTTGAGACAGGGTCTCCTTTTTAGTCCCAGCTGGCCTGGAGCTTGCTATGTACACCAGACTGGCCTTGAACTCATAGAGATCTGCCTCTTCCTCCCTAGTGCTGGGATTAAAGGCATGCACCACCATGCCCGGCCCAAGACGGTTCTTAGCTACCATGTGGGTGCTGGGAATTGAACCTCTGTCCTCTGCAAGAGCAGTCAGCACTCTTAACCGCTGAGCCATTTCTCCAGCCTCAAAGCACTCCTAAAAACAACAGTACTATATACCATAGAGCACCTTAAAAAATCACTTGGGTGATTTTTTAAGGTGCTCTATGGTATATCACTTGGGTGGGCTGGAGAGATGGCCTAGCGGTTGGGAGCGCCGACCGCTTTTACAGAGGACCCGGGTTCGAGCCCCAGTACCCACATGGCGGCCGAGAGCCGTCTTGGACTCCAATTCCAGGAGAACTCCAGTTCCAGGGGAATCTGAGACCCTCTTCTGACCTCCGCGGCGTTGCACGACACGGGTGCGCACACTTGCATGCAGACAGTACATTCATACACGTAGAGAAATGAATAGAATTAATAAAAAAAAATTAATAAAAATCACTTGGGTATAGCTCAATGATAGACCATATACTTAGCCATGTATAAGGCTCTAGGTTCAGTCAAGAAATAATAGTTGAATTGATTGTCATGATTCCTTAATGTCATTAAATTTCCAGGCAGTTTTCAAATTTCCTAGATTGTCTTATAAGCTTTATATTACCATTGGGTTGTTCAAATTAAGAGCCAAATGTAGACATTGTCTTTTTATATCTAGTTGTATAGTCTTTTTTTTTCTTGCCATTATCCCTTGAAAATGGCAAGTTAGTCATCCTTAGAGTGTTCCCCAGGCTGTATTTGATTATTACTCTCTTGAGATAACATTTAAATATACTTACATGTCTTGTATTTTCTTAAATGGGAATTGATCAAGAAGCTTGATCAGATACAGCTTTAGATGTTTCAGCAAGGACCCCGGATATGTGAGGGTGCGTATTTTCCAACCGGAGGCTGGCTGGAGGCAAATGGCCCATTGTGACCTTTTCACCTGGAGTTGTGATTTGATTTGACTCGAATTCAGAGAGAACCTCTTTCATCAATGACCTGGCCACCTAGAAACACAGGTTGTATAGAAAAGGAGGCATATTTCTTTCTTTCCCTTCATTTACTGGTTTTCAGAACAACTGGTTTCCTGACACACTCTAAAGGTGGCGGGTGACTTTTGCATTAGTTTCAAGTATACTTTGGATTCTTAGATTTTTCGCAGAGTAAATAATAATGCACTCCAAGCTTTGAACAACCAACCTAGCTGTGTGACTGTTTCTGACCAACCTAGCTGTGTGACTTTCCAGTGACACCATGTGCCCCCTGCCCATAGCAGACCCTAGTAGTCAGTCATACTTGCATCCTGTGATGTTCCCTGTAGTTCCTAGTATGTGGTTAAAGCTTATAAAACAAAGACCAACTTTTAAAATAAATGGTTATCATTTTGTTAAACTGTTTATGCAAGATGATGGCCTGCTGTGTTGGTGGGATGGGCTTCCAGTCTGTGTATTTATGAGGTGGGCTTTGGCTCAGTGCTGTCAGCCACAGAGAAGCTACCTCACACAAGGGCCTCAGGAGTTTCCCTCCTTTTCTTCCCAGTTGCCCTCATTGTCCATCTGACAAACGATGCTACTACTTTCAGAGTCCTAGTTGTATGTCTGTGGGGTTTCATATGTGAGGAAAAACAGTGGAGAACTTCAAAACAAAAAGTGAACCAAGTCAGGGGGAAAGGTAGGAAACAGAAAACAAATCTGGTTCTAATAAGAACAATGTGGAGTGTAAAAAATCGGACACAGCAACTCCAAAGAAAGAAAAACTCCCACTTTTGAATGATGCAGTTTGCTGAACCAAGAGAGCTAGCTCTGCTGCCCCAGAGGGAGCAGATTGACAGTTTCACTACAGGTAAAGAGAAATGAAGCAAGCCTTCCTCCTGCAGCGGAGAGCAGCCTAGCAGCTTTACAATATGTCTGGAGTTATGCGTGCTGATCAGTTTTTGATGTGCACTGAAATTTTCCAGGCCCCAAACAAACTAATAGCCGTTATCTACATTCACCTTTTAAAAAATATGGCTTGAAAAAACCTGAAGCCTCTCTGTTCTGAAGCCTGGTGGATTGTAGAAAGTAACATGTGGTTTGGTAGACTAAACTCTTTTGATTTCACGTTGGGGACTTAATGATCATTACCACTGGGAATCTGGCAGAGCCTCAGAATTCTACAGTTAAGATAGGGCCACAGACTCTTAATCTTGGTCTCCTTAATCTCTACTAGTGAGCCATTTTCTGTGTGGGACTTTGTGGCCCTTTCAATAGTCAATGGGAAGATATATGTGTAAACTAGAAACTGCGTTTGGCTGCTAGTAAAAAGCACCAAGATAATAATGGTCAGTATTATTTCTTCTTGGCCATCCTTATGATAAGACCTCAGAGTTGCCTAATGATCACAAAGTCCACTTTGGACTCCAGCCATCAGATTCTTGTGGCAAGAAGGAGGAAGGAGGAAGGAATCTCAGTTCATCCAGCTCCCATTCATGAGGAGTTTTCAATAATGCCACGCTCAACTACCTCTACTGTATGCTGTTAGCCAGTACTTAGTCACTTGTCCATCAGTGAAAATTAAGAATTCTTTGTTTTAGCTGGGCGTGGTGGTACATGCCTTTAATCCTAGCACTTGGGAGGCAGAGGCAGGTGGATCTTTGTGAGGTCAAGGCCAGCCTGGTCTACAGAGCAAGTTCCAGGATATCTGGGCTACAGGGAGACCCTGTCTTGAAAAGACAAAAAAAAAAAAAAAGAATTCTTCGTTTTCTTCAGTACTAGAGATTGAATCTAGAGCTTCATACATTTGGCAAGCACTCTGTTTACATTTCATTTTGGAATGGGGTTTCCCTGAGTTGTCCAGTTTGGCTTTGAACTCACTTTGTAGTGCAGGCAAGCTTTGAACGTATGATCCTCCTGTTTCATTCTCCCAAGTACCTGGGATTACAGGGATGGACCACCATCCTGTAATCCTCTGTAAAAGAATTTCAGCCTAGCTGAAATTCTTTTACCAAGGCACATCAGGAAGAAAAGGACACTAGGGACCAGCAACATGGTTCAACGGGACAGGTAGAAGATGCCTGCTGCTAAGCCTCAGATCGTTAGATCTGAGTTTGATTCCTAGGACCCACATGGTAGGAGAGAATGGACTCCCACAAATTGTCCTCTGACTTCCACATGGACACAGTGGAATGCATCCCTACTAAATAAATAAATAAGTTGGTTTTAAAGGATTCTAGAGGGATATCTATAATCGTTGCACAAAGTGCAGCTCTCATTGATTCGCTCCGTCACTTGTTTATTGTTATGTATTATATAATCCAGTGGAGGATCTACCAAGAATCGAATTCCTGATAGTTGACAGGTATTATAGTTGTTTCATTGTCTCTTTCTGAAATGATGAATTGTGGAGGAAAGAAGGTGGGGGCTATTTCTCCCTTACATCATTTTTGGTAGCCATGCCTGCTTAGTGGAACCAAAGCTCAAGGACCTGGGATCCTATTTCTGGGCATGGTGCCAAGAAAGGTCTGACTATGCCAGTTCCTCTCTTCATCTCTCATATCTCACTAATCTAGCTAACCAGCCTCCGAGGTTGGCAGGAGTATCTGTCTAGACTGTTTTAGAGTCAAAGGTGCTGACACAGGAGTTGAAGGTCATATGGCTTAACCAGAAGTATGACACAGGACAGGGAAAATCCTCTGATTTTTATCTCTTAGTGACATTTCTCAGTGAAGTGAGAGGGGGGGTTTAGGCTCCCCAACTATGCAGCCAGAAATCTCTTCATAACAGGCCAAGCTTACTCATCATTTCATTTTTTTTTTTTTTTTTGGTCTTTTTGAGACAGGGTCTCCCTTTATTCCTACCTGTCCTGGAATTCACTCTGTAGACCAGGCTGGCCTTGAACTCACAGAGATCCGCCTGTCTCTGCCTCCTGAGTACTGGGATTAAAGGCGTGCGCCACCATGCCCGGCTCATATCTTTTTAAATCATCATTTTTATTTTATGTGGATGGATGTATTGCCTGTATGTATGTATGTATGTATGTATGTATGTATGTATGTAAATGCACCCATGTCATGCCTCAGAGGCCTGAAGAAGGCATCAGATTCCCCTGTAACTGATCTTATAGACAGTTATTAGCCACCACGTGGATACTGGGAATCGAATCTAGGTCCTCCTCAAAAGCAGCCAGTGCTCGGGCTGGAGAGATAGCCTAGCGGTTAAGAGCACCGACTGCTCTTGCAGAGGACCCGGGTTTGATCCCCGGCACCCACATGGCGGCTGAGAACCGTCTGTAACTCCAGTTCCAGGGGAATCCAAGACCCTCTTCTGACCTCCGCGGCATTGCACAACACGGGCGCACAAACCTACATGCAGACAGTACACTCATACACATACAAAAATAAATAAAAATTAAAAAAAATATTTAAAAAAAAAGCAGCCAGTGCTCTTAACACTGAGCCATCTCTCCCTCGTTTTATATCTTATTTTCTTTTTTCTTTTTTTTATGTGTATGAGTGTACTATCTACATGTAGGTTGGTGCACCCGTGTCATGCAATGCTGCGCAGGTCAGAAGAGGATATCAGATTTCCCTGGAACTGGAGTTAAAGACAGTTCTTAGTCGCCATGTGGGTGCTGGGACTCGAACCCGGGTCCTCTGTAAGAGCAGCCAGTGCTCTTAACCACTGAGCCATCTCTCCAGCCCCATCTTTTTTAAAAGCTGACTATTAAAACAAAAGCTAGACTCTGGCATGCCCCATAGGGCCCTGTATGGTGCAGTTTCTGTTGCCTCTGACTCTCCTTTTCTATTATCACCTTCATTAGCTCTATTGTAGCAACACTGGCTTCCTTAAATTTAAGTGTCCTCAAAATAATTCCCTCCTCACAGCAAAATAGGATTAAATGAAATTGCCTATTAAACACAAACCACACCATGTCAAAGCAATAGCTCATTCCACTGTGGAATTTAGCACGGTTCCATAGAGCTGTCTGTGATGATAACAACATTCTATATCTCCATTCTCCAGCATGGTGATGTGGCTTCTGAGCACTAGAAGTATGACTAGTGTGACCAAGGAACTGAATTTCAAATTGTATTCTATTTAATTAAATCTAATAGCTACATGCAGCTAGCATACTAGGTAGTGCATTAAATAGGTGGCGCATGCCTTTAATCCTAGCACTCAGGAGGCAGAGGCAGGGGTAGGGGCAGGGGGATTTCTGTGAGTTCAAGGCCAACCTGGTCTACAGAGTGAGCTCCAGGCCAACTGGGACTAAAGGGAGACCCGTCTCAAAAAGACCCAAAAAAAAAAAAAAAGACTCAGTGACTTCGATGGGACATTGTCACACAATATGAGTATACACCAGACTACATGTGCTTTCTATACTAGTTCTGAACCCAGGATGTAGCAAGAAAAAAAAAAAAAAAAATGTGGAGCCAACAAAGTTACCCAGCTGGAGACAGTTAACTTTTGCTTCTGTCTCATCACATGTGACCCTTCAAAGTGTTGATGGTGCAAATCTGGGAACCCCAAAGTTCTTGTATTTTCCCTCTTTCCACTTCCCATCCTCAAGAATATCTCCTCAAATTAATATTTGGTGATGTGAAAAACATATACATATACATGTTCTAGAGATGAAAGTGACTTTGAAGTTTAGCAGTTATATTATTGGGGTCAATAATTCAAATCCATCCCAAGCTTCTCTTACCAGAACTAGATGTCTGCATCCAAGTGTATGCTGGGTGGGCACTGCTAGGAACTCAAGTCAGCCTCTCCAACAAGGCAACTCAGGAAAGTATCTTTCCAAGTTAAAGGTAGAAAAGGGGTGTCTGGGAGATAAATGGGTCCCCCCAGACTGTCTAAAAACTAGGCCATAAGGTTTTCATACCAAGACAGCAAATGACCAAATCCATCACACACTAGCTTGTGTCCATGGTTTTTAGGTGAATGAATGAGCAAATGATAGTATCAAAAAAGCAAGCCAAAGTTTTGAATGTTGATTCGTAGCACATTAAAGTGACTAATAACAATTCTGAAAATCGTTTGATTAAGATGAATGCATAAGAAGCAATAATCATGTCTTGATGAGCTCAGAATGCTATAAACATCTGCTTTATGTTTCTGAAGAATGGAACAAGTATTAGCAACCTAAAAGCAAGCATGTAAATTTCAAGAGTTTTCCATTTTGATTTACATGAGTACTTAGGCCTGTAATTAGAATTATTTTCATTTGATTTCATTTTTAAAGTTTTAATTTATCTTCAGGTGACGGTGCTATAAGTTTATAGCATCATGGATTCCAAGATGGGTGGAAAAATCCAAGAGTCTGAATAGTGGACGTTTTCTTAGATATTGTAATTAGGTTTTTCTAGATCATAAATAATTTCTCTGAGTTTTTTTTTCCATAGATGGCTTCATGAGTTTTATTAAGCCTTATTCAAATGGGTTCATGTGCAACCAAATGCTTCTTATAAATCGTGCATTCATACACTGGAGGTATGGAAACAGTTGTTTAAAGTTCTGTCCCCAAAGTAGAAGCTGGTACAGTTGAATGGCCAAGTTTGGTTGGTGGTCTCCACTAGGGATGACATAGGTCCCAGGGGCATTTGGAAATGTCTGGAAGAGCATAATGGACACAGTGAGGCAGAGGCCAGGGCTGCTGTCATACACTAGGTAATACACAGGGCAAACACACAGATGTGTACAGCCTAAAATGTCAGTAGTGCCAAAGTTGGGAGCTCCTGAGTCAGGTGATGAGAGTTTCAGAAAATAAGTTTCAGTCTTGGGCTATGAAGTGTGCTTAGAATTGTTCCCTCTGGTTTTGTTCTGCATCTGAGACAGAGTCACACAGTATATTCTGGGACTGTGCATGAGGCTCAATCTTTTGAGCAAAGTCTTTAGGGATTGGAGCAAGCATGTGCAAGCTGTTTCTTAAAACAGGCCTTTCCAAATTAAATGAAATGTGAGTTTACGTCTAGAGTTCCAACACCTTTCTGAAAAGGAGAGTGACATCTTAGGGTGAAAGACCTTTTCTTCCTTAAAGAGTTTATTTTCTTTTAAGTCACATTTATAAACTCTTTATTGTGAATTATTTTGGCTTGATTATAGCAGTGTTCTGTTACCATTCAGCAGTATACAAGTGGTTAGTTCCTATGTAAGTTCAGGCTCATAGGGTTGTGGCCAAGTGTGAGATGCCAGATAAAATGTTAGATGAGCCACAAGCTAAGCTAATGGTGCTTTTCTTATTGTTGTTGTTTTCATGGTATATAACTTAAATCATCATTCACTTTTCTTCTTCAGTTTCATTCAGCATGATTAATCATGTATAAGATTTAATTATGGCCGGGCATGGTGGCGCATGCCTTTAATCCTAGCACTTGGGAGGCAGAGGCAGGCGGATCATTGTGAGTTCAAGGCCAGCCTGGTCTATAGAGTGAGTTCCAGGACAGCTGGGGCTACAGGGAGACCCTGTTTCGAAAAGACCAAAAAAAAAAAAAAAAAGATTTAATTATGTAGATGTATATGTTGGTGCATTTAATGTATTTGAATATTCATATACAAGTAAAAACTCTTAAATGTTAGATCATCTCTCACATTAGAACAGTGTTCCTCAGTTGTGTTTTGTTAAGTAGAATGGTGTTCTAACTGTACCAGGTTCTTTATGTTCTGTGACTTTGCCCAAAAAAGTTTTTTTTTAAACCTTTCTCATGTTTTCTGTTTGGAGAAGCCTCTGGGACAGATGACAGATGAGGCAGTGTTATTGCTGTCTGCTGCACACCTCTGTTCCGAGCAGCTCTGCTCCTTTGCCTGAAAGCTCCTGGTTGCAACTCTACTTAGTCCAATTCTAATCAAAATAAATAGAAGACAATCAGATCATGGGAAATTATATCAGTATTTAAACAGGGTCATCAACTTTTTTTTCTTTTTGGTCTTTTCGAGACAGGGTCTCTCTGTAGCCCCAGCTGTCCTGGAACTCACTCTGTAGACCAGGCTGGCCTTGAACTCACAAAGATCCGCCTGTCTCTGTCTCCCGAGTGCTAGGATTAAAGGCGTGTGCCACCACGCCCGGCAGGGTCATCAACTTTTTAAATAACATCTTATTATGATGGGATTCACATGCTATAAAGTTCATCCTTATAAAGTATACAGCTCAGTAGCTTTTAGTATATTCATGCATGGAGTTGTATCATCGCTACCATCTAATTTTAGGACACTTTTATTACTTTAAAACAACGCTGCTCAAAAATCTAAAACTTCCATGTTTCAAAAGATGCCATTAAGAAAAAGAAAAGATAAGAGGAACGCATTTGCAAATAATATGTCTGATAACCAATTTGTTCCTGGAAAATATAAAGCACTCCTACAACATAATACTAAAATGACAACCCAGTTTAAAAATAGGCAAAGAGGCTGGAAAGACTGCTCAGTGGTTAAGAGCACTGGCTGCTCGCACCCACATGGTAGCCAACAACTGTATCTAACTCCAGTTGCAACTAGGGAGTCCATCGCCCTCTTCTGACCTCCATGGGCATTGCATGACAGGAGTACACTTACACTCATACACATAAAAATAATAAATGGAATATTTTTAAAATGATAAAATATTTTAATAGGCAAAGATGTGTCCAGAGGAGATACACAAATAGCCACACAGCACAGAAAAGATGCTGAACATTTAAGGAAACAAATAAAAACCACGATGAGACAAGACTCACGTGCACAAGGATGGGTATAAAAAAACCCAGATGTGGTGACACAGGCCTGTAATCCTAGCACTTGGTAGATGGAGGTAGGCAGATGGATCAGGAGTTCAAGGTCATCTTTGGCTACATAGTGAGTCTGAGAGTAACCTGGGCTGCTTGTGACCTTGACTTGAAACAACAAAATAAAATAAGTGTTAATGAACCCCTTCTACTTTATTGGTAGGAATGTAAAATGATTGGGCTGCTTTAGAAAACAGTTTCTAAACAAGTTAACCAGAGTTATGTAGCATGCCTTGAAACTGTTTGTGCTTGGTTCTACACAATAAGGCAAATCATAAGAAATTTCTGGTTACCCTATACATATACAAGTTATGCTTATACTGTGCTTTTAGTCTGTTAACTATTAAGTAGCATGATGTTTTTGTTTTTGTTTCTTTGAGACAGGGTTTCCCTGTTGCTCCAGGGAACTGGCCCAGAACTTGCTACGTAGACTAGGCTGGCCTCCATCTCACTGAGCTTAGCCTGCCTCTGACTCCAGAGTGCTGGGATGAAAAGCACGTACCACCCTGCCAGACCAAAATACCTTGATGATTTTTTTTTAATGCACACACTTTAGGGGCTGGAGAGATGGCCCAGAGGTTAAGAGCTCCGACTGCTCTTACAAGAGGACCCGGGTTTGATTCCCAGCACCCACATGGTGGCTAAGGACTGTCTTTAACTCCAGTTCCAGGGGAATCCGACGCCCTCTTCTGACCTCTGCAGCATTGCATGACACGGGTGCACCAACCTACATGCAGACAGTACACTCATACACATAAAAATATAATAAATTAAAAAAATAAATGCACACACTTTAATTGAAATATTGCTAAAAAGATAACAAATCTGAGCTCCAGGAAAAATAATGCCAATAGACTTGCTCAATACAGATTGCCTCAGAATTGCAATTTATAAAAAAAGGCCATTATTTGCAAACTCAATAAATGATCATGTAACAAAGTGAGGTATCCCTATATGTAACCCAAAGAATACTGGAACACCACGGGTTAGCAGTCATTCCCATCCTTACTCCATTCCCCATAATCACTAATCTGCTTTCTGCCTCTATGATTTGGCCTCTTCCTGATATTTCACATAAATAGAATCATACCCCTGTGCAACTTTTTGTGCCTTCTTTCATTTCGTATTTTTTGAAGGATCATCCATTTGTAGCATTTATCTGTTCTTCATTCCTTCCTTTTTTTTTAATAACAGCTAACAACTGTTTTGCTTTTAATATATTATTTATTTTTTATGTGTATGAATGTACTGTCTGCATGTAGGTTGGTGTACCTGTGTCGTGCAATGCTGCGGAGGTCAGAAGAGGGTGTTGGAGTTAAAGACGGTTCTTAGCCATCATGTGGGTACTCGGAATTGAACCTGGGTCCTCTGCAAGAGCAGTCAGTGCTCTTAATCACTGAGCTATCTCTCCAGCCCCCTATTCCTTCCTTTTTAAGACAAAGAGTATTCCATTGTATAGATAAACCATATTTTATTTATTCATCAATTATTGGATATTGAAATTATTTCCACTTTTTGACTGTTGTGAATAATGCTGCCACAAACAGTGATGCGGGAGTTTTGGGTGGACGTATGTTTTCAGTTCTCTTGGCTTTACGTCTAGGAATGGAATTTCTGGGTCATATAGTAACTCTATGTTTGACTTTTCAGGAAGCTGCCAGACTGTTCTAAAGTGGCTGTACATTTTATACTCCTATCAGCAACTGATTTTTTAAAGAAGACTGGTTATATACTCTTTGAAAGTGAATTTCGCAAATCCTTGGCCAGATACTCCCTTACTTGACCTCAGGCAGAGCCTCACAGTTTCTTGACTGGCATACTGGAAGTTTAAGCCCATAATTGTAAGGCTTTTTCATTCCTCCTCCAAACACATAGTGTCTTCAGTTTCAAGAGTCCCTCGAATCATAGAGATTTCACCCAGACCTCTTCCCAGGAACCTCAGTGACAGCTTTGAGGATTTTTTGTTGTTGTTGTTTTAATAATAGATTATATCCTTCAGGCCTCTGTCTGCTTTTGAGAAACTCTGCCAAGATGGCTTGGTAAAATGCTTGCCACATAAGCATGGGGACTGAAGTTCAGAGTCTAGCACCCACGTAAAAGCCGGGCATGGCAGCACATGTTTATAACCCCGAGATGAGGAAAGCACAGAAGATCCCCAGAGCTGGCTGGCCAGGCAGTCTGGCTAAATTGATGAGCTTCAGGTTCAGTGTGAGACTCTATCTCCAAAAACCAAGGTAGAGATTGTCTGAAGAAGAACCTTGACATCAACCTCTGGTCTACATGTGCACGCACACCTGCACCCACAAACATACAGCACAACACTACACATACACATGCACATACAAAGAAACTTTATATATATAAAGCTTTTCTCTTAACTTTAAGACTTTGTTGAACACATGCATTTCTGGGTATTGTTTTGTTTTCTTTGTCTTTTTTTGAGACAGGGTCTCCCTGTAGCCCTAGCTGTCCTGGAACTTACTATGTAGACCAGTCTGGCCTTGAACTCACATAGTTCCCACCTGCCTCTGCCTGCCAGGTGCTGGGATTAAAGGTATGCGCATCTCTGGTTTTTATTTCAGGTATATTTTTGTACATTATACACAATGCTAATACACACACACACACACACACACACACACACACACACACAAGACATGATCCTATAGCATACAGCTGGGAGGGACATCAGTCTATCTTATATGTTGCTGACAGTCACATGGCCCAGTGAATGGGATCTAGGAATCAGCCATTCCATATTCTCAAATCTATCTATATTTTTCAGCCTCTGCCATATCTTAAGTGTATGTAAATAACAGATTCCTTATATGGATCACTCCTGCTTCATATATTACACCTGTTCCAAGGTGGTCCCTATACATCTTTCAGGGTTGCTGCTCTGATCAACTTGGAGAAATGGTGACATTATAACTATTGACTTTTTCTGTGCCCTTCATAACAGCAAGGTTATCTTCATCTAAACCATAATCTGTTTCCAGAAGTCCGTCTAGCTTTTTGCTTGTTACCACACACAGAATGTCTGTGTAGGTGCTCGTAGTCTGTCTCCCAAGTACTGGGCTAGCTGGTCCTCTTCTTGCCTAAGGTACAGTATGCATCTTTGGCCTGGCAAAAGTGGGCACACAATGCTGAATGAACACTGACAACTGGAGGGATTGATTTTGCTTCATAAATGCAATGTATTTCCCACATTTAATTTTATGCATGCATGTGTTCTGTCTTACAGGCAATTGGTTGCACTCTGAACTGCAGTTGCCAAAGCTTCAAACCAGGGAAAATAAACCATCGTCAGTGTGAGCAGTGCAGACATGGATGGGTGGCTCATGGTAACTAACTCCCCTCTCAGCCTGTAGTGCAATCTTTTTTTTATTGCTTATATATATGCATACATAAATATATACATATGTATATATATAAGCATACATACACATATCACCTGAGTTGGAAGATTTTTTTTTTCCTAAAAGATGTCATGTTTTCCTTAAGGAAGTGTTTGAAGGCTCCTCCCTAGCAAGCCCAAACAACCATTAATCCTGCCCCTGTGTTTCACACTGGGTCCCTCCCTCCCGTGGCCACCCAAATGAGGTCCAGTTAGCACACATCCTGTCCTGATCCCCCTGCATTGGCTTCCATGATAAAGCCTGGGTAGTCCAACAAAGGCAGTCCACGCTCTGAAGAGGCTGAAATCTCAGCAGCCGCTCAGTCCACAGGCTGGATATCTCACCAGTCCCCATCTGGCATTGAAGGTTTGGAGGATTCTTAGAGAAACATGAGTCTTCAGTCCATATTGGAGGGTTAAAAAGCTGTGTCTCGTGTCTTTGAAGAATTGCAAAAGCAGTGGCAGCCACGGAGTAGATGTATTTGCCAGTAAGAATTGAAGACAGGCTGTAGTGCAATCTCTTAATAACATACAGTTTATAGAGGAGCTGATTCATAGCAAAGAGTAACAGCTGACTTGGAGGCTAAAGAGTAAGCTCCAAGTATGTGTCAGGTACCAGGCTCGAAGTATCATGTGCTTTCTCTTTGGATTTTAACACTATAGATATAGAGACTGATGCTTCTGTGCTATCTAGGTGGCAGTGATACACCGGTTCCATGATAGCAACCAGCCTCTAATCGTTAGCTGAAATGTGTCCTAATATTTTTTGGTGCAAGTGTATCCCTTACTCATTATTTGAAATTTAGAACTGGGCAACCTGCATATGCATTTACCAATCTGGCAACCCATCACTAGCCTCTTGGAATTGCTGGATACTGGCAGTGGAGAAGGGCATTTCTACCTATTTAACTTAACTGGTTCTGCTCCTATTGGCTGGTAACTGTTATGGTGAGCAAATTAGATTGATGTGGCTCCGTTTGTCAGCTCCGTTTGTCAAGCCCTGCAGCTCCAAGGCAGCAGATGAGGGCCTGTCTCCAGATCTTCCAGGCTCCCAGGCCCATCTTCAGCTCCAAACTGCTTCCTAACTGTTATCTTGATTATAAACTCACTGCATCTGTTCCCACCCGCTTCTTTGCCCTTCCCTATTCGTGATGTTCTTACTTCTTACAGATGCCATAAGAAGGCAAGAAAGTCTTAAGTCAGTCACTTCTATCTTAGAAGTTCCTCTGCATAACTTGAAGCCTGGTAGCTATTAAGGATATTAATCATTTATGAATTTCTGGGGTTTTTTTCTGTTGGAAGAAATAATTGAGAATTAGACCTAACATACTTTTTATACAGTGTTTCTCCTAAAATTAAAACCTTTCTAAACAATATTTCTTCAATTTGATTTTTAGCTCTAAGTAAGCTGAGGATTCCCCCCGTGTATCCAACAAGCCAGGTGGAAATTGTCCAGTCCAATGTGGTGTTTGATATCAGCAGCCTCATGCTATATGGAACTCAGGCTATCCCTGTTCGCCTGAAAATCCTTCTGGACCGGCTCTTCAGTGTATTGAAGCAAGATGAGGTTCTACAGATCCTCCATGCTTTGGACTGGACCCTTCAGGATTATATCCGTGGATATGTGCTACAGGTACAGCGCCCATAGCCACCATTCTCCCACAGTGCCCCTGTAACTGGTGTGACCAGTGCCTGCCAGTCCTTGGTAGTCATCCTTACCTTTGACACTTGTTTCTAATGACTTGAGCCCCTAATTCATATTTTGGGGGGAGTCCTGCCCTTTCCTCAGGATGTCTGTGGGAGCTTACATATTCTCTGAGTGTTTTTCACTAAGTTGACTTCCATAGAAAACCATTTTCCCTATTTTGGGTGCTGTTTGCATTCTTTTTTTTAAACTGAATACCTAATATTTTAACTTGTATTTTTTTTCTCTTTTGTCAAAATACAAGTAAGTCCAGCTATGAGTGGTAGACCTAGAGCAGTCCTGTACCTTCAAAATGAATTCTTTGATTAATTTCTTAGGAAAGCCTTAAAGATTCAGATCATTTGCTGTCAGAATTTTGTGTTTGTTATTGTTAAGCCTTTCTGTTAAAAGCTTGATACAGACTTCTGAATGTTTATCCCCTCATACACAATGCCTCCATTTTTTTACCTCCATTTTTTATTATGCCCAACTACCTACTGACCAAAGATACTATCTGTGTACCCTTGGAGGTCAGAAAGGGATCTCACACGCCACAGCCACTCAACAGCTTACAAATTGCTGCTCCCACATGTTCTTTAGAACTCCTGCCACTCAGTCACTGATCTTTTCCGAGCTCCATGTGTCGTTCTCTTCCCCTGCTTTCCAGTGTCCTCTCTTCCCTTTCCTTCTCTACTCTTTCTTCCCACGCCTCCTCCCTTTCTCCCCTCCCTGCCTCCACACTTCTTTCAGTCTCTTCACATAGTCTCATCTTTTCTTCAGTGTCCTCCCCTTCATCCCTTGTCTATTTCCAGAGTATTTAACCTCTTTTCCCAGGTCATGCCACGGGTGTGAGGCCTCATGTTTCATATCCAAAGAGGCCTTCAGGATGTTTTTATGAACAAATAACATGTTTCCTAAAATGAATTATATTATTCCTTTGAGAAATGCTTTTTTTTAACCACTTCACTAAGAATGTCAGCTAACTTTTGTTTAATTTTTTTTCAATAAAATGGAAGATAAATGCATTGCCAAGTCTAATAAAAACTTTAATCTTAGGTAAATCATATCATTAAAAACAAATACCAATAATGCCCATTTATTACAGTAAAATGGTCTTCAAGCAGTCTTATGAAGTGGGCATATTATCCCTGGTTTCTGATGAACAGTCCAGAAGTCTCAAAGTGCTTTAAGATCTTGCTGAAAGCTATTCCACTAGTATGTGGCAGGTCCAGAAACTGAACACATTCTTCCTAACTTGAAAGCCTGTAATCTCTCCCTGGAAATGAGTTTGCACACCTCTAGTGCAAAACCCCCAGCTGTTTAGAAACAGCCTTAGGAAAAGTAGCGTTACAATCTTACATTATGACATAGATCAATATTTAATGATCCTAATAATCTTGCTTTCTAGTGTTAGGATTAAAAATATGGAATCAATTACCTTGAACCTCTGGCGCATGAAAAATTTATGATGTTACATTTCTCCTCATCTTCGGAACTCTTACATGCACTGTGAAAAATCTCAGTAGGCCATCAAATACATGTTCTGTGATAAAATATTTATTGTAGTTTTGGGGAAAGTTAGGCCTTGCTAGAGTTTGAAAGATCTCCAACACTCCAGTGAATTACAGCTCTGCTTTCTGAGCATGGGCAGTAGATCAATACATGTTCATTTGTTTCTTCATGGTAGTTGCATAGGAGATTATTAAATTTGCAGCAAATAAAGACTTGAGCTATGTCTAGGCCTGATTGCCCATTTGTATGCATTAGATTAAGAAATTACTATTGCTCAAATGATATATACTTTAATTTTAGTGGGGAAATTATTATGCCTGATATGACAACCAATTAGTTTGAAATAAGATGAAAAATAATTACTAAGTTTCATGGGCTTGAATAATACAATTTTATTTCCCTCTTCCGCGCTAATCGTAGGGCCATTACATTTGTGCAGTTTATGCTACATACAGACTTTCTAGTCTGGGAGAGTGGGTTGAGCAGGGATTAAACTCTGCTGTCAACTCTGTGTTGATCCAGAGGGAAAAATGCTCTGTTAGAGTCTGGTGGAAACGGATCAAATGGCACCTTTCATGGAGGGCGGAATGAAAAGTAGTAACTGGCTGTTCTTTCAAATTCTGGTTTGAGTTTAGGACGCATCAGGGAAGGTGCTGGATCACTGGAGCATCATGACCAGTGAGGAGGAAGTGGCCACCTTGCAGCAGTTCCTGCGTTTTGGAGAGACCAAGTCCATAGTTGAGCTCATGGCAATTCAAGAGAAAGAAGAGCAGTCCGTCATCATACCCCCTTCCACAGCAAATGTGGATATCAGGGCTTTCATTGAGAGCTGCAGCCATAGGGGTGCCAGCCTCCCCGCGCCTGCGGACAAAGGAACTCCCAGCAGCGTCCACCCTTTCGAGAACCTCATAAACAACATGACTTTCATGCTGCCTTTCCAGTTCTTCAACCCTCTGCCCCCAGCACTGATAGGGTCACTGCCCGAACAGTACATGCTGGAGCAGGGACAGGACCAGAGCCAGGACCCCAAGCAGGAGATCCACGGACCCTTCTCTGACAGCAGCTTCTTAACTTCCACACCATTTCAGGCTGAAAAAGAACAGTGTTTAAGCTGTCCAGATGCTGTTACTCAAAAGGAAGACAGTGCCCACTTAAGTGACTCCAGCTCGTACAGCATTTCCACAAAGCTTGAAAGGACACAGCTCTCCCCTGAGGCCAAAGTAAAGCCTGAGAGGAACAGCCTTAGCACAAAGAAGGGCCGGGTGTTCTGCACTGCATGTGAGAAGACGTTTTATGACAAAGGCACCCTCAAGATCCATTACAATGCCGTCCACCTGAAGATCAAGCACAAGTGCACCATTGAGGGGTGTAACATGGTGTTCAGCTCCCTGAGGAGCCGGAACCGACACAGTGCCAACCCCAACCCTCGCCTGCACATGCCAATGAACAGAAATAACCGGGACAAAGATCTCAGGAACAGCCTGAACCTGGCAAGCTCTGAAAACTATAAGCGCCCAGATTTCACGGTGATGTCTCCAGACTGTGGGCCTCTCCCCGGCTACACTGGTTCAGTGGAGGATTCTAAAGGCCAACCAGCTTTCTCAAGCATTGGGCAAAATGGTGTGCTTTTCCCCAACCTAAAGACAGTCCAGCCAGTCCTTCCTTTCTATCGTAGTCCAGCCACTCCTGCCGAGCTGGCAAACACACCTGGCATGCTACCCTCTCTCCCCCTGTTGTCCTCTTCAATCCCTGAACAGTTAGTTTCCAATGAAATGCCATTTGATGTTCTTCCCAAGAAGAAGTCCCGGAAGTCCAGTATGCCTATCAAAATAGAGAAAGAAACTGTGGAAATAGCTAATGAGAAGAGACATAGTCTCAGCTCAGATGACGATGTGCCCCTGCATGTGGTCAGTGAAGAAGAGGGAGAGGACTGTAGTCCTCAGTCAGACAGAGGACTCGAGGAGCAGCGCACGCAGTCTAGAAGCTTAGGGAAGCCTCTCTCTCCGGGAGAAAGACCCCGCCATCTCGACTCTGTGATTGAGACTCAGGGAGCTATCAGCCTGGAGCAGGCCACACGTACTGAGAGAGAAGCTAAGCAAAAGCTAACACTGACCACTGTGATGCCAAGAGAGGCTGAGGACGGTGCTCACGAACTCCATTTCCCACCTGGACTGGAGCCCCAGATTCCTTTCCCTGACTACATGGAACTGCAGCAGCGGCTGCTGGCTGGGGGACTCTTCAGTGCTTTATCTAACAGAGGAGTGACTTTTCCTTGTCTGGAAGATTCTAAAGAACTGGAGCACCTAGGTCAGCAAGCATTCATGAGGGAGAAGGAAGAACCCCGGTTTCAGTGTGACATCTGTAAGAAGACTTTTAAGAATGCTTGCAGTATGAAAATGCATCACAAGAATATGCATGCCAAAGAAACACACACATGCACGGTGGAGGGGTGCAGTGCCATGTTCCCATCCCGTCGGAGTAGAGACAGGTAAGGCATCTGTTGGCAGGGGTCATACTAAGACTGTGGTTTGTACGCTTTACCATGCATCAGACTCACCTGAAAACAGACTTCTGGGCCCTAACCTTAGAATTTCTGCTGTAGCAGACCTGAGACCTAAGAGTTTGCATCTCTAGCAAATTCCTAGGTGATACCATTGCCGGTCTGGGGGAAATCCATGAATTTTCAATTCCAAAAATCTAACATCATTTGGTTGCAAAACTCAATCTGAAATGCCATGAAGGTTTGTTTTTTTTTTATAATGTATCTTTCCAATCTACCTTTTAAAGGGTTTTATATATCTTTGGTAGTGTTAAATTACTAATGAATTATTAATATTAATTTATTATAGACACTAATATGATATTTCCATATATGTATCTTTCTGATATTATTCAGTAAATCTATCATTCTGAAGTTGGAGAACTTCTGAATTCAGAAATGCATCTGGC
This sequence comes from Rhizomys pruinosus, assembly GCA_009823505.1. Lineage (NCBI taxonomy): Eukaryota > Metazoa > Chordata > Mammalia > Rodentia > Spalacidae > Rhizomys > Rhizomys pruinosus. The sequence continues at coordinate 1,020,897 of VZQC01009923.1, forward strand.
CTCAGTGGTACAGGATAAAGAATCATGAACTGTTTCTCACATTAGCATTGTACGCAAGACGTAACTATGAAGAGATGAAGTGGGGGGAGCTCTTTAAGGTATCACTGTAGTTTCTCAAAACTTGCCTGAATTTCATTTCATAAAATGTCCATCAAAGCCCGATGTGGTGGTACACACCTTTAATCCTAGCATTCAGAAGGCAGAGATAGGCGGATCTTTGTGAGTTCAAAGCCTGCCTGGTCTACATAGTTCCAGGACAGCTGGGGCTACAGGGAGACCCTGTCTCAAAAAGAAAAAAAAAAAGTCCATCACATGAAATCTTTTCTCTGGTTTCTAGTCACCCAACTACATTTGAAAGGATTAATTGCTTAATTAAAGAGGTTTAAAATATGGTGCTAGAGAGAGGGCTCAGTAGTTAAGAGCACTGGCAGCTCTTGCATAGGATCCAGGTTCAAATCCCAGCACCCACATAGTGGCTAAGAGCCATCCCTAACTGCAGTTCCAGGGGATCTGACGCCCTCTTCTGACCTATGTGGGCACTGCATAACACAGGTGTGCTTACATGCATGCAGGGAATACAGTCATACACATAAAATAAACATAATAAATGAAAATTTAAAAATAGTTTTAAAATATTAACCTATCAAAGAATAAAGGTGATTGATAGGTTGTTCCAGGGGCTGTGATATAGGATTGAAAGATGCTGGGTTTTCATGGAACACAAAGCCAGACTAGTCACAGCGTGCGCTCGGGGAGCTCAGCACTCTGGGACCCAGCGCTTGAGTTACTGTCTTACTCATGACTTCTTTCATGCACTTGGGTCACTAACCAGTGTTTAGGTCACCCTCCTGCCCAGCCTATAAAAGGAAAAACAAGCATACCAAAGGATGATCCAGAAGGTTTAACGAAAGGATCAGCTGTCTGATGAAATGCACTCTGATAAATGGCTCAGAATATTAAAATGCTACATTTGTTCAAACAAGCTTGACTTGAAGCAGTTTAGCATTACCACTAACTTAGTCCAAATTGTAAGGCCTAATTTGTTAAGAGGGTGAAAATGTAAAGACTCCCACACACATTCCTGGCTAGGGCTCATAAGAACACTCTCATTGTCTTTAATAAAGAGGAGAGAACACAGAAGATATTAGTTAAAATTCCTGCTTCTGTTGCTAGGATGTTAAACCAAATTAGGTACTAGGGTACCCTAATTAGTGAACCAGTCCTTTTCATCCTCCAAGAATTGGAGTGTTTACTCATGAATAAACTGTTGTTACAAAGAAGAGGTAGTCCTATCAGTTAGAGTATCTTTGGTATTTATGAGACTGTTCAAGTCTACAGTATCTACTAAATTAGAACACATAGTAGATTGACAGTACTGTTTTATCTGATACTTTTTCATATATTCAGTATGTTCTTAAATTCTGATCTATTTTTAGATAGAAGTCCCTGACTACAGCAGAACAGAATCTTGTAGCCTAAATGTTTTTAACCTACTTATTATAGTGGTTTAGAACTCTGAATTCATTTTATTTAAAAATCTTTGGTTTAAAAACACCGTTTTAAGTAGGACTTTGTGCACAAGCCCAAGGCCCATGTCCACCACTTTAGCTTAGTCAAATTCAGAGCTCTGTTGTGTTCTTAGGAGCAGCTAACTTTACCTCTTTGAGCCTCTGTTACTGGCAGCAATTTCTAGGATCCATCAGAGCAGCACCTTGATGCTTATTTAATCAACAAATTTCGATTGAGAATCTTCTGTGCTAGGTCCTGGGGAACACAACCCCTGCTCACAAAAGCCTTCTGTATAGTGGAGGACACTGGCAGTAAGACAATTGCAGATGACATGAAGATTGCTTCAGCAAGATGTAGGCTGCAGTGGACACATACTAGGGTGCCTAACTGGACTCCTTGATATGGTAATGAAGGCTTCCTTGAAGAAGGGGTATGTTAACCAGCAAGTAGTAAATGTTTTAGTTTCAGAACCCTTTTTACCAACACTTTGCTGAGGATCTGCAAGTGCTTTTCTGTTTGGCTTGTAGCTATCAGTATTCACCATACTAGAAAATAAAACTGAGAAAATATCTTGTCAAGTCATTTTAAAACAAGAATATGTATGTGCTAGTATAACATTTTCATGAAAACCCCTACATTTTCCAAAACAAATACAGTGAGATAAATGACTTTGTTTTATATTTTTGTAAATCTCTAATACCTGGTTTACTAGAAAACAGCTGGATTCTGACATCAGTCTGTTGAAGTACCACATGCTACATAACCTCCGGAAAACTCCACCATACTAACATTAGCTACCAACTCTTGACTTTGGGAGCTGCTTTGAAGGATGTTGGGGAGCCTGAGGCTTGTTCAGACCACACTTCGAGAAGCGCTGGTCTCAACTAAATAGAAGCAGGAGGGAGGAGATGCGGAAGGCAGACGAGGCAGTGGGCACAGGGTTTGTGGCATCTTCGAAGAAGAAAAGCCTGGCACATGGCCCAGAGGATCTTTGCATTTACAGTATTTACTGGTCTTAGGAGACATGGCCCCTTAGGAAATGTGTCAATCCTCCAAGGCCTGAGAAGGGGGACGAAAGACCCAGAAGTTCATTGTTAATGTTCATGGGATACTCTTTAAAGGAGTTGGACATAAGGCCCAGAGATTTATTTATTTACTCTGTTGTAGTAGAACTTTTCTGTTCCAAGTTCCAGTAAATGTCTGACTTTTTAGACCACTTGTATGTAGCAGAACCAATATGTCAATCTGCTGTCTGGTTTTCTGCCGACACATACCAGCCCCTTCAGTGCGGAACACTAACATAATCACAGGGCAGAGCTAGAGGCAAGAAGAGCTGCTTGCAAGGTGGGTGATCTGGAAGTGTAATTCTCATTATGCTCAGGAAAAAATATGTAAGGGATAAAAGAAACTAATAAATTGTATACATTTTATGAAATGTGATCAATACCCCCATACACATGCCTTGGAAGATTTGGAAGAGAAAATTTCATTCTTAAATTTAGTTGGGGTGGGGGAGGTATTTTCCCCAACTTGACTGGCATAATTCTGATCTATATTGCGAGAGAGATTTTTCTTGCTTGACGTCATTCTCCTGTCACCTGTAAGATTGTACCCCTTGGCTAGTTTTTCTTGTCAGAAGTTAGCAGGAGTTCCCTAAGCAAGAACAGATTTACAAGTTACATCCTAATGATAACATGGGGATAGACAGCATGTATCATAATGGATGTTCATCATCTGCCTATTTAAGAATAATCACTAGGTGCAAGATTGGTGGTATGCTCACACTGCTGCATTTGCAAAACTCCTGTCTGGTACGTATTGACACACTACAAATACGACCTACCCTGGACACACGCGCGCGCATACACACACACACACACACACACACACACTTCTAGCTGATTAGATTTACATGTGCCTAGCCGGGCGTGGTGGCACACGCCTTTAATCCTAGCACTTGGGAGGCAGAGGCAGGTGGATTTTTGTGAGTTCAAGGCCAGCCTGGTCTACAGAGTGAGTTCCAGGACAGCTGGGGCTACTGGGAGACCCTGTCTCAAAAAAAAAAAAAAAGATTTATATGTGCCTGTAGAACGGTAGGGGTGAAAACTGTACACATATTCGAGACCAGCACTGTCCAAGAGAAAGATGATATAAGCCAAATAGAAAATGTTCAGTGTCCTAGTGGCTGCATCAGAAAGGTGAAAAGAAGCCAAGAATTTTAATAACATTTAATATGTGCAAATGTTAAGCATTTCTGCCTATTATAGTAGCAAAATATTTCAGGCTTTCCATAACCATAACTAAATAGTAGAGTTTGAAGACGGTAATATTTCCTTGTTTCACTGAACTCCTCTGCTTACTTCCTTATAGTTCATGACTGATTTCTCATGGCATCTCCAGGTTCCAGGATCCCAGTTAAATTAGCCATTAAAGTCATCTAGCCATCTTCTTCAAGTGAGCTAAAGGAACTTACATGTTAATCAGGTGGTGAAAATGGAAGTTTGCAGACTGTTAGCTTTCCTGTTGAATACTAACTTCTGACAAGCAGTAACAACAGTGGGCTAGTGTCTGCTAACCACACAGTACATCTCAAAGAGTCCTAAGCTTTGCCATTACTCCTACCATACCACAAGTTTTTCCTGGTGCCTGCCAAGTCTTCCCACTCAGAATGATGGTTGTGAAACAACAGTCCAGTTCACTTCTGTCTTTTTACTCTTTTAGACACAGCTCCAACCTAAGCCTCCACCAGAAGGTGTTGAATGAAGAAGCGTTGGAGAGCAGCGAGGACCATTTTCATGCAGCTTACCTTCTGAAAGATGTGGCTAAGGAGGCCTATCAGGATGTGCCTTTCACCCCACAAGCATCCCAGACATCTGTCATCTTCAAAGGAACAAGTGGAATGGGCAGTCTTGTTTACCCAGTATCCCAAGTTCATAGTGCCAGCCTGGAGAGCTACAACTCTGGTCCCCCTAGTGAGGGCACCATCCTGGATTTGAGTACTACCTCAAGTATGAAGTCGGAGAGCAGCAGCCATTCCTCCTGGGACTCTGATGGGGTGAGCGAGGAAGGCACTGTGCTTATGGAGGACAGCGATGGGAACTGTGACGGACAGAGCCTCGTCCCTGGGGAAGACGAGTATCCCATCTGTGTCCTGACGGAGAAGGCTGACCAGAGTCTTGCCAGTCTGCCATCTGGGTTGCCCATAACCTGTCAGCTCTGCCAAAAGATATACAGTAACAAAGGGACCCTTCGAGCCCACTACAAAACCGTGCACCTCCGTCAGCTCCACAAGTGCAAAGTGCCTGGCTGCAACACCATGTTTTCTTCTGTTCGCAGTCGAAACAGACACAGTCAGAACCCCAACCTACACAAGGTGGCCTTGTCTCCAGGCCACCTCCAGTAATGAACCAAAAACTCAGATGAGCGTTTGTCATAATTCAGAAATAAGATAATCCAAAGAATAAGGTAGTCTGACTTCTTACTACATTTCTCATAAGCCAGGCAAAAGTTATTTGATTTGTATAGTTTTCTACAGCAGGGGAAGCACAAGTCAAGCCTGCAGGAAGTTGACACTGGGGTAGCCCTTCCTTTTGTTATTTTTCTTAGCCTAAGAGGTTTTTCATTGAAATAAGGAAAACAGAAAGGCAGTTTCCCCCAGGTTTGTTTACATGTTCTGTAGGAGACCTCCAGGTCTACAGACTAACTGGAGGGGATCAGGTACAGGGGACAGCTTCACACAACACCTGGAGTGTTAAGGGTATTGGGAAGAGAATGTGGCCACCCTGGGAAAGACACCAGTCCCAAAGATGTTATTTTCAGGTCCTTTTTTTTTTTTTTTTTTAATCTGAAACCTAGACTTGAGTTTAGGGAAATGACAATCAGAGATGATTCCTCCATTGGGAATGCACAGTTCCCTTCCTCCACCCTCCAAGGTTACATCTGTAATTCCACGGAGCTCTCAGAAGAAGCTGGCTGGCCTTAACATGTTCTTGTTATTCTTCTTGATATGTAACATGCATTTAAGAAGCTAGAGGGAGAATATTTCATGCACTTAAAAAGTAGTAGTCTTCAATTTAATTTAAAGTTATTTTGATACTATTTAACTTGTGTTTATATTATATAAGTATTTGGTATGAGAGCACACATGTCCTTGTCACCTCTGGTCTCTACTCAGAAGCAGAGCAAGTGACAACTGAAACCAGAATCACAGCTCGCTTCAGGTAAACTTCAGGGTCTGTCATTTTGATCCCTGTGGAATGAATGCAAGCATGGTTCTCTTGAAACCATTCATACATCTGCCACACCATTCACAGTGTGTGGTTCTCATGAAACCATATATCTGCCACACCATTCACAGTGCGTGGTTCTCATGAAACCATTCATACATCTGCCACACCATTCACAGTGTGTGGTTCTGATGGCTGTTGTGTATTTTCAGGATCACTGGATCCCTCATCCTTTAGCCTCTTATAAATGTATAGGATTAGGATGGACTTTGAAATTTATTTGGTAGGAGGGGTAGGACATTGTTGCCGTGCTGTGTGTCTTAATATTTAACTTATTCTGAGATATATTCCACACTCACTGCTACACTCTACATGTTTGCCTTGTAGAAAGGAATTATGGTCAGCCCTGTGAAAGGAGTCCATCTCTCATAATTAGTATTTATAGGATTCTAAAAGACTACATTGCTTTAAAATAAATGGGTCTTGTATTCAGAGTTCATGTTAACTGTCTTTCCAACTCATGTTGACATAAAAATAAAATCCTTAAAGGAAATTGAGGGTTATAAGAGATACTGTTCCTCTGGCTTAAGAGTAGGAAAAGCCAACAACCTGTTAACAATCATTTCAACTTTTCCAAAAAATAAATGTGACCACTGAAGACTTGTCTCTTAAGGACAGATGTATCTTTCAACTTTTTTGTTATCCAGATGTTTAATATTCTACTTTCCCCCAAATGGAAAAATTTGTATGCAAATGTTTTCTATGATTTAATAAAAATATATGGCATACCTTTTGTTTTAAAATGAAAAAATATTTATGGAATGGTTTTGCTATATAATTGTCTTTTCATGAGGGCATCTTCTCGTGTATACAAAAAAGACATAGACACACTATGAACCTGACAGAAATGAAAGCCCGTAGATAGTCTGGTAGACAAGAAAAAGTGTCAGTCACTACTACCATATCAAAATAGATTGTAATAAAAAAGGGAATTACATGGTTACTTCATTGGAAAATGAGCTGAGTATTGATCCTTTATCAAGAAAATACACTGGGGGCTGGAGAGATGGCTCAGTGGTTAAGAGCGCCAACTGTTCTTGCAGAGGACCCAGGTTCGATTCCCAGTACCCACATGGCAGCTAAGAACTGTATTTAAGCTGGGTGTGGTGGCGCACACCTTTAGTCCTAGTGCTCTGGAGGCAGAGGCAGGTGGATCTCTGAGTTCAAGGCCAGCCTGGTCTACAGAGTGAGTTCCAGGCCAGCTAGGGTTATAAGGAGACCCTGTCTAAAAAAAAAAATAAGTCTTAGCTAATACTTAAAAGAATATAATGAAACATTTAAGCCTTTTCTTGAATATGACTTATTTAATAGTTTTCACTTTTTCCACTATCATGAGTCCAGTGTCCCAGTTAAACTAGCATAATTAAATATGATGTACACAAAGTTGCATGTCGATCAGATGGGGAAGTCGAAAACTCCATGTTCCCAGCTTCCAGACTCTTGGCTTTCCTAGTACGTGCTAACTTCTGACAGGCAATGAATGACAGTGAACCAGTGGATTAAGAACCTGATCCCATCTGTCCACCCAGCCTCCTTCATATTTGATGTCCTTTCTGGTTTACTGGTTGAAAAAGTCATTAGAGGGACGCTCTCTTACCTCCTAGCCTCTATGCTGATCCAGCCTACTGTGAGCCGTTACTTTCCTGGATGGCTGCAGGGGCCTCCTCCATGTCTTTTTCTTCTATTCTTACATCTTATAAACAGCCAAAATATACTTTCTCAGATGTAAATTAGATCCCATAGTTCCCAGGCTCAAAACCCTCCAGTGACTTCCCTTAACAGCTAATATAAAATCCAGAGTGTTCAGGGTTCGCAGAGCCCTGCAGTCCCCCCCACACACCTTGTCTTCCCTTCTTTCCTACTGCCCCATCTCTACAGATGTCTCCTCTCTTCTTTTCCATATGGTAGCTCCTCCAAAACTATTTACAGCATCACATTCCAGCTGACCTTCCATCCTTCCAGATAGCTAGGTAGGTATCCCCTTGGTCTTTTTACCATTGCCCAGCCCCACCTCCATCGCTGTCCATATTCACATCCATTTTGTATGGTCACATCTAGACCACCAGAGAATCCACTGTGTGTCCAGCGTGCCATCAGAGTAAGCTGCAAGCCTCTATGAGGATCCTCCACTGTACATTTTTCTGTCAAAACTCAAGAGGATTTTATTAAGAGGAACTTTGAGACAAATGGTAAAGGAGTGAGGGGATGCTCGAACAGCTAATTTACATGGTGCAGTTCTGCCCTGAGAAGGAGAGGAGGAGGGGAGGTTGGGTGAGACTTCAAGATCACCACACTGTCTACAGCAGCCTCAGGAGTGCACAGGAATCCTTGAATCCAGGTCAGCATTTGCATTAGCTGTGCATCTGTAGGGAATAGGTTTCCTAGCAGTTGTGTCCCTGCCATGCTTGGTCACTGCACACAGAGTCAATGAACATGGGAAGGGTGCCTCGGTGCAAATGCAGCAGTGAATTTCAGAGCACAGTTGGAGCTCTTAGCCAAACCTTTTTAAAGCCCCATGTCCTGTTGTCCTGTTCGAGGTTATGTCAAATCCATATTTTTCTCTAGACTCTGAAGTGTTCCTACTTTCTGAAGGGTGGTACTTTGAACTCACCTCCCAGCTTCTCCTCCACTGTCTCATCATCCCCTGAGACCTCTAGAGATACCACTTCATTGTTTAGCCTTTCCTGTTCAGTGTCAAACTCTTTCTTCCACTGCTTACTTTTTTTTTTTTTTTTTGAGACAGGGTCTCCCTATAGCCCCAGCTGTCCTGGAACTCACTCTGTAGACCAGGCTGGCCTTGAACTCACAGAGATCCACCTGCCTCTGCCTCCCAGATGCTAGGATTAAAAGTATGTGCCACCACGCCCAGCTTAAAGACGGTTCTTAGCCACCATGTGGGTGCTGGGAATCGAACCCAGGTCCTCTGGAAGAGCAATCGGTGCTCTTAACCACTGAGCCATCTCTCCAGCCCCACTGCTTACTTTTTAAGACAAGATCTCACTGCATAGCTCAGGCTTGCCTTGAACTTATCCTCCTGCCTCAGATGCTGACATTACAGATATGTACCACCTAATTCCAATGTGTTAGCTTATAACACTTGCCAATTCTTTCATCTGAATGATTAAAGGACAGCGAGCCTTCTGGACCCGGATCCCTCCTCTTGTCCCTTTCCTACAGCCAAGGGTGAGTCACTCAACCTTTACTCAACTCACACTAAGGCTTCCAATGGCTTCCTCATGACCACATTTGAAGACATGTTTGGTTCTTTACTGTCTCTTGGCCCTGACTTGAACTTTTTCCTCCTCCTTCCTAGGTTCCTTCATCTCTGGAACTGACTACTGCTGCCTGTTGCTGGTCCCTTCTAAGTCTTCCCCTCAAGAGCTTCCCTCTTGAGCAATAGATAAACGCCCATTGGCTGTCATAGAATACTATACAGCTTCTCCAGCTTAACTTCTCCTAACTTTAATTCAATGACACCTTCCACTCAACCATTTTCCTCCTGTTTTCTTACATTGGGAAAGAGGTGTCATTACCAATCCAAATTTACAACCTGGGAGCCGCATCAACTGTAGTCAAAGATGTGGATCTCTAAGTCCAACTCTCCAAGGTCAAACCCAGGCTAGTCTACATTCTAACCAGGTGACTTGGATGAGACAACTCCTTCTTTAAGCCACAGTTTCCTTATAAATATCATAAGTATAAAAATGATCTCTGCTTCCAGGGATTATGATACTACTCAAATGATGCAGTCAGTAGCACTAAGCACCATGCCTGATACCCAAGCACTCAATGGATGTTGGCTCTGACGTCATTCACTTGAGTCCTTCAAAAGAAGTGCTCATTCCCAATAGTCAGAAGTCACCAAATTCCAACACAATCATCTTCCAAAAACACTCAGATCTTTTCTTCCTCATACCCATAATCAGTTTCAATTCAGCAAGACAATCCTTTTTTCCTTGCTCTCTGAGATTATTCTAGTAACTTCCCACTTCCATTGGTTCTCAAATCCATCCTTCACAACACAGCCGCAGTGAGTTCCACAATAGCACCTTTAATTATCTCCCCACCTCTCCACACTGCCCATAGGTACAATCCAACAAGCCAAGCCTGTCGTTCATGGCTGCAGCCAACCTTACAGCTGCCCTGCTGGCCCTGTTCAGCCTCTTGTGGCTTTGCTTAGGACCTGTAGGAACCACCTTTCCACTGGCCAACTAACTTGTGGTCTTCCTTTGAGATTCAACTCAGGAATCATCATTTGCATAAAGCCTCTTTGACTCTCACTGCTTCCACCTCAGGCTTAAGAGGCCCATTCTCACCAGGTTCTCAGGGTTTGCTCACAGACTTGCCTTACCCTCTGCCCACCACCTAGGTAGCAGTCCCATTGGTCAGTATTCACCATTGACCAAAGGGCTTAGCATGGCCTTCAGGTAGGTGTCTATGAACAGAGCAACGTTGAGAACCCAAGCACTACTGAATGTGAGGATAAGTATGTTAAGCATTATCTTGCCCTTATGAAGTTTAGAATCCACCAAGAAAGGCAGATACTACACCAAAAATAAAAATAAGGAAATAATCTGAGCTGAACTGCTAGAAAAAAATTCTATTTTCAAATTTGTTGCCTAGAATCTTACCCAGGGAGATCTGCTGCAAATCATTGACATCTACAGTCATGACCCTCAACCTAGAATGATCCTCAAGCCTGAACACTCTTAGAGCTAGAGAGATGGCTAAACTATTAAGACATTTGCTCTAGCAGGGAATCGGAGTTCATTTCCCAACACCCATGTTAGGTGGCTCTCAACCATCTGCATCTCCAGCTCCAGAGGATCTGACCCCCCTCACATACACATAATACATATGCATACATCTGAAAGAAGTTTTTTAATGCATACTCTCAACCTCTCCAACCTAAGAAATTAACTACCTAACTGTAACTTAATTGCCAAGAGTATGTAAAAGTCCAGTCTTATGAAATTATACTTCTGCTTATATTCAAATTAGTAATTTTCTACCCTACACTTGAAGAAACCAATGATTCTCTCCATTAGCCTCTGAACACACACACACACACACACACACACACACACACACAAATGGTTGCTGTGTGTGATGGCACATGGCAGAGGCAGGTGGATCTCTGGGAGTCTCAGGCCAGCCTGATTTATATGAGTTCCAGGCCAGCCAGGGTTACATATTGAGACCCAGTCTCAAAAAAAGAAAAGAAAAAAAGGGCAAAAAAAGCACAAACCTCATTCCAGAGACAAACTTTCAAATCAGTAGAATTCTAGCTAGAGGGTGAAAACTCACTTCTTTGCTCTTACAGGTTCTGATGAGACACATTTTAGTCAAATTCCAAAAAACTGTTTACTCCCTGTCTTGGCCAAGAGTCCAAAACCATAGGAATCTAGAGATATGGCATTTTGTCGATTTTGGAGTGCTTTCGCTTAGCTGAGCTAATAGATCTAGATTTTGCCTGGTTTCTTAAAACATTCATTAAAAAAGATTCTAGAACACTGGTTTGGGGCCTGCGTAACATGGTTTACCATTTTAAAGTGTACAGTTCAGTGGCATTTAACGCATTCAAAATGTACCACTTCTGCCTAGCTCCAAAACATTTCATCATCCCAAAATAAAAAAAAAATGTGCCTAATAAATACTCCTCTCTGTAACAGCACACACCAACCCCTAGTAACCACTAATCTACTTTTTGTTTCTATGGACTTGTTCATTCTCAATACTTATATAAATGTGTCATACAGTATGTGGCCTTTTGCAGCTGGTCTCTTTAATGTGTTCAGGGTTCATCCATGTTGTAACATATGTCATTCCTTCTTATCACTAAATAATACCCCATTGTGTGGCCAGAACTCCTCTATTTTAATTTGTTGATCCGTTCATCAGCTGATGAGTATTGGGTTCTTCCACTGTTATGACGAGGGCTTGCTGTGGGCATTCATGTACACATTTTTGTGTGAGCACGTGTTTCCAATTCTCTTGGGTGGATCTCTAGGAGTGCAATTGCTGGTCATCTGGTAACTGTATGTTTGAGGAACTGCAGACTGGTTTCTAAGACTGATTCTTTAAATGTAGCTGCATGTTGGAATCACCTGGGCAGCTTTTTAGAACTCCTCTGAGGTTCTGATGGAATCCGGCTGCTCTGTAGACTGGACACTGGGTGTCTCAATGCTCCAGAACTCCCTAGCTGATTCTCCCCAGCCTGCCTCAACAACCTCGGGTGTAGACATAAGGGAATCAGAGATGATGTCATTAGTTGGGAACTCCTGAACCTACCTTCCAAAGTCAGTGTTTTCAAACATGTTTGTATTTTCTGAAATACTTTATTTTTAATGTCCTTGGGCCCATCCTTTGGAGATGTCCTCTTTCTGGGCATAGAGAGAGCCTAGGACTCTGAAGTGTCAACAGGCACTTTAGGTGTGTTTTACACAGCCAAATTGGAGGCAATATTGGGTTATTCTCAAAGTCTGGGCCTGGACTAGCACTAAAAGTATCACCTGGAACTTGTAAGAAATGTAAATTCTTCAATACATTCATGCCAGAAAAAAAAAGAAATGTAAATTCTAACTAAACTAAATTAGAACCTATGTTTAATAATTCTGGGTGACTGTAAGCAAACTAGTTTAAAAGTATAGTGTTAGATTACCAGCCTCAAGCAACATATTCCCTAGACAGATCTCTCAGACTTGAGTATACATTAGATCATCTGAAAGACACATTAAAGCACAGGTGGTGCTCCCAGCTTCTGATTTAGTAGTCCAAGACTCTACATGTGTAATAAGTCCCCAGGTGATGCTGACATGCTAGGTCCGGGGACCACACTCTGAGAATTACTAGTCCCAGTCTAGCCCACAGTTTCTCAAACTCAGCACTATTGACATTTCAGGGCAGGTCATTCTGTCTTATGGGGAAACTGTCTTATTTACTGTAAAGTGTTCAGCCGCTACCCTGGCCTCTGCCCACTAAATGCCAGTAATATACCCCCAAACTATGATAACGAAATATCTCTATACACTGTCAAATATTCCCTGATGGAGAGTGGTAACAAAGCAGCTCCCAGGTGAGAACTATTGGTATACCTGGGGTGTCCAACCTTTTGGCATTGTGACATGGCATTGTCTTCTACAAATGTGTTGGGTTGCATTCATAGATGAAACTCCTTTAGCTGAGCTAATGCATGGGATGGAGGGGATGGAGGAGTGAGGGGCAGAGCACAGGTAAGAGAGAGCTAAAGGGAAGGATTCTGCTGGTTATCCATTCCTAGAGACAGTAGAGTGGGTGCCTGACCTGGACACCCTCTCTTTCCCTCTCCTCACTCCACACAGATCATGAGACATCTACAAGGAACTCAAAGACCATGGAAGTAACCCTGTGGACCTAAGATCTCCTCAGCCCTGTACCCAGACCCCTGGCGATGGGGAGTAGAGGAAATATCCACGTGCAGAGCACGTGGACACCAGCTGTGTCAACCTGAATGGGTAGCTCAACTCCTGTCGCCTTCCCTTGCTCACCCACAACTCTTTTTGAGAGCTGTGATCTGCCTATTCACTAAAAACAGACTTGTTGAGAAATGATAAAATTAGCTGTAGGGAAACTTCGAAGGAAGGATGCACACTGGATAGTGCTTTTAACGTTACACTAGAAATCTCTGTCATTGATAATTTTGTTTTAATTTTTATTGTTGTATATTCATTCATAGTTGTATACTTCATAAAGACATTTCACTCAAGTATATCATGTACTTTGACTATATTACCCTCTGTTCCCTGCCCTTTTCCCCTTCCCACTAGGATCTTTCCTTCCCACAGAAGGAAAATATAACCTCACTTCTAGGTTCATGTTTGTATATTTAAAAATACACACCCCCTTATAGATAGCTAGATAAATAGAAATATGAAATGGCATGTTTAGATGGTTTTCTGTATCTGTGTAAAATCTAGGATCTACAAATGGGAGAAAACGTGCAAACTTTTCACAGAGGCCTAGGACTACTGAAGGCAAGAAAAATCATTTTTTTTACCCGTGTTCCCCCCCACTCTCCCACCCCACCAGAGCTCATGCATTCTGCCAAACATGTTTTTCATCTCTTTCTCAGTCTTTCTCAATATTCTCCATGAGGAAGTTGACTGTTTTGAGCAGAAAAGAAAAATAATTTTATAAATAAGTTTTGTAGGGGCTGGAGAGATGGCTCAGCAGTTAAGAGCACTGACTGGTGGCCAAAACTACCCATAACTCCAGTTCCAGGGGATCTGACACCCTCTATGACCTCCGAGGTCATTTCACAACATGGGTGCACTTACATCCATACAGGAAATACACTTACACACAAGATAAAAATAAATTTTTATTTAAAGTTTCGTGGCTTTCCAATCAACGCAGTTAACACTCCAGATTATTAGGAAGTAGTGCCCTCTGCTGGAATTAATGGGTTATTGCACTTGGCTTTGTGTGCTACTTCGGAATCTCTAGGACCTAGGAAGTGTGCTTATAAAGTTCCCCTGGGGACTCCATCCATATTTCCAGTTCTAAAGATAGCTGAGAGGAGGGCATGTATCCTGGATGTCTTAATCCCTGTTCCAGGAATTGAGTGTCTTAGCCTAGAGCACGGATTCAGAGCAACACTCAAAGCAGTTCCCATCACCACATTTGGCATTTTCCTTCCTGGAACAAAAGCCAAATTCACAGTCCCTTCCGAGTCTCCAAGCAGCCCATGAAGAAATAAGAATTACATGGTGCCAGGAAACTGTCCCTGCTCTCTCACGCTGGCCCCTGGTGTCACCTTCCAACCCAACACAAGCTGGAGATCCTAAACTATCTCCAACTCTGGAGACCCGATCTCATCTGTGACAAGGTGGCTTCAGATTGCATGTTGAGGTATTCTGAGGAGCCTTAGAGGTGCCTCACATGCCATGTGGGAGGGACACAAAGGGGTTATAGGGAGCAGCTACCGTCTACATCAGGTTCACGCCACTTCCAGCTGAGTTTGTGTTTGGGGGGTAGGATTTGTTTTCATTGGAGTGCTACTTTCTTTTTGTTTGTTTGTGTTTTCATTTTTGTGGTTGCCAGTGACAGAGTCTCACTTACAAAGTGTGGGTGGGGAGTTATTGGAAAGAGTGTGGGTTACCCCCAAACAGCAGCACTGAAAGTCTTCACTCAGCATAGACAGCCCCATTCCATTAACCTTCCCCAGTCTATTTACGGTAGCACTTCCTGAGACCCAGAGAACTGAGGCCATGTGCAATTAGGGAAGAATTAACTAGAAATGGCTGGGAGTAGCTGGAATCTCAGGTGAGAGTCCAATGACCCTCTCCCAAGCTCTCCTTCTATGAAAGTATGTCAACAGTCATTAGCAGGATCTCAAAGACCTCTTGGAAGCAGGAGCAGCTGATCAGATTAAGATGGCAGCTGTTTTGCTCAGCAGACTGAATTCTGCAGTACATAATGACTGTACATCATGGATGCAGGAAACCAATTTGACGTAAGCATATAATGTGCAATGATCAAATCAAAAAGAGTGTCCCTCTTCTCAAACATTAATCTTTCTGTGTTGGGGCCTTTGTACTCTTCTAGTTATTTTGAAATAGATCACAGATTATTTGTAGACAGTAGTTACCCTATTGTATTAGTTAGTTTTCTGTTGCTGTGATTAAACATCATAACCAAGGCAATTTATTGAAGGAAGGGTTTACTTGGCTTAGGGTTCGAGGGATAGGAGTCCATCATGGAGGGACGGCATGATGGCAGAGGCAGCCAGAGCAGAAAGCTGAGAGCTCACATCTTCCAATAGGCACAGGAAGCAGAGAGCAAAGCTGCCAATGGGCAAGGCTCTGGGCTCTCAAAGCCTGCCCACCCGTGACGTGTTTCCCCAGCAAGGCTGCGCCTCCTGAAAGGTTCCATGACCTTCCCCAAATGGCACCGCCAGTTGACAAAGCATCCAAACACTTGGATCCTATGGAGGACACTCTCCTATTCAAACCATCCACCTACCAGTCTAAGCCATCCTGATTGACCTCCTAACTCCCCACTTCCCCTGCTACTTGGTTCATTTATAGATGCGCTTTAGCTGTGTCCTGATAAACCTGTCATAAGTTTAAACATTGTAAGTTGATGATGTGTTGGATAGATCAATCCATTAAACACCACAGGGTAACTTGTCCCTGTCCCACCTTAACCATGCTCAGCATACCTATGTTAGGCTACAGTAAGGCAAAACCATCTGACAAATCTATTTTATTATCAAGTATTGACTATCTTATGTAATGTATGGAATACTATGCAGAAAATGAAAAGCAGAGTACTTGCATGGATACACTTTCCATTGTATGGGAAACTTTTGCACTGCCATAAAAGTCATAAAAACCAGGTGTGGTGGTGCACGCCTTTAATCCTAGAACTTGGGAGGCAGAGACAGGCAGATCTCTGTGAGTTCAAGGCCAGCCTGGTCTACAGAGCAAGTTCCAGGACAGCTGGGACTACAAGGAAACCCTGTCTCAAAAAGACCAAAGGAAAAAAAGTCATAAGATCATTTAATATATTTTCAGTCTGATACTAAAGAAGAAAGAAAAAAACTTTCCTCTCAAAACCAGGCAGTAGGTCACCTCAAAAGTCTGTCTGCTACTTTCTCTGGTTTCTGCCATCCAAGTCAGGGTACAATACATCACCCTGTTGTGTGCTACCCTCTTCCCTGCTTTGCAAGTTGGACTATAGAGAATGATAAAATTGAGGGGTGTCTTAGTTTTCCAGTGAGCTGCATCCAGAATATATATATATATATATATATATATAGCCTCAGTATATACGATGCCACTGGATCCCTCCAAAATCCATTTCCTATTCCTAACAGCAAGCCCAGTACTTTGTCCTAGACCTCTTCTATGGACCATGTCTGGTCCAGTCAAACACAATGTCATTGGTCAGTAAGTCTTGGTGTGACTATACCCCATTTAGGGAGGCTAGCACAGTCCACCATAAAAGCATTTCTGAAATTTAACATTTAAAATTTATAGCCCCAGGAACGGGGAGATGGCTTGATGGAGAATGTGCTTGCATGCAACCATGAAAACTGGAGTCCAGATCCCCAGCGCCCATGTAAGTGCTGGGGGGACACGGCGGCTGCCTGTAATCCAAGTACTGCAGAGACAGAGACGGGAAGATCCTTGAAGCCAGCTCGATCAGCCCAGCCAGCGAGCTCCAGGTTCACTGAGAGATCTTACCTTAGTGGATACTCAGTCCACCGAAATGAGTCAGGGAGAGGAGGTGCTTTCTCACAGACCTGCCGACCTGAATTTGACCCTCAGATCCCACAAGGTGGCAGAAGAGAACTCCTGAGAATTGTCCTCTGACTTCCATATAAGCACTGTGGAACATGACCCTACACACACACACACACACACACTCATGCACACACACATAAAATAAAGAGGAGGGTGATTGAGAAAAACATTTTTTTAATTTTTTATTTATTTTTGTATGTGTATGAATGTACTGTCTGCATGTAGGTTTGTGCACCCGTGTCGTGCTATGGAGGTCAGAAGAGGGTCTGGAGTTCTCCTGGAACTGGAGATATAGATGGTTCTCAGCTGCCATGTGGGTGCTGGGGATCGAACCCGGGTCCTCTGCAAGAGCAGTAAGCGCTCTTAACTGCTAGGCCATCTCTCCAGCCCTGAGGAAAACATCTTATATCAGCCTCTGACCTCCACAAGCACACGTACACATGCATGTGCACCTGTAAACATGTGCATCCACACACTGGAACACACACACACACACACACACACACACACACAAGCGTACAAATAAAACAAAATAAAATTTAAACCACTGTCTGGGTGTTACTCAATATACTTGCCTAGCATACATGAAGGACTAAGTTCAATTCCTAACACCAAAAATAGAAAGTAAAAGGCCTGACATAATGCCTGGCTCTGATTACTACACTGTGATGCTGGGGTAACACTATAAAGGTAGCTGGGCACGATAGTGCATGCCTTTGATCCCAGCACTCAGAAGGCAGAGATAGGTGGATTTCTATTAGATGGACAGCCTGATCTACATAAGCAAGTTCCAAGCAAGCTGGGACTATACAAGGAGTCCCTGTCTCAAACAAACAACAACAAAATCTCTGTAGAAGTACTGATGCCTTTATCTATTTCTAAGCCATATTCAAGCACGGCTGCTGCTCAATCTTCCAAAGTCTGTTGCCTATTTTCTTTCTATTGTGAAAAAATAAGGATTTTAACCTTCTGGATTTGTAAACAATTACTTGATTTTAAATTATCACAAGGCCTATTCTTTATTGAATCAATACCAGCTGCAGGGTGTTGGGAGGAATCCACTTTTCATGAGACAAAACCTGCCTGTGATATACTTGAAAGGCCCCGAACACAGGAATGAGCTGAGCCAATACCACTTCATGATCAATAAGAAACTATCCAATGAGTAATTCCTTATATATTTTTTAAATCACCAGATAGTTTGCAGAGCATTAAACCATGTTAACTTTTTTTTTAATTTTGAGATAGGATCTCTCTGTAGCCCCAGCTGGCCTGGAACTCACTGTGTAGACCAGTCTGGCCTTGATCTCACAGAGATCCACCTCCTCTGTCTCCTGAGTTCTGGGATTGAAGGTGTGTGCCACTACATCTGGCACATTACCTTTATATTAGCCTCATCAGGCAAAGATTTACACAAAGCCACAGGGCCAGGAAAAGGCAGAACTGGGACATTCTTGAGCCCAGTGCTTCTCCCCTTACTCCTCATGACCTCTGCCCTTGACAGGAAGAACACAGGAGGCGAGAGCTCTCGTTTGTCTTCTGTTCCGCTTCCAGACCTGGTCCCTCCTGTCCTCTCCTCCTTTACTCTTTTCTGGACATGTGTCTGTTTGTGTGAATGTATGCCACGTATGTGCAGGTACCCACAGAGGCCAGAAGAGGGCAGTGGATTACCCCCTTGAGTTTGAGTTACAGATGGTTGTGAGCTGCCTGACGTGAGAGCTGGGAAACTCAGATCCTCTGGAAGATCAGCAAGTGCTCTTAACCACTGAGCCATCCCTCCAGCCCCTCAATTATAATTTTTAATAGTAAAAGCTTTCTGAATTCTTCTATTTTTTTTAGTATTTTTGAGTATTTTTTAAATATTTTTGAGTATTTTTTTAGTATTTTTGAGTATTTTTTTTTTTTGAGTATTTTTGAGACAGGGTCTTCCTGTAGCCACAAGCTGGCCTGGAACTTACTTTGTAGACTAGGCTGGCCTGAACTCACAGACATCTGCCTGCCTCTGCCTCCTGAGTGCTGGGATTAAAGGAATGCGTCACCACACCCTGCCCAAATTCTTCTATCTTTGAGAAATGTAAGATCCATTATTTGGCTGAAGAGATGGCTCATCAGTTAAGAACACTGACTGTTTTTGCAGAGGCCCTGGGTTTGATTCTTAGCACC
The DNA here is from genome assembly GCA_009823505.1 of Rhizomys pruinosus. Lineage (NCBI taxonomy): Eukaryota > Metazoa > Chordata > Mammalia > Rodentia > Spalacidae > Rhizomys > Rhizomys pruinosus. The sequence goes on from VZQC01009923.1 coordinate 1,040,143, forward strand.
CACATTGTGGCTAACAACCATCTGTAACTCCACTTCCAGGGGATCCAACATCTTCTGACCTCCATGGGCATTGCACAACATGGGTGTACTCACACACATGCAAGCAATACACTCCCCCAGCCTCCCAGCTTCATCTGGACACAACTCGTGGTGCTACTAATAATCCCCCCAGCCTCCCAGCTTCATCTGAACACACCTCATGGTCCTACTAATAATCCCCTCTCCAGCCTTCCAGCTTCATCTAGACACACCTCATGGTCCTACTAATAATCCCCCTCCCAGCCTTCCAGCTTCATCTGGACACACCTCATGGTCCTACTAATAACCCCGCCCCCAGCCTTCCAGCTTCATCTGGACATACCTCGTGGTCCTACTAATAATCCCCCTCCAACCCTTCCAGCTTCATCTGGACACACCTCATGGTCCTACTAATAATCCCCCCACAGCCTTCCAGCTTCATCTAGACACACCTCATGATCCTACTAATAATCTCCCCCCAGCCTTCCAGCTTCATCTGGACACACCTTATGGTCCTACTAATAATCACCCCCCCACACCCTTTCAGCTTCATCTGGACACACCTCATGGTCCTACTAATAATCCCCCACCCCAGCCTTCCAGCTTCATCTGGACACACCTCAGAGTCTTACTAATCTTTCTCTGGATTGTTTGCTTGTTTGTGTCTACGTTTTGGAGAAAGCACACAGTACTGTTTTTGCATCTGGCTTATTTCATTCAGGACAATATCCTCTAGTTCCATCCATTTTGCAACAAATGACAAGATTTTGTTCTTTTTTATGGCAACTAATAGTCCACTGTATGTACATCCCACATTTCATTAATTTATCAACTCATCTACTGATGAACACCTAGTCTGATTCCATAATCTTAATTATTATGTGTAGTGCCTAAATAAGTCTAAGTATGCAGGTGTCTCTTTTGTATACTGAGTTGTATTTTTGGTTTTTTTTTTTTTTTTTGGTCTTTTTGAG
>VZQC01009923.1:1041150-1189907 GCA_009823505.1 Rhizomys pruinosus
TGGCGGGCAACAGAAACTCTTGACAGTGAGTTCAATCAGCAGATGTGTATTCTAAATGTAGATGGAAGGAGGGAGGAAAGGTTGACTAGATGCAGAGAAGAGAGAGAACACTGGTAAATAATACTTTTATTAAAATCCATGAGCACTATCCTTTAGGGTTTCCTAAGGCTGTGAATGACAGGCCAGTTTAAAAGAAACACAGTGGAAGAGAAGAATTCTTTCACATGAGTTTTCATGATGGTCATTAGCTATGAGTGTGTTGGGTTTGGAGTGTACAAAATGAGGAACCAGAAGACTCTACCATAAATAGCTCCAAAGGGGTGGGCAGTTTTTACCAGACAAAACTAGACAGGGGACAGCTAGGATTAAAATAACTTATATCAGACTGATAACTGGAAAAAAGGCAGAAACTATATTAAATTTGTGACAGATGAATAGGTGATATTGTATATGCTCTAGGGAATTGTCACAGTAGGCCTTGAGTTTTCTACTTTTTCCCCTCTTAGAATAAATGCTGTTCTGTGGATAAGTCTATACAAACCTGATAGAAGGGTCACATAGAGGAGAATCACACTGTCAAGATACACACTATAACACACATTGAAGGAGTTTTTCCAGCCCACAATTAATAGCTGCCCCACTGGTAAGCCCAGTAAAAAAATAAGCTAATAACCTTTCAGATGAACCAATCATATTGTTGCTCTAGGATCATGAGAAAATAATGATTGTTTCTTAGAGCCACTGTACTTGGGGATGATCTTGTGCTTGGCAAAGTTTAAAAATGATCTGCTTATCTTGATTTCACTCTGTGACATTAATGACCTATTGATCCCACAATTAACTAATTTGTAGAAAATACATAATTCATACTTAGGACTTTGATTTTAAATTCTAGAATCATTTTAAAAATTTTTTTTATTAATTTTATTTATTTCTGTATGTGTATGAATGTACTGTCTGCATGCAAGTCTGTGCACCCGTGTCGTGCAATGCCGCGGAGGTCAGAAGAGGGCGTCGGATTCCCCTGGAACTGGAGTTCTCCTGGAATTGGAGTTTCAGACGGTTCTCGGCCGCCATGTGGGTGCTGGGGATCGAACCCAGCTCCTCTGCAAGAGGGGTCGGCGCTCTTAACCGCTAGGCCATCTCTCCAGCCCCCTTGGTCTTTTCAAGACAGGGTCTCCCTGTAGCCCTACTACCTGTCCTGGAACTCACTCTGTAGACCAGGCTGGCCTTGAACTCACAAAGATCCGCCTGCCTCTGCCTCCTGAGTGCTAGGATTAAAGGCGTGTGCCATCACGCCCAGCAGGATTTCTTCTTTTGAGACCTGTTTATGTAGATCATTTACCCCTTTGAATTGCATTCAATTGATGCAATCGTGGAACAGCTGTTATGGGAGTCGCCAAAAGCTCTTGGATTGACTTTGAAGCCTGTTCCGCAGGAGGGAATATACAGTCAAACACCATGTCTGGGGAGGTCATGGGACCTAGGAGCGAGCTCATTACTATTGTTTAGCCAAATTGACATGGTACCCAACTCCAGTGTAAATAGTAATGTTTACACTCATGGACATATGCTCCTCACATCCTTAATCAGAGAAGCTTCTCTTTGTAGTAAATGCAGAGACTCATGGCTGCTTAAGATGGCTGAATTCTCAGCCCTAAAAAGGACATTTATACAACCCCCTCTAATGTTCAGGGAACATTGCAGAAGAGGGAGCAGGAAGAACGTAAGGGGCAGAAGATAGGAGAAAGGCTGCAAAATGCTGTCTTCAGGGCATAACTCAGCCGTTCCAGGCATGCTCTTACGGCATCTGTGGTCGCCTGCCCTAGGCCAGCATCAGGCTGGGGCTCCAGCTTCCCTAACTGCAGGCCTTAATATGACCGGTCCTTGGTCCCCTCTCTACTGAGGGTAAGTGCGATGGAGCAAAACCCACTCCCGAGCTCCTCAGAGGGTAAAACTCAAAACTTTATTTCCCAGTACAGGGTATACAGGAAGCTTCTACCAATCAGAACAGAGAGCATCAGAGCACATCCAATCATCGAAAAGGTCAACTTAATCATGCAGATACAGCCGGACATGGCGGCGTGGTGGCACACACCTTTAATCCTAACACTTGGGAGGCAGAGGCAGGCGGATCTTTGTGAGTTCAAGGCTAGCCTGGTCTACAGAGTGAGTTCCAGGACAGCTGGGAGTACAGGGCGACCAGACAAAACAAAAACAAAACCAAAAACAGTCATGCAGTTACATAGTCCTCAGCCCCCACATGCTTCTATAGATGTTTACATGCTGTTTACAAGCTCAGTGCAAGGGACAACTAATCACGGAGAGGGAGCTACATGCAGCTGTTGCCAGGAAGGGCGCCATATTGATGGCATGGCAAGAAATTCAGCAACATGGCCTACTAATCAGGCCCGGGAGTGGCCTACACCTAACAAACTACTAACAATTGATAAATTCTAGGGCAGGGCCAGTCATTGTCTTCCATGGTATACCAAACAGTGAGTTCATCAGGATCCAATGGATAGTCCCAAATCTGTGATTTTTAACTAAGATTAATCCTGGTTAAAATCAGCGAATTCCAAAACAAAACAAAAAGGCAGGTCTGTGGGGAAGGGGACCTGTGGGGAGGAGGGAACAGAACCACAGGGTGGGAGGGAGATGAGAGAGTGAGGAGGGAGAATAAACAGAATGAACTAAATACATGCATGAAATTATCAAAGAACAGTTTTTTTTTTTCAAGTGACTTTCTCCTAGGGCTTCATCTTCATGTATCTGTTTGCTCTCTGAACAACATCTACTCACTCAGAATAGGACACCAATGACATACCAAAATAACAATTTCATCGTTAGGTGGGATAATCCTTACCTGTTCCTCCTTTTGGAGGGCAGTTAGAAAATGATGATTAGAGTTTGCATGATACGTGATTAGCATCTCTTCGTAATCAGGACTTGCAACACCCTGATTGCTCCTTTCTGATTAAAAAAATAACAATTTCATCTAACTCATTAATTTTACCAGACCTTCAAATAACTAATACCATGCTTCTTGAACTGTTCCATGAAATAGAAAAAGGAGGAACATTCTCAAACTTTTTTTTAATAATTTTTAAAATTTATTTACTTATGTGTATGAGTGTACTGTCTGCATGTAGGTTTGTGCACCCGTGTCGTGCAATGCTACGGAGGTCAGAAGAGGATGTCGGATTCCCCTGGAACTGGAGTTAAAGACGGTTCTCAGCCGCCATGTGGGTGCTGGGGATCGAACCCGGGTCCTCTGCAAGAGCAGTCGGTGCTCTTAACTGCTAGGCCATCTCTCCAGCCCCCCAAACTCTTTTTACAAAGCTAATACTACCCCCATACCAAAAGCAGATAAGCTGCAACGAAAAAAGAAAATTACAGACAAATTTCCCCAATGAATTAGATGCAAGGATTCTCAACAAAATTCTTACAAACCAGATTCAAGAATATGTTATCATAATGATCAAGCTGGGTTTATTCCAGGGATCTGGGGATGGTTTAATATACATAAATCAATAAATGTTATATATTACATAAATACATAAATAGACTTGGGACATAAATCACATGGTTATCTTGATAGACACAGAAAAGGCTTTTGACAAAATCCAGTATCTCTTCATGTTGATAGTGCTGAAGAAACTCAGCATAGAAGGACGAATCTCAATATAGTAAAAGCTCATGAGCGCACTGCAGTTACAGCTACCTGCAAAAACCAACACGAGACCACACCAAGAGGGTCAGTCAGGCTTCTAGTCAGCAGAGCTAGAATATATATATATATATATATATATGTGTGTGTGTGTGTGTGTGTGTGTGTGTGTGTGTGTGTGTGTGGGTGTTGAAGCCATACAAGATGGAGGGAACAATAACAACAAGAGAAAAGAACTGGAACAAAAAATCCCTGAAATAGTGAAGTTCTCCCACAAACAATAATCCTCTGCTTTGAAAAATCTTTGGAAAGACTAAGAAAAAGATGGAAGACATGTATGGCAGAATGCATGAACTCAGGTGGGGCGGTGGCATTGAAAGGGAAATGAGTCTAAATTGGGCTAAGGAATGATGTATGAAAAAGTTTAATAACAATAAAAAATAAGTTAAAAATGAAACTTAACCCTTATCTTTCACCTTGCACCAAACTAACTTTAAATGGGTGAAAGACCTCCGTGTAAAACCTGAAAATCTAAAAATGTTAGAAGAAAACATAGGTGGTAACCTGCAAGANAAAAAAAAAAAAAGCATCCAGAAAGGCTAAGTTACACCAGCCTGATACTTTTAACTACTGTTTGATATTTTAGAAAAGGCTTGGACAAAAGCTCAAGCAGCTTTGTATAAGAAATACTAAGAAGCAGTCCCATAAAATAAATACTGTGGTTAGCCACAATGTAAAGCTATATATATTATTGTTGGAGGATGTCCAGGGAGGATGGAAGGGGGAATTCAAGGGTGAATGCGAACGACACACATTGTATGCCTGTATAAAATTGTCAAAGAATAAATAAAACATAAATTCAAACAATAAATTATTTCGGTTGATATATATTTGTTAAAACTTGCTTTATAGCCTAAAATGTGATATGTTATTGAGAAAATTCCATGGCTGCTCAGAATTCTACAGGTGTTGACTCCAATATTTGGTTAATGTATATAATAAGGCCATTTGCTCTATAGTGTTATTAAATACCAATGTTTCTTTGTTGCTTTTGGTCTAGACGATCTACTTGATGACAGTGGACTTGATGACAGTTGAGGTTGCCCATTGTTATTGTATTTAGCTCTATCAATATTCAGTTCATGTATTTGTAAGCACTATGAACTCCTGATCCATTTATTAATATGTAGTGACTTTCTTCATCTCTTCTTTGGCTTGAAGTCTGATTTCTACTATATGCTCATAGCTCCTCCTGCTTGGTCTCAGAGTCTATATTCCATCATCAATTTCCACCCTCTAAGATAGTTTCACTTTGGCTGTCTTTACCACTAAGATGAGTTTCTTGCAGATAGCAAAGAATCTTCTTTTAAATATATAATTTATTATTTTATTACTTATTATTTTTGTGTATGTACTTGCAGCTGTGTAATGCAATGCCTATGGAGGTCAGAACAGGGCAGCAGATTCCCCTGAAACTGGAGTTAGAGACAAATCAGCGCCACGTGGGTGCTGGGACTGGAACCTGGGTTCTCCTTACAAGAGCAGCCAGTGCTCTCAACTGCTAAGCCATCTCTCTAGCCCCTCCTTTTTTGAGATAGGATCTTCCGGTAGCCCCAGCTAGCCTGGAATTTCCTATGTAGATCAGGCTGGCCTCAGTCTCACAGAGATCCACCTGCTTCAGCCTCCTGAATGCTTGGATTAAAGATGTGCTCCAATATCACTATGCCCCCAGCTACTACAGAGCCAGTCATCCAGTCTAACTGTGTGTGGGAGGGGGGGGAGGGAGAGACAGACAGACAAGACAGAGAAGAGATTAAATGTAGGATCTCACCTCACACATGCTAGGCAAGTATGCTACCACTAAACTGTATCATCAGTCCTATAATTTTTTTGGGGGGGAGGGGGAAGGATCTCGCTAAGTTGCTGAAGCTGGCCCTTGAGCTCACCTTGAACTTGTAATCTGTCTGCTCAGTCTCTGCAATACCAGGATAGCAGGCCTATGCCAGTGGCTGTCACGCGCAGCAGTCTCGCCAGCAAGAACTTCACGCGGACAACAGGATTCTTCTGCAGCAGTATTTATTGTGCACACAGCTCTTTTGTGAGAAGGACCCCGAAATGGGGCAGAAGCACTGCTTATATAGCAGTCCAGAGGGTTCGTGTATGCTCTGGATAGGTGCACTGTCCCGATGCCTCATTTGCATGTTAAAGGCGGGAGCTTAGGGACTAGTAGTCATGCGCAGTTTCTCCAATGCAAAGGCAACGGTGGGAAACGGCTTGTAGTGACTCAGGAAGTCGGCGCCATTTTTAAGGTGTGGTCGCGAGCGACACAGCACACTCGTGCAGGCTACCAGCAAGTGGCCACCGCCCTTTTTTGTTTTGTTTTGTTTTGTTTTTAATATTGTTTTTCTAAATAGGGGCCTCACTTTTTAGCCCAAGCTGGTCTTGAATTTGTACCCCCCCACCACCCCAGCTGTGTCTCCCAGGTGCTAGATCACAGGCACATACCACCTTGCCTAACTCAGCCTGCCTCTTTTTTCTTTTTTTTTTTTTTCTTTTCCAGACAGATTCTCCCTGTAGTCCCAGCTGTCCTGGAACTCACTCTGTAGACCAGGCTGGCCTTGAACTCCCAAAGATCCACCTGCCTCTGCCTCCCAAGTGCTAGGATTAAAGGCCTGCGCCACCACGCCTGGCCTGCATCTTTTAACTGAAGACTTAAGTTCTGGGTTTTTTGGGTTTTTTTTTTTTTTTTTTTGGAGGGGGGTGTCTTTTTTGAGACAGGGTCTCCCTGTACCTCCAGCTGTCCTGGAACTCACTCTGTAGACCAGGCTGGCCTTAAGTTTTTATATTTAAGATTATTATTGAAGCCGGGCAAGGTGGCACACGCCTTTAATCCTAGCACTTGGGAGGCAGAGGCAGGCGGATCTCTGTGAGTTCAAGGCCAGTCTGGTCTACAGAGTGAGTTTCAGGACAGCTGGAGCTACAGGGAGACCTTGTCTCTTCAAAGAAAACAAACAAAAAAAGATTATTATTGAAAATGTGTGCACTAATTTCTCCATTCTTGAGCTTAAACTTTTGCTGGCTTCCTGAGTTGATTGTTTGATTCTTTCCTAATTTTCACTAGCCTATTAATTCTTCTGGTGATATTTATTCTTTGCCGAACTCTCATGTATATGTATACATACATATACATACATATATGTATGTATAGCTTGCTCTTCAGTGTATAATATTCCTTTAAGTATCTTCTGCAATGTTGACTTGGTGGTCATGGATTGCTTTACTTTATGCTTATCGTATCACTTTTTTTTTTTTGTCTTTTTGATACAGGGTCTCCCTGTAGCCCCAGCTGGCCTGGAACTTGTTATGTAAACCAGGCTGGCTTTGAACCCACAGAGATCTGCCTGCCTCTGCCTCCCAAGTGCTGGGATTAAAGGCATGCACCACCACACCTGGCTATCATATATTTAAATTTATTTATTTTTATTTTATGTGTATAAGTGCACCCATGTCATGCAATGCCCATGGAGGTCAGAAGAGGGCATTGGATCCCCTGGAATTGGAGTTAGGGACAGTTGTTAGCTGCCATATGAGTGAACTCTGGGAATTGAACCCAGGTCCTCTACAAGAGCAAACAGTGCTCATAACTACTGAGCCATTTCTCCAATCCCCTCATGTATATCTTTTAAAAAATTATTTGTTTATTCCTTATTTATTTACATATTTATTTAAGTGTCAAGCCTGTGAACCCATGTTGTGCAATGCCCTCAGAGGTTGGAAGAGGGTGTCAGATGCCCTGGAACTGGGCTTATGGATGATTCTTTGCTACAATGTGAGTGCTGGGAACAGAACCCTGGTCCTCTGCAAGAGCAGTCCATGCTCTTAACCTTTGAGCCATCTTCCAGCCCCATTACTTTGTCATATTTTATTCCTCCTTCAACTTTAAAGGATGACTTTGGTGGATATAGTAATTTGGTTGGTAGTTATTTATTCTCAGGGCTTTCTGAAATAAAAAAGACCATTTCGTCCTAGCCTTTAGGGTTTCCTCTGAGAAGGTGCCTGGTACTACTTGCATGGATTTGCCTTTGTAAGTAACATAATACCTCTCTCACGAGTTTGTATTCTTTCTCTGTTCTGTATTTTTTTTCTTTTTGGTCTTTTCGAGACAGGGTCTCCCTGTAGCCCCAGCTGTCCTGGAACTCACTCTGTAGACCAGGCTGGCCTTGAACTCACAAAGTTCTACCTGCCTCTGCCTCCCAAGTGCTAGGATTAAAGGCGTGCGCCACCATGTCCAGCCTGTTCTGTATTCTTGACATTCTAACTATAATATAATGTAGAGAGGCTCTTTCCTGATCATGTCTATTCGAGGTTCTAAATACCTCCTATACTTGGTAGGCAGCCATTATTTGTCTATAGAAACATTTATACCATTGATTTCATTGAATAGGTTTCTTACATCTTTAGACTCTCTCTCTCTCTCTCTCTCTCTCTCTCTCTCTCTCTCTCTCTCTCTCTCTCGACAGGGTCTCCCTTTAGTCCCAGCAGGCCTGGAGCTCACTATGTAGACCAGGCTGCCCTTGAACTTACAGATATCCTCCTGCCTCTGTCTCCAAGTGCTGGGATCAAAGGCATGCACCACCAGGCCCAGCTCTCTCTTTTATATAGTGGATTTATAGGTTCAGTCTCTTAATCATCATGTCGATTTCTCCCTCCTCCTCCTCCTCTTCCTCCTCCTCCTCCTCCTCCTTCTCTTCTTCTTCTTCTTCTTCTTCTTCTTCTTCTTCTTCTTCTTCTTCTTCCTCTTCTTTTAAGATAGGGTCTCCCTGTAGCCACAGCTGTCCTGGAACTCACTATATAGACCAGGTTGGACTCAATCTCACAGAGGTCCGCCTGCCTCTGCCTCCCACGTACTGGGATTAAAGGCAAGCACCACTATGCGTAGCTGATTTTTTTTTTTCTTTATTACTACCTAAAGGTGGTAATCTCACAACCTTGTTTTACAATCTTGATATTCTTTCTTCAGCCTGATTGGATCTATTGGTGATAGTTTCCAATAATTTAGTGAGCTGTGTGTGTTGTGTATGTACATGCTTTTTATGTGTAGATGTATGTGTATATGCATGTGCACATGCATCCGTGAAGACCAGAAGTCATCAAGTGCCACTCCTCAGGAACCATCCAGCTTTTTTGAAACAGAGTCTCAGCAATTAGGCTGGGCTGACTGCCTAGCAAGCCCTAGGGATCCCATTTTAATGCCATGGCACTAGGATTATAAGCATGAGATGCCACATCAAGATTTTTCTTTTTAACATGAGTGCTGGAGTTTGAACCCAGGTCTGATGTTTACATGGTAAGCACTTTGCTGCATAAGCTATTTCCCCAGCCCCAATTTCTTGAGCTTTTAACTTATAAGCTTTCCATTTGTTGCTTGTTTTAGAATTAAGTTTTGTGGAATTTCTAATCCAAGCTGCCTAATTACTTGTCAAAGTCTTGAACTGAATTAACTTTTTAAAAATATTAAATTTTATGACTATAGCCCTGTAGTATAGTTTGAAGTCTGGTATAGAAATCCCCCCTGTATTGCTCTTTTAACTCAGGGTTGCTTAGGCTATTTGGGGTCTTTTGTTTTTCCAAATGAAATTAAGGAATTTTTTCCCAAGCCTGTGAAGAAATTCTTGGGGATTTTAATTGGGATTGCATTAAATCTATACAAGAGTTTGTTAGAATGGACATTTTTATTTTTACTATATTAATTTTCCCAATCCATGAGCATGGGGGGGGTTTTCATCTTCTGATATCTTCTTCAATTTCCTTCTTCAAGGGTTTAAAATTTTTGTTGTAGAGATCTTTGGTGTCTTTGATTAGGTTTGTTCCTAGGTATTTTATTGTTTTTGAGGCTATTGTGAGTGAGAAGGTCTCCTTGAATTCCTTCTTCACTTGCTTGTTTGTGTAAAGAAAGGCTACTGATTTTTCTAGGTTAATTTTGTATCCTGCCACTTTACTGAAGCTATTAATCATTTCTAGGAGTTTTCTGGTGGGGTTTTTAGCATCCCTTAAGTAAACAATCATATCTTCAGCAAATAGGGATAGCTTGACTTCCTCTTTTCCAATTAGTACTCCTTTAATTTTCTTTTCTTGACTTATTGTCATAGCAAGTGTTTCAAGCATTATATTGAAGAGGAGTGGTGACAGGAGGCAACCTTGCCGAGTTCCTACCTTTAAAGGGAATGCTTCTGTCGTTTCCCCATTTAGGATGATATTGGCTGTGGGTTTCCTGTATATGGCTTTGATTACATTGAGGAATGATCCTTCCAATCCATTTCCCTCTTCAAACTATACTACAGGGTTCTAGTCATAAAAACAGCTTGGTACTGGTACAAAAACAGACCTGTTAACCAATGGAACAAAAACTGAAGATCCGAACTTGAGCACATGCAATTTCAGCCATCTCATATTTGACAAGGGGGCCAAGAAGACACAATGGAGGAAAGACAGCATCTTCAGCAAGTGGTGTTGGCAAAACTGGATCACCACTTGTAGAAAAATGAAATTAAACCCTTACCTCTCCCTCTGTACAAAAGTCAACTCCAGATGGATTAAAGACCTCAATGTGAAACCCCAAACTCTGAAGACGATAGAAGAAAAAGTTGGCAGCAGACTACAAGATATAGGCATAGGAAAAGACTTCCTAAATCAGACAGCAGCTGAGCAAGAATTAAGGTCAACAATTGACAAATGGGACCTCATTAAACTCAAAAGCTTCTGTACATCAAAAGAAACAATCAAGGAAGTGAAGAGAAATCCCACAGAGTGGGAGGAAACCTTCACCTCAGATACATCTGACAAACCATTGATTTCCAGAATATATAAACTACTCAAAAAACAAAGAAGAAAGAAAACAAATGACCCACTCAATAGATGGAGCAAAGAGCTGAACAGAGACTTCACAAGTGAGGAATTAGAGATGGCTGAGAAACATCTTAAGAAGTGTTCAACATTGCTAATAATAAAGGAAATGCAAATTAAAACCACTTTAAGATATCATCTTACTCCAATAAGACTGGCTAGGATCAAGAAAACAAATGACACCAAGTGCTGGAGAGGTTGTGGGGAAAGGGGAACACTCACCCACTGCTGGTGGGAATGTAAACTGGTACATACACTATGGAAAGCAGTGTGGAGAACCCTTGGAAGACTTGGAATGAACTTGCCACCTGACCCAGCCATACCACTCCTGGGCATGTACCCACAAGACTCATCTTACCGCAGAGATACATGCATAGCCATGTTTATTTCAGCTCTCTTCACAATAGCAAGGGGCTGGAACCAACCCAAGTGCCCCTCAACTGACGAGTGGATAGAGAAAATGTGGTACATCTACACAATGGAGTTCTATGCAGCGGTAAAGAAAGATGACATCATAAGCTTTGCAGGTAAATGGCTGGAGCTAGAAGATATTGTTCTGAGTGAAGTAACACAGTCCCAGAAAAACAAATGAAGAATGGTATCCCTCATCTGTGGATGCTAGTGCCAATTACCTAATTGTATGGCAAACTGAGCAACGTCAATGTGATCTGAAAACAACTGTGCTCTTATATTGTGAATCCCTTAAAATATAATAAAAAATAAATAACTAAATTAAAAAAATAAATTTTGGCAGAGGCAGGTGGATCTCTGTGAGTTCAAGTCCAGCCTGGTCTAAAGAATGAGTTCCAGGCCAGCTGGGGCTCTAGGGAGACCCTGTCTCAAAAAGACAAAAACAATTTGAATTTTGGCCAGATGTGGTGGTGCACGCCTTTAATCCCAGCACTCAGGAGGCAGAGGCAGGCAGATCTCTGTGAGTTCAAGGACAGACAGGTCTACAAATCAAGTTCCAGACAAGCTAGGGCTAAAGGGAGACCCTGTTTCAAAAAGAAAAAAAAATGAATTTTCTCTTACAAGTCAGCCAGCTCTTTCTTGATCCTCATGCTCTCTGTCTTTCATTATCCTGACTCTTCTCAATCAGGCAAAGGAAAATGTTTTATTTGCCATCTTGTTTGAGACTTCTCTGAACTTCCGCTCTTATGTCTTGTTTATTTCCATGACTTACATTTCTGGCTTAGCTGCATAGGCATTTCCGTATAACCGAGTTGTGAAAACTTGGGGTGGGGAGGTGTAAGCAGCATCCATTCCCCCTCCCTTGGTCCCAACAACAAACCCAGGTAGGGGTCCACCAAAGTGCGCTCTCTCTCTCTTGGACTTTAATGGGCTTGCACAGAGAGTAATGGTTAAGGGCTTACTTATCGGAATGTGGGTGTTCCCCTCTAAGGCTGCACCAGGAAGTTTTTACCCAAGCATGGATGATAGCTTCCCCATAGCTATGTACAGTGCCTCCCTTATCTTCCCAGGCCTGTAAATTCTAGCCTTCCCAGAGGCCAGGAGCCATTAAGGCTAAATTTCCCATTACGGGTTGGGAGGTACGGGTGAGGGTCCTAACTCTCCCTGCCCCTCTTTCTACTGGGGGGGCAGTCAGTAATGCCAGTTGTGATCTTTGGCAAGCAGAGATGGCTGATCTCAGGGAGATGGTGTCTATCTGACTTGGAGGACACTCCCGTGTAACAAACCAATTTGCCAAGAAACCCAAATTTTATATTTAACAATTGTTTATAGAAAAAATTCACTATATCCAGCATGATTTACAAATAATAATTTATAATAACCATATAGAATTGACACTTTTCATTTAGAGAAGTAGTAACCAAGACATAGAAAAATTAACTAGCACATTAAAAATCACTTGGCAGTAAGAGGAGAGGCAACGTTTTATTTCGGGTAATCTGCTTCAAAGATCCATGGTTTAAAGCCACTAAAATGAAATAGTTTTATTTACTTCTTACCTAGAGAAACCTCTTTCTTATTGAATAGAAGAACCTCTTACCAAATAACAATACATAATTTTAGTCCAGTACATTTATTATATCCATTGAAAATGTGATTGAAGTCTCCCTATCCATCACCCCGTGACCAGAACACAGTCAGCAAGGGAAGCAGCAGAATTGATCTGTTCCCCACCCACTTCTTTATTTATTTTTTATGTTATGTGTATGAGTGCTTTGCCTGCATGTGTGTAAGTGCGCCATGCTGTGCAGTGTTGGCGGAGGCATCAGATCCCTTGGAACTGGAGTTAAAGACGTTGTTAGACACCATATGTGTACTGGGAACTGAACCTAGGTCCTCCGTGAGAACAGCCAGTGCTCCTAACCATTGAGCTATCTCTCATCTGCTCTGCTCCCCTGTCTACTTCTTCCTGGTGACTTCTCTCTCTGGAACAGGAAGAGGGCTAGGAAAAATCGGGTCTTACATCTTGTTTTTGTTTTTGTTTTCTCTTTTATTTGTGTATTTTTTAAGGGGTTCTACAATATAATAGCACAGTTGTTTTCAGATAACACTGACATTACTCAGTTTGCTGTACAATTAGGTAATTGGTGCATTTTTTTTTAAGTGAGCCAAATTATTAAGCACAAGCAATGAATGTAAGTAACATTCATGTAAAACCAATTTGCAAGTATCTATGTCCAAATTTTGAACAACCCAAGGTTCCCATAGTCCAGTTGGAGAAGCTTGTATGCACAAGCATGTTGATAAATTAGGGAGTCCAGTCTATATTGCCATAATCTCACGATTCACCCCAATCAATCTGCAGCCCTTACATTCTAACAACCCTGCCTCTTCCGCTAAGTTGTTTCCTACGGCTTTGGGGAAGGGGCAAAAGTGGGTGAGATTCAAAGCAGTCTATTTTCTCTCTGGAGATGTCATTTTGGACTCTAGTCCGTTCAAGTTGTTCCCCTTCATGAGTTGACAGCCTTTCCAGAGTATAAAGAAATTTCCAAAAAATATTTTATAATCGTGCTAATAGTGGAGAAGCCGGTCGCGTCAGTGACCATAGGATTACGGGTGGAGGATCCTACTAACAAAGCACAAAGCAATTGGATGTACAAGGCATTTTTAAGGCAGTCTTAATTATTATGGCAAGCTAGCTGTGAGCGCAATAGGGAACACAGGATGCTTGGATGTATGCTATCTACACTTGTGGTTTCTCTATAAAGGTGACAAGTTTCTCTATATTGTGGCTTATAACATCTCCTACACTAGAGGACATAAGCTGTGGCAAATAATAATCGCCTGGTGAAAGTTATTTATTCCTCCAGGAGAGAGCTAATAGCCAATTAGATTTGGATATATATAGACAAAAACATGGGTGGCCAAACTGTGCAATAGCCAGTATCTCCAGGGGTCTTATGTTTTACAAGCCTGCCTTGCCTCTTTGTTGACATGCTGTGGACTGTGATAACTATGACCAGTCCTATTGGTGAAGAGCTGGCTCTATGTCATTAGGAGACTTAGTCATATCTTCATGCTGGTCCCTAGCCAGTGACACCATGTTACAAACATTAGACTAACATTTCCTGAGGATGCCTGGTGTCAACTTTCTATTTCCCACTGGAAAGTGTCCACTTGCAACACTTACCAGCTCTCTCTCTTGTCATCTTTCTCCCNCCGACGCCCTCTTCTGACCTCCGCGGCATTGCACAACACGGGTGCACAAACTTGCATGCAGACAGTACATTCATACACATACAGAAATAAATAAAAATTAAAAAAAAAAAGAAAATAAATAAATAAAATAAAATAAAATATTTTCTAGGTCTTCCCAAAACTGGAACAATGTTCACAAACACATAAAATCTAACGTAACAACTATTCTAGAACACTAATTAATAATGATATAATTGAGTATAATTCAAGCATTACATTTAATTTATATAAAATCAGAAAGACCTAAGGGCTCAATGAAACACATCTTTAAATCACTGCGTTTATTCATATATGAAAATGAATTTGAATTTATACTTTCTATAGCTAGTTGGTATAAACTGTTGCTTGCTACTAAAATTGTTAGCAAAAATTTACCTTAAAAATTATTACCAAAAAAAATTATTTTACCACCAGGTGTGGTGGTACATGCCTTTAATCCCAGCATGTGTGAGGCAGAGGTAGGGGAATCTCTGTGAGTTCAAGGTCAGCCTGGTCTACATAGTGAGTTCTGTGCCAGGAGAATCAAAAGAGGTTTCATAATTCTGAAGGTAAAACGTCACCTATAAATGACCTTAAATTAATTGTGTGTGTGTGTGTGTGTGTGTGTGTGTGTGTGTGTGCGCGCGCGCGCGCGCGCATACATGTGGGCATATGCACCTTGGCTATCATTCCTCCTGGTTATTTATTTATTTATTTATTTATTTATTTATTTATTTATTTATTTATTTATTTTGGTCTTTTCAAGACAGGTTCTCCCTGTAGTCCGAGCTGTCCTGGAACTCGCTCTGTAGACCAGGCTGGCCTTAAGCTCAGGAAGATTCACCTGTCTCTGCCTCCTGAGTGCTAGAATTAAAGGCGTGTGCCACCATGCCCAGCTTTATTTATTTATTTTGAGACACAGTCTCTTGTTGGGGCCTGAGACTCAATAAGTAGGCCAGGCTGGCTGATGAGCAGGCTCTGAGGATCCACCTGTCTCCATCTCCCAGCACTAGCACTCTAAGCAAGCATCACCATTCCTGGCTTTGTTCACACAGGTGATAGAGAGCAAATTCAGGTCCTCATATTTGCACAGGAAGTGCTTTGCCAACTGAACTATTTCCTCAGCCCCCTAAAATTAATGTCTATGTAAGCTATTTTCTGGTCAAAGTACAGAAAGAAGAGGTCTACTTTAAAGAGAAATTTCAACAAATCAGCGGAAAAACCCTGCTATTTTGGGTTTCTTATTGAATATCTCATCATTAAAAAGTTTTTTGAGGGGGCTGGAGAGATGGCCTAGCGTTTAAGAGCGCCGACCGCTTTGCAGAGGACCCGGTTCGATCCCCAGCACCCACATGGCGGCCGAAACCGTCTGAAACTCAATTCCAGGAGAACTCCCAGTTCCAGGGAATCCGAGACCCTCTTCTGACCTCCGCGGCCATTGCAGCCACGGGTGCACAGACCTGCATGCAGACACTACATTCATACAATACGAAGGAAATAAATAAAATTAAATTAAAAAAAATTAAAAAAAAAAAGTTTTTTGAAAGCATTTACAAGGCTTTGGAGATGGCTCAGAAGTTAAGAGAGCACATTGTGGGGCTGGAGAGATAGCCTAGCGGTTAAGAGTGCCAACTACTCTTGCAGAGGACCTGGGTTCGATCTCCAGCACCCACATGGCGGCTGAGAACCGTCTGTAACTCCAATTCCAGGAGAACCCCAGTTCCAGGGGAATCCGACACCCTCTTCTGACCTCCGAGGCATTGCACGACACGGTGCACAAACCTAACATGCAGACAGTACATTCATACACATAGAAGAAAAAAAGAGAGAGAGAGCACATTGTTCTTGCAGAGGACCTGAGTTCAGTTCCCAAAACCCACACTATAGTTACAACCACCTATAACTCCAACTCCAGGCTATCTGACACCGTCTTCTGGATTCTACACTCATGTATAAATCCCCACACAAAACCAAGCATACATACACCTAATTAAAAATAAACTGTTGATTAGGTGTATGTATGTTTGGTTTTGTGTGGGAATTTATACCTAATTAAAAATAAACTGTTGAAGCTGGGCATGGTGGCGCATGCCTTTAATCCTAGTACTCGGGAGGCAGAGGCAGGTGGATCTTTGTGAGTTCAAGGGCAGCCTGGTCTACAGAGTGAGTTCCAGGACAGCTGGGGCTATAGGGAGACCCTGTCTCAAAAAGACCAAATAAATAAACTGTTGAAAAACAGAGATTTCTGCTCTTCTAGGACCATTGTGGACCTCCAGAACCAGAAGCCTTTCCAGATCTGCCTTCATAAGTTTCCCTTCCTCACTTCCTTATACTCCTTGATCTACCTCTGCCAGGCCCTTGGACTCTCCTGGGGGCTTTCCCAGACCTGCCTTGATACACACCCTTTTGCCCCAAGACCACTCAACTCTCCCAGCCTGACCTACTAGCAAACCTGTTCACCTAGCAACCACTCTGCCCACCCAGCTATACCAGAACTGTGAAAAGACAATCCTGGGACTGCAACTCAAAAGCTGCACATATCCTTAGCATAACTGAGACCAATTCTTACACCCCATTTGCAGATCAACATAAAGCAGCCCCAAACTAAACACCAACCACTACTCTCAACTGGGCCATAACCTGACAAGTTGGGTAAACAGTAAACAAAGGTACAAATCACCACTCAACATACATCACCTACACATACCAAGAAACACCACCACTGACACTAGTCCAGGTGCCTAAGCCTCATCAAAAAACACAAACAATTGGGCTGGAGAGATGGCCTAGTGGTTAAGAGCACCGACTGCTCTTGCAGAGGACCTGGGTTCGATTCCCAGAGCCCACATGGTGGCTGAGAGCCATCTTTAACTCCTGTTCTAGGGGAATCTGACACTCTCTTCTGACCTCCGTGCCATTGCACTACACGGGTGCACAAACCTATATGCAGACAGTACACTCATACACACACAAAAATAAATAAATAAAATAAAAAAAATAGCCCGGCATGGTGGCACACACCTTTAATCCTAGCACTTGGGAGGCAGAGGCAGGCGGATCTTTGTGAGTTCAAGGCCAGCCTGGTCTACAAAGGGAGTTCCAGGACAGCTGGGGCTACAGGGAGACCCTGTCTCGAAAAGACAAAAAAAAAAAAACAAAAAAAGTCTATGCTAATACCAGAAGGACAATGATTTTATTTTTTTTTCATGTGGCATTAAATGGAAGTCATCAGTGGAAGGACAATGATTTTAAAATAACAATTATGGGCTGGAGAGATGGCCTAGCGGTTAAGAGCGCCGACCCCTCTTGCAGAGGACCAGGGTTCGATCCCCAGCACCCACATGGCGGCTGAGAACCATCTGAAGCTCCAATTCCAGGAGAACTCCAGTTCCAGGGGAATCTGAGACCCTCTTCTGAACTCCGGGGCGTTGCACGACACGGGTGCACAGACTTGCATGCAGACAGTACATTCATACACATCCAGAAATAAATAAAATTAATTAAAAGAAATTTTAAAAAAAGGCAACTCAAATGTCATTAAAAAAAACAATTATAAATATGTTCAATGAACTCAAAGGGATTTTGAATAAAAGACTGTAAAAACAGTTGAATTAAATAACTAAAGCAATTCAAAGCATAAGTTTAGAATTCAATTAAGAGATAGAATCTCTGAAGAAAAGCCAAACTGAAATAAAACTTGAAATAAAAAACTCAGGAACTCAAACAAAAAAACTAGAGGAAAAAAGCAAAAACAAAGTAGAGGAAATGGAACAGAGAATATCAGATATTGAAGACAAATTTTGGGAAATGGATTGTTCAATCAAAGAAAATATAAAATGTAAAATAAGGCAGGAAAGGAGTATGCAAAACTTTGGGGACACCATAAAAAGACCAAACCCATAAATCACAGGCATAGAAGAAAGAGAAGAAACCCAGGCCAAAGTTACAGAAAATATTTTTAATAAATTCATAGAAGAAAACTTCCCAAATGTAGTGAAACAGATACCTATCAAAGTATAAGAGGCAACAGAGCACCAAGTAGGACTGGAAAGAAATTCCCCACATAATAGTCAAAACTCTAAATGTACAGAACAAAGATATTGAAAGCTATGAGAAAAATCAAATCATATATACAGGTGGGCCCATTAGAATAACAGCTGACTTTTCAATGGAGCCTATGAAAGTCTGAAGGGTTTGGAACAATGTCATGCAAGACACAAAAGAACACAGATTCCAGTACTATAATACCCAGCAAAACTATCAGTTGTAATTGAAGGAGAAAAAAAAACTTTCCATGATAGAAAGAGACCTAAGGAATTTATGTCCATGAAACCAGCTTTACAGAGATTACACAATGGAATACTTTAGTCTGAAGAGAAGATGAAACACTCTCAAGAGGGGACAAAGAATAATAAATTATTCCAGAACAATCAAACCAGAAATTCCAAGAAAACATCACTACAGCATCAATATAACAGAAATTAATAAACATTGATTATTATTATTATAACTGATTGTATTAGAAAATAAGATACACCAATTTGCTGCTTCCAAGAAATCAATAAAAACAATGATCAACACCATCTTAAGGTAAAAAGTTGGAAAAAGATATTATAACCAAATGGAACTAAGAAACAAGCAAGTATAGCTACTCCAATATCTGACAAAATGGACTTCAAATTAAAACTAGTCAGAAGAGACAGAGAAAATCACTTCATTCATTAAAGGAAAAATACACTAGGAAGATATTATAATCTTAAACATGTATGAATCACATACAGGGGCACCTAATTTAATAAAAGAAACATTATTAGATCTAAAATTACACATTTACTATAACACAATGATAATGGGTGATTTCAATACCTCACTGTCACCAATAGGTCAACCAGACAAAAACTAAACAGAGACATCCTGGCATTAAATGACATCATAAATCAAATGGACCCAACAGACATCTACAATATATACCACCCAAACACCAAATTATTAATACACTTTCTTCTCAGCATTCCATGGAACTTTCTCTAAAACTGAACATCTATTAGGACACAAAGAAAGGCTCCACAAATTTGAGGAAATTGAAGTAACATCTTTAATTCTATCTGACACAAAAATATAAAATTAGACATCAACAGCAATAAAAATCAGAAAAAAATTCACAAACTCATGGAAGCTAAACAACACACTACTGAATGAATTTGGATCAAGGGAGAAATCAAGAAAGAAGTTTTAAAAAAATCTTAGAACTGAATGAAAATGAAAACACAACATTCCAAAACCTATGTGAAACAATAAAGGCACTTCTAAGAATATATATGGCATTAAGTGCCTGCACAAGACAAATTAGAAACATTTCACATAAATAAATTAATGATGTACCTTGGAAAATCAAGAAGAAACAAGACCTAAAAACAAGTGTATGGGAAGAGATAAAATCAAAGCTGAAATTAATGAATGAGCAAGAAAGAAAATGATATAAAGAATCAATGAAATAAAGACTTAGTTATTTAAGGGGCTGGAGAGATAGCCTAGAGGTTAAGAGTGCTAACTGCTCTTGCAAAGGACCTAGGTTTGATCCCCAGCACCCACATGGTTGCTGAGAGCCATCTGTAACTCCAATTCCAGGAGAATTCCAGTTCCAGGGGAATCTGAGACCCTCTTCTGACTCCGTGGCATTGCACAACACGGGTGCACAAACCTACATGCAGACAGTACATTCATACACATAGAAAATAAATAAATAAAAATTTAAAAAAAGAGTTAGTTATTTGAAAAGATTAACAAACCTTTCACTGAATGAAAGAGAGAAGACCCAAATGAACAAACTTAGATATGTAAGGAAAACATTACAACAGATCCTGAGGCAATTCAGAAATTTGTAAGGACATAAGTTAAAAAGCTATATTCCACTAAATTAGAAAATCTAAGAGAAATGGATAAATTTCTAGATTTGTACAGCCTACCAAAATTAAATCAAATTGGCATGAGTGATTTAAATAGACCTGTAACAAGCAATGAGATAGATGCAGTAATTAGACTCTCATAACTAAAAAGAGCCCAGGATGAGATGGATACAGTGCTGAATTCTACCAAACCTTCAAAGAACTAATACCAATACTCCTCAAATTATTCTGTAAAATAGAAAGTGAAGGAACTCTTTCAAATTCCTTCTATGAAACCAGGGTTACTCTAATTCTAAAACAAAACACCCAACAAAAAAGAAAATTATAGACCAACCACTCTGATAAACATAAATGCAAAAATTCTCAATAAATTATGTGCAAACGAAATACAAGAACAGATTCAAAAGAGATCTACTATGATCAAGTTGGCTTCATACCAGAGATTCAGTGATGGTTCAACATATGTAAATCAATAAATGTGATCTACCACATAAACAGACTCAAGGACAGAAACCACATGATCATCTCATTAGTCGCATCAAAGGATCTTTGACAGAATCTAACATCCATTCATGTTAAGAGTCATAGAGTCTTGGGCTACAGAGGACATATCTGAAAACAATAAAGGCAATATGCCACAAGCACACAGCCAACATCATACTAAATAGAGAAAAACTGAAGGCATTCCCATTAAAACCAGGAACAAGATAAGGATGTTGACTCTCTCTATTCCTGTTCAATATAGTACTTGAAGCCTTAGCTAGAGTAGTAAGACAAATAAAAGAGATACGAATTGGAAAGAAGACATCAAAGTATCCTTATTTGCAAATGATATGATTCTATACATAAAAGACCCTAAAAACACCACCAGAAAACTCCTAGAGTCGATCAATACCTTCAGCAATGTAGAAGGATATAAAATTAACAGCTACAAATCAGTAGCCTTCATATATAACAATAATAAACACTGAGAAGTAAGGGAAATTTTCCCATTTATGATAGCCTCAAAATCCATAAAATATCTTGGAATAAATCTAACCAAGAAAGTGAAGAACTTGTGTAATGAAGGTTTTAAGAATGAAATTAAAGCTGTGAGAAGATGGAAAGACCTCCCATGCAAATAGATTGGTAGGATTACTTATTGTGAAAATGGCCATCCTGGGGTGGAGAGATGGCCTAGCAGTTAAGAGTGCCTACTGCTCCTACAGAGGACCCGGGTTCGATCCCCAGCACCCACATGGCTGCCGAGAACCGTCTGAAACTCCAATTCTAGGAGAACTCCAGTTCCAGGGGAATCCGAGACCCTCTTCTGACCTCCATGGCATTGCACAACACGGGTGCACAAACTTGCATGCAGAAAGTACATTCATACACATACAGAAATAAATACAATTTAAAAAAAAAGAAAAGAAAATGGCCATCCTACCAAAAGCCATCTACAAATTTAATGCAATACTTGTTAAAATTTCAACACAATTCTTCACAGAAATTGAAAAAATACTTTAAAATTTCATATGGAAACAAAAAAAAACACAGGCTAGCCAAAATAATCCTGAACAATAAAAAAAACTGTTAGAAGCATTACCATCTGTGATCTCAAATTGTACTATGAGCTATAGTAATAAAAACAATATGGAGCCGGGCGTGGTGGCACACACCTTAATTAATCCTAGCACTTGGGAGGCAGGGGCAGGTGGATCTTTGTGAGTTCAAGGCCAGCCTGGTCTACAAAGTGAGTACTAGAACATCTGGGGCTACAGGGAGACCCTGTCTCAAAAAGACCAAAAACAAAAACAAAAACAAAAAACCAAAAAACATGGTACTGACATAAAAATGACACAGTGACCAGCAGAATAGAATTGAAGACCCAGATTTAAATCCACACATTTATTGCCACTTGATTTTTGACAAAGGAGTCACAAATACACGCTGGAGAAAATGCAGCATGTTTAACAAATGGTGTTTGTCAAACTGGATAACAGCACGTTGAAGAATGAAATTAGATCTCTATTTCTCACTATGCACTAATTCAACTCCAAATGGATCAAGGACCTCAACATAAGACCTGATACCCTGAGTCAGACAGAGGAGAAAGTGGAGTATACATTCTTACTTACAGGCACAGGCAAGGACTTTCTGAACAATATTCCTATAGTACGAGCATTAAGCCCAACAATTGACAAATGGGACATCACACAACAAAGAACACTAACATTTCAGTGAAGAGGCACCCTACAAAATGGGAAAAAAAATCTTTCCCAGCTTTACCTCTGATAGAGGGTTAGGTATCTAGAATATATAAAGTATGGGTTCCATCCAATAAAACAGGCCTAAATCCAACAATAAATAAAGTAATTGGTTACTCCTGTAATATTCACGTCACTATTACATCAGTGGGCATATATTCCAGGCCATTTGTTGTAGTTCACAGGATTCACAGCTGGGTAAGATTAACTAAACATTAAAAAAACTAAACAGGGGCTGGAGAGATGGCCTAGTGGTTAAGAGCGCCAACCGCTCTTACAGAGGACCCAGGTTCGATCCCCAGCACCCACATGGCGGCCGAGAACCGTCTGAAACTCCAATTCCAGGAGAACTCCAGTTCCAGGAGAATCCAAGACCCTCTTCTGACCTCTGCAGTATTGCACGACACAGGTGCACAAACCTACATGCAGACAGT
Source organism: Rhizomys pruinosus (assembly GCA_009823505.1). Lineage (NCBI taxonomy): Eukaryota > Metazoa > Chordata > Mammalia > Rodentia > Spalacidae > Rhizomys > Rhizomys pruinosus. The sequence goes on from VZQC01009923.1 coordinate 1,063,958, forward strand.
ACATTCATACACATACAGAAATAAATAAAAAATAAATAAATAAAAATAATAAAATTAAAAAAAACTCAACATTAAAAAAATACAACCCAATTAGAAAGCGAAGCCATGAGGTTAACAGGGAGTTCACAAAGATAAAATACAAATGGCTGAGAAATAATTTTTAAAATCTTCAACGTCTTTAGTCACTAAGGAAATAAAGATTAAAATTACTTTGAGACTTCATCTTACGACTCTCAGAATGGCAGAGATCCAAAAAAAACAAACAATGACAAACGCTGGCCTGGATCTGAAGAAAGGGGAACTGTTTCATTGCTGGTGGCAGTACAAGCTGGTGTAGCCACTATGGAAATCAGTGTGGAGGTTCCTCAAAAAGCTCAAAATTGATCTACCATATGATCCAGCCAACCCACTCTTGGGCATATACCCTAAAGACTCTATACCCTACTGTAGAAATACCTGTTTATCCATGTTGATTCCTGCCCTTTTTATAATATCCAGGAATTGGAAACCATCTAGATGTCTATCAACTGATGAATGGATAATGAAGGTGTGGAACATTTACATAATGGAGTATTATTCAGCTCTTAAAAAAATCAAAATTAGCCGGGCGTGGTGGCGTACGCCTTTAATCCTAGCACTTGGGAGGCAGAGGCAGGCAGATCTTTGTGAGTTCAAGGCCAGCCTGGTATACAGAGTGAGTTCCAGGACAGCTGGAGCTACAGGGAGACCCTATCTAGAAAAGACCAAAAAAAAAAAAAAATCAAAATTATAGGCCAGGCATGGTGGCATATGCCTTTAATCCCAGCACTCAGGAGGCAGAGGCAGGCAGATCTCTGTGAGTTCAAGGCCAGCCTGGTCTACATAGCGAGTTCCAGACCAACTGGAACTAAAGGGAGACCCTGCCTCAAAAATACAAAAAAAAAAAAACGAAATTATGAAATTTGCAGGTAAATGAGTGGAACTGGAAACAACCATCTTGAGTGTGGTAACCTAGACCCAGAAAGACAAAACATACACGTTCATTTCCATAGCTGAGTGCTAGCCTTGGAATCTTAGATATGCATGTTTCAGAGATGTCAAAAACTAACAAATGGTCCAGTGGAGGGAGAGGCTCCCTGGAGGGTATGGAGAATTTAATGATCTATAGGGGGAAAAGGGAATAAAATAATAGAGTAATATAGGCTACAGAGGATTGGGAATGGGGGGCCAGAGCAGAGGAGGGAGTGTGTGGAGGGATAACTAACACCAGATTTTCAGAAGCAGCCAAAAAGGAACCTACCACTAGAGAAACTTCTTTTTTTATTTTATTAATTTCTGTATGTGTATGAATGTACTGTCTGCAAGTAGGTTTGTGCACCTGTGTTGTGCAATGCCGCGGAGGTCAGAAGAGGGTGTCGGATTCCCCTGGAACTGGAGTTCTCCTGGTTCTCGGCCACCATGTGGGTGCTGGGGATCGAACCCCAGTCTTCTGTAAGAGCAGTCGGCATTCTTAAACACTAGGCCATCTTTCCAGCCCCAGAAACTTCTTAAAGTATATACATATACATTATGAAAATAGAGTTACCTTATAACAGGGGATAGTGCCCCTACTAGACAACACAGACTAGCAAAAAAAAAGCCCATTGCCAGGATGGACTCTCCTCTTTTGAAGAGGTTGACCAAGTGTCCCATAGACCCCCAAACAATACTGGCCATTGCCCCTGCTCTTGGTTAGTCACCAGAACTTCTCAGTAGAATCCTATTACTGAAGACACTACATACTTGAACTGTCGAACAAGCTGGTGCTGACTTCAAAGCTTCATCGCTCTTGTGTAGCTTTCATAGTGCTGGGAGGTGCTATGCAAGTTAACTAAATAGAAAATGGAGCCTGAATCTTACCCAGCTGTGAATCCTGTGAACTACAACAAATGGCCTGGAATATACACCCACTGGTGAAATAGTGGCATGAAAAGGCGTAACCAATTACTTTGTCAGTGGATTTAGGGCCCATTTTATAGGATGGAACCCATACCTGACATTGATATTGGCCCTAGGCACCTAAGGCTATACATAGCCACAGGGCATGGTAAAACACCTAATACAACCATTCTGTTACTATAATATTAAACTGATTTCTAATGACCTATTGTCATACCCATAGATTAATGCTTCTCTCAACTCTCAACAGAGAAGATTCCTCATACAGCAGGTGGTGATTGGCACAGAACCACATCTGGGTAGTGAGCAGTGAACAAGAGACTGCAGATGGCTTACTCTGACTGAGACACCTGTATCAAATTTCTGCCTCCCAAAGCTCAGGGTTCATTACAGAAGAGGGCACAGAAAGATTGTAAGAGCCAGAGGAGGAGGACAACCACAAGGGAACAGAGTTTTCCAACAGCTGGTCAGTTACTCATATGAACTCATAGACAGCATGGATAAGTCCCACGTAAGCTCAAACTAGACAAAATCCAACATAGGCAGAGGAAAGTGGGTAAGAAATCCCCATCTGAGGTACTACTGGCAATTGATGACTGCTGAGAAGGGGAGATTCAGTCTCATTTAAAGGTCTGAATCTAGGGGCTGGAGAGATGGCCTAGCAGTTAAGAGCTCACCTAGCGGTTAAGAGCACCAACTGCTCTTGCAGAGGACCTGGGTTCGATTCCCAGCACTCACATGGCAGCTAAGAACTACCTGTAACTCCAATTCCAGGAGAACTCCAGTTTCAGGAGAATCCGAGACCCTCTTCTGACCTCTGAGGCATTGCATGACACGGGTGCACAAACCTACATGCAGACAGTACATTCATACACATACAAGAATAAAAAAAAAAATTAAAGGTCTGAATCTTAGTAGGTTAATCAGGCTCTCGCGGATGAACCTACACCAAGGGGCATTTGGGAACACAAACCTGACTCTATAGGCATATATATATATATACAGAAATTTGGTTGGTGGGGTTTAGAAAGGGGGGTTGCCAATATGGAAGGGGATATGATCAAAATATATTGTATGAAATTCACAAAATAAAAATTAAAATATTTTTAACATATTCTGTGATAATAATAATTTGCATAAGGCAGTCTGTTAATAATGAGATGTATGACATAAACTTTCTGCTTTGTTTCTGAAACCGGCATTAATTAAAGTTATTACCGCTCAAGCAAGGCAATGTTTCTCTTACTTTTTAATTTAAAACATTTATTTTTATGATTATATAATGTATATAAGTATTTTGCCTGCTTGTATCTAAGTGTGCCTACGTCATGCCATGCCCACAGGGGCCAGAAGAGGGCAAGGGATTATCTGGAACTGGAGTTACAGAAAGCTTAGCCATCATGTGGGTGCTGGAAACTAAACCTGGGTCTTCGGCAAGATCAGCCAGTGTTCAACCCTTGAGCCATCTCTCCAGCCCCTTTTTTTCTTTCTTGCTTGTTTTTGTTTTTTTTGTTTGTTTTAAGAGACAGGTTCTGGCTAAGTTGTCCCGGCTGGCCCTGATCTCCCAGGCTTAAGTTATCCTTCTGCCTCAGCCTACCAAGTCGCTGAGAATTCTGGTGTGTGCTACTGTGTTTGTGTTCCTCAAAGTCTATTTTGATTAAAGGCCTGGTTCCCAAGGTGCAGCCACCAGGAAGTGATGAAACTTTAGCAAAGTGGGGCCTTACGGTAGGTCTTTATGCCATTGGGGGGGCCTTACGGTAGGTCTTCATGCCATTGGAGGGGCCTTACGGTAGGTCTTCATGCCATTGGAGGGGCCTTACGGTAGGTCTTCATGCCATTGGAGGGGCCTTACGGTAGGTCTTCATGCCGTTGGAGGGGCCTTACGGTAGATCTTTATGCCGTTGGGGGGGTATCTTCAGGAAGGATTGTAGATGCATTCCTCCCTCCATTCTCCCCTTCATCTTCTCCTCCTGGTTCAGGTCCCTTGCTTGCTCCTGCACTCTTCCACCATTGCTATCTGCCATGACAGACCAGAGCCAACTGCTGAGCTGATGTCAGTACCATGTGCTTGAACTTCCCAAACTGTGAGTTCTCCATCAGAAGCAGCTTATGACAGGCATTCATAATAGTGATAAATAGCTGATTAACATACTATTGAAGAATTGCAGTAATGTGTTACAGATATTAGTTATATCTGTTTTTACAGTCTTGTCAATAGCATATACATGATATAAATCTTGATTTTTGTCAATAAAGAACATATTATATAAATCTTGATTTTGTTGAAATGAAGAGAAATATTGATGGAAAATACAAAATCATTGATTAGCTATATATGCTCTTATTTTACTACTACTCAAACATCACTGGACCAACAACAGAAGTCAGACATGTTTGGGGGAATCTATTTTGCTTTGAAGACGAGTCTCGTATAGTCTAGGCTGCCCCCCCCACTACTTCATATGTAGCCAAGGCTGACCTTGAGCTCCTAATCCTCCTGCCTCTAACTCTCTAAGTCCTGGGACTAGACATGTGCCACCACACCTGGTCAGACATAATTATGAAATTCATCTTTATTGATTTCTATCCATTTTAGATGCATAAAGAATGCTACTTATGTGTTTTCTTTTCTTTTCTTTGGTCTTTTGAGACAGGGTCTCCCTGTAGCCCCAGCTGTCCCAGAACTCACTATGTAGACCAGGCTGGCTTGAATTCACAGAGATCTGCTTGCTTCTGCCTCCCAAGTGCTGGGATTATAGGTCTGTGCCACCACGCCTGGCTACTCATGTGTTTTCTAATTTTTATTTTTGAACAGGTTTGTCAAGGTAGGCTTATCTAAGAGTATGCAACCTTGATTTTATGCCTTTAAAATATTTTTGTATGATATGCAGCTTCAACTTACACTCTTGGTCTGGGACTCATAAATATATTTTTATTTATTTATTTATTGTAAATATATTTTTAAATTATGTGTATGAGTGTATTGCCTGCAGGTATGTAAGTGTACTCGTGCTGTGCAATCCCCAGGGAGGTCAGAAGAGGGCGCCAGACTCCCTAGAACCGGAGTTACCTTTTTTGTCTGCCATGTGGGTGCTGGGAATTGAACCTGGGTCCTCTGCAAGAGTAGCCAGAGCTCTTAACTGCTGAGCCATCTATCTCTCCAGTCAGAGACTTGTAAATATTAAGAGCAGGCTTATGCTTGCTAATGAGGATTCTAAAGAACAGTTTTCCATGGAACATTTGTTTGGGAAAAGTTGATGTGTAGCATTGTTTCTGACTCTGTTTTCATTTCACTTTGACTTACTGCCGACGTCTTTCATTTTTCTCTTTCTTTCCATCAAACTTCATTTCCTCCACAGCAATTATATAGATTGGTTCATTGATTTTTCTGTCATAATATCCATTATTAGAACAACATCCTTTTTTCCTACTGTGAGCTCCTGGACAAACAATGCTTTTAATTCAGTGCTCTGTATCATCCACCAAAATCCTATGTTTGAATTTTGAGCCCAAGATGGATTGTTTGTATCACAATTTTCTTTGCATAATCTTTCCTACTGATCCTAGGTGTACTTTCAGTATGCATTCTTTTTTTTAATTTTTTTTTAATTTTTGAATGTGTATGAGTGTACTGTCTGCATGCTGGTTTGTGCACCCATGTCGTGCAATACCGCGAAGGACAGAAGAGGGTCTCAGATTCCCTTGGAACTGGAGTTCTCCTGGAACTGGAGTTACAGATGTTCTCAGCTGCCACGTGGGTGCTGGGGATCAAACCCGGGTCCTCTGCAAGAGCAGTCGGAGCTCTTAACCACTAGGCTATCTCTCCAGCCCCTCAGTATGCATTCTTTTACAATGTTCTAGGTAGCTATTACCAATGGTTCAGAATTGGCATGGCAGGTGAAACCTATTCCCTTCGTGTACCCCAAAGCTAGATGAGTTTAATGATAGATGTTCAGACTTTAGAGACTAAAATGAATGAGAAGCCTCTCCCTTTGAGAAGTTTACTGGGAACCGACCTTTAATAACCTCAACAAGATTCTAAATATAATCTAACAATTATCTCTCTTATTCCTGAAGTCACTTTGAGAGTTACAAATCCCTTTTGTCCTTTCGGGCCTCATTCAAAGAAAGAAACATTAGACATACAAGCACTTACATGGATCCAGTTCAGAATATTTAAGCCATGCTCCAAAAACTCTATAAATGTTTTTATTTTGAAATAAACTTTATTCAAGCACAACAATTATTAAGTAAAGAAAATCTCATGTGGAGCTTGATGAATTTGCATCAAGTACAGCCAATCCCCCATAAGAAATAACATTATTTATCACCCAAATTCTCCCGGGTTCTTCCAAATTCCATCTATTTACCTAAGGACAACAACTGTCCTGAAGTCTAATGCTATAGAAAAATGTTGAACTTTGTCTAAGTGGAATTGCACGGACTTATTCTTTTACATGCCCAGCTTCTTTTGCTCAATGTTATAATATTAATCCACACTATAGCACATACTGGTAATTTGTTCTTCACTTATGCTATTTTGTGACTTTTTCATAATGTGTTTATTCATTCTACTGCATGATGCTTCTGATAAAATTGTTGTGCCTGATTTTTATTGTACACATGATCTCATTTATAAACCTAAAGAATATGGCACATGCCTTCAACCCAAGCACTCATGTGGCAGAGAGAGGTGGATTTCTGTGAGTTCAAGGCTAGGTCCAGAACAGCCAGGGTTACAAAGTGAGAAAATAATAAATATCCTAAAGAGCAAATCACTTCAACTTTGGTGACTACTATTCAAATTGGTTGAGTAATAGTCCTTTTCCTTTCTCTTTCTTTCTTTCTTTCTTTCTTTCTTTCTTTCTTTCTTTCTTTCTTTCTTTCTTTCTTTCTTTCTTTCTTTTTTTCTCTCTCTCTCTCCCTCCCTCCCTCCCTTCTTTCTTTCTCTTTCTTTCTTTCTTTCTTTCTTTCTTTCTTTCTTTCTTTCTTTCTTTCTTTCTTTCTTTCTTTCTTTCTTTCTTTCCTTCCTTCCTTCCTTCCTTCCTTTTTTCTTCCTTCCTTTCTTTCTTTCTTTCTTTCTTTCTTTCTTTCTTTCTTTCTTTCTTTCTTTCTTTCCTTCTTTCTTTTTTTCTTTGGTCTTTCTGAGACAAGGTCTCCCTGTAGCCCCAGCTGTCCTAGAACTCGCTATGTAGACCATGCTGGCCTTGAACTCACAGAGATCCACCTGCCTCTGCCTCCTGAGTGCTGGGATTAAAGGTGTGTGCCACCATGCCCGGCTCAGTAGTCCTTTCTTAATTCTGTGCTTTTGTTTCCTGCACTTTCAGGTCTCTGTAGTCAATTGTGGCTGGAAAATTAAATAGAAAATTGCAGAAATAATTTATAAGTTTAAGTAACTTATTATAGCACATTGTTCTATTCTATTAGTTATTATTGCTAACCTCTCACAGTGTGTAATTTATAAGCATATTTGCCAAATATATATGAAAAAGAAAAAAAAAAAACAGGATTTAGTGCTATCCAAGGTTCCAGGCATCCACTAGGGATATTGAGCATCTTCCCCAAGGATAAGGGATGACTGCAGTGCTGGAGAGTCTTAGGTGCCCCACACCTTTTACAACATTCAGATTGTTAATACTTTCTATTTCAACCGCTCTTGTCAGAGTGTAGCAATACTTTATTGTAACTCTAATTTGCACATGTCAACCTCTCCATTTGTTTATTTTCCATATATCCAATGTCTTCCTAAGGTGTCTGTTCAAATTCTTGCCCATTGTTCTTTTAGGTTTTTTATTGCTTTGTAGTTCTTAATGTAATCTGGACACAGTAATTCCCCTCTGCTTATATATCTTGCATATATTTTCTCGCACTCTGTGGTTTTTCTTTTCACTCACCACCTAAATTTATGAACTCTGGCATACATCATTAGTCCTTGCCTTTATGATTAAATATATTTTTTATGAAGAGGTCCTATGTTAGAAAGATTTGCCTTCCTTAAAGTCATTAAGTTGTTCTATTTTTTTCACATTTAAACACAAAATCTAACTGAAATTTATTTTTTATATATTATATGAGATGAAACTTAAGACTTTGAGAGGAAGTGAAGATATATTAATTGACCTGAATCATTTATTTTAAAAAACAGTGCATTTCTCAAAGTGTCATTTTCGTCAGAAGTAAAAAAATATTCATTCATGTCACAGTGGCTTGTTTGCTTCTTAGGTGGCTTGTTTTGAGATAGGATCTTTCTTTCCTCTTTTTTTTTTTTTTTTTTGTCTTTTTGAGACAGGGTTTCCCTTTAGTCTCAGCTGGCCTGAAGCTTGCTATGTAGACCAGGCTGGCCTTGAACTCACAGAGATCCACCTGCCTCTGCCTCCTGAGTGCTGGAATTATAGGCATGCACCACCACGCCCAGCTTGAGATAGGATCTTTCTAAGTAGACCTGGGTGGACTCCTTCACTATATAACCCATGCTGGAGTCAAACTAGCCAAAATCCTCTATCTCAGCCTCCCAAGTGCTACAGCTGCAGGTGTAAACTACCACACAGAACCCACATATTCATGCATGTATCTGCTCTTCCAATTTTACCTCATTGCCTTTTAATCTACTGTCAAGCAAAAACTGTCTTCATTACTCTATCTTGATAAATATTAATATCTGGTAGCACTAATCCACCAAACTGGTTCTTCTTTAATATTTTCCTGTCTCTTCTTGGTAGTCTACATCTCATCTAAGTTTTTAGAATCATAAAAAATTCCACACAAAAGCCATTGGGATTTTAATACAGCTTAATTAGAACCCACAGATTACTTTGGGGAAGAATAACATATTTACAATATTGAGTTTCAAAGTTAATAATATGTCCTTCTATATTTAATCTTTAATTTCTCTATGTAATGCTCAATAGCTTCCTGTATAGAATCCTTATAAATCCTTAATTAATAAGTAGTTGACTATTTTATTATATTGCAAATGATAACATAATTTTACTTTATAATTGCTTCTATTATAACATAATACAATTAAAATTTCTATATTGATGTTTTGGCAATAAATTTTCTTTTTTAAAAATTAAAAAAATTATTTATTTTTTATGTGTATGAATGTACTGTCTGCAAGTAAGTTTGTGCACCCGTGTTGTGCAATGCTGCAGAGGTCAGAAGAGGGTGTCGGATTCCCCTGGAACTGGAGTTCTCCTGGAATTGGAGTTACAGATGGTTCTCAGCCACCATGTGGGTGCTGGGGATCGAACCTGGTCCTCTGTAAGAGCAGTCGATGTTCTTAACCGCTAGGCCATCTCTCCAGCCCCAGGCAATAAATTTTCTAAATTCATTTCTAATATCTACAGATTTTATTTCCCAGGCCAAGAACTGTAATATTGACTGAAATGAATTAATATCAGATATTCTTGTCTGGTTCATAATTTGAGAAATTTTTCATTATTTCACCATTAAGCATAGTGTTTTCTATAGGCATTTTGTAGATGCCTTTTATTCTAAAGAAAATTCCCATTTCTAGTTTTCTGGGATATTTTACATGTCTGTTGAATTTGGCTTGACATTTGGTTGAGTTCTTATCATTTATGCTCTGAGAGAGAAGTGTGAAGTTTTCCTTTCTTGTGTTGTACTTGTCAGATTTTGGTATTAATTTCTTTGGTATTAATTTGCCTCATGAAACAATTTGGTAAGTGTTCTCTCTCTCTTCCCTCACTATTTTGTTTGATACTGGCACTATTTCTACCTAACAACATTTACATGATTTGCTAGAGAGGTTGCCTAGGCCTGGAATCTTCTTTAACATAAGATTTCATATTATAGGTGAAATTTATTTCTCTGTGAGATATAGGACTATTTTCACTTCTCTTTCATCTTGTGTCAATTTTGTTAGAGGCACCATCAGAGGATAACATCAGGTATTGGTCCTCACTTCCAACGTTGATTCAGACAGGGTTTCTTGGTGATATGCCATATCACTGGCCTGTGAGACTCCATGGATTCTCTTTTCCCCCACCTCCCATTGTGCCACTGCATCTGGCTTGTTTGGGCTCTGAAGATCTGAACTCAGTTCTTCATTTCTGCATGGCAAGTGCTTTATCCATTGAGCTATCTCCCCAGCTCTATTTGTGTTATTTGCATCATCTGTTTTTACAATGTTTTGGTGTAGGTGGATGTGTTTTGCAGTGCCAGGGATTAAACTCAGGGCCTTCTGTAAGGTAAACAAGTGCTCTACTAATGGGCTACATCTCCAGCCCTCTTACTAATTAAAAAAAATCTATGTGGTCCATCATTTCCTAAAATAATTATGTGGAATTTCCCACAATAATTGTGGACTTGTCTGATTTTCTTTAGTTCTGTTATTTTTTTATTACTCGGAGATAATTTATTAGTGTATAAAAGTTACTCATTTCATTTATTTCTACTGAGTTGACCCACTTGTTTTTATGTACTATTTCTCTTTAGTAGCATCTATCAACTTGCACCGTGGACATTTGGAGCAGTGAGCTGAATAGTTCCATTTGTCAACTGGATACACCTGGGTAGAGAGAACCTCAACTGAGAATCTCCTCCATTACGCTGGCCAGTGACCAGGTCTATGGGGTATTCTCCTGATTACTGAGTGATGTGGGAGGACCCAGACCACTGTGGGTTGTACCATGCCTAGGCAGGTGGTCCTATGTTGTACAAGAAAGCAGGCTGAGAACAGACCGGGGGAGCACGCCAGTAAGCAGTGTTCCTCCATTTTTTTGTGCTGAGTTCCTGCCCCGACTTCCCTCAGTGATGAGATGTGACCTGGGAGACACAAGATAAAATGAATCCTTTTCTCCCCAAGCTGATTTTGGTCATTGTTTACATCGCAGCCACAGAAAGTTAACTAGAACAAGCAGGATGACTCCTTGTTAGATGGTGTGACATGTGCTATGCTGTGTACTGTAGACTGCTCAGCAACACCCTTTTCCTCAACATACTGCATGGAAATAGCATCCTCAACCCTAATTCTGAAGATCGTCTGTAGACATTGTAAAATGTCTGTAGGGTTGCTGGTGTGGTGGCGCATGCCTTTAATCCCAGCACTCGGGAGGAAGAGGCAGGTGGATTGCGGAGTTCAAGGCCAGCCTGGTCTACATAGGTAGCTCCACGCCAGCTGGGACTAAAGGGAGACCCTGTCTCAAAAAGACCAAAAAAAAAAAAAAAAAAAAAAAAAAAGTCTGCAGGGGAGTCGGTGTGGCTAACCTGGAGGGAAATCACTTCAGGTTAAGAACCAATTCACAGTAATGCTTTGTGTCTTACAGTCTACTTTGTTTGATACTAATAGAGCCACGATTTGAGTTTGCACAAGTCTTATTTTCCATTTTCACTTGCTTAGCGTAGTGGCTCACACCCATAGTCCTAACACTTTGGAGGCTGAGGCAGGATGATTACAATGAATTTAAAGTAAGCATGGGTTGGGGCTGGAGAGATGGCTCAGCAGTTAAGAGCACTGACTGCTCTTGCAGAAGACCCGGGTTCGATTCCCAGCACCCACACGGTAGCTAAGAACCATCTTTAGTGCTGGGCAGAGGCAGGTGGATCTCTGTGAGTTCAAAGCCAGCCTGGTCTACATAGCGAGTTCCAGGCCAGGTGGGGCTACAGGGAGACCCTGTCTGTCTCAAAAACAAACAAACAAACAAACAAATAAAGTAAGTAAGTAAGCAAGCCTGGGTTACAAAGTGAGACTCTGTCTCTAAAGAGGAGGAACAGGAAAGGGGGAAAACGAGGGAAAGGAGGAAAATGAGTAAAAGGAAGAGGAGTAGGAAGAGGAGGGGAGGGGAGGAAAGAGAGGGAAGGGAGGAGAGTTTACTTTTTAATTTGGTTTGACAATATTTTAATTGGAAAACTTATTCATAGATTTGGGGTTATTTCATGTAATTATTTCATATCTTCCCCTTTTTTGGAGTATGTTATTATTTTGAACATTAATTTATTATTACTTTAGTAATTATAGCTCTGGTCAGCCTAGAACTCACTATGTAGACCAGGCTAGCCTCAAACTCACAGGTCCACCTGGTTCTGCCTCCTGAGTGCTAGGATTAAAGGCATGTGCAACACACCTGGCCACGTTTATCTTTAATTTGTTAGAATGTAGTGCCTTTTGCTAATTCTGCATATCCTGGGAATCTAGAGCTTTTGATTTCACTTATCACAATCTTGCTTTTTGAGTTTAAATTTTAATTCATACATAAAAATTGCACATATTTATGGGGGTACCACATATTTTAATTCAGTGTATACACTGTATACATCTTATAAATTACTTGCATGTGTGGTGTACATATGTATTCTCATGTGTTGGCACACATGTATGGGTGTACATGCATGTGTGTGTACATGCATGTGGAAGCCTAAAACTGAGGCTAGGAATATTTCTGGACCACTGTGCACCATTCCCGGAGGCAGGGTCTCACAATGAACTCAGCACTCATCTCACTGATATGGCTCATGTAGCTAGGCAGCTTGCTCAGGGAATCCCATCTGTCTTCCAAGCACTAGAATTACAGGCAGACCACCACGTTCAACTCCAGCCCTGTGCAGAAAGTACTTTATCCACTGAGCAATCTCCCTTAGTCCCTACAAATTCTTAATTTTCTATATAGAGCCCCAATAAGTAATCATTACCTAATTAAAATGTTCATTTTTATGATTGATTTACTGCAATGTTCATTCTCTCAATCATTTTTCCCTGCATCTCCTGGCTTCAACTTAGGATCATTTTCTTTTTGCCTGGCTAGGTCTCATTAGTATTTCATTTAGTATAAATTTGCTGCTAATGGTTCTCTAGAGTTCCATTTCTGTATTTCTATTGTCCTGATTTCTATTTGGAAGATAACTTCCTTTAGAATTTGGGGCTGCCGGGTGTGGTGGCACACACCTTTAATCCCAGCACTCAGGAGGCGGAGGCAGGTGGATCTCTGTGAGTTGAAGGCCAGCCTGGTCTACGTAGTGAGTTCCAGGACAGCTAGAACTACAGGGAGACCCTGTCTCAAAAAAAACAAAAAATAATAATAATTTGGGGTTGATGGGTATTTCTTTCTGTGGGTAAATCAGCTCTTCCTCGTGTTGCCCCATCTTGAAGATGTGGTTTTGACCATGTTCTTTTTTTTAATTTTATTTATTTTCATATGTGTATGAATGTACTGTCTGCATGCAGGTTTGTACACCCGTGTTGTGCAATGCCACGGAGGTGAGAAGAGGGCAGCGAATTCCCCTGGAACTGGAGTTAAAGACAGTTTTTAGCTGCCATGTGGGTGCTGGGGATTGAAGCTGGGTCCTCTGCAAGAGCAGTCGGTGCTCTTAACCGCTAGGCCATCTCTCCAGCCCCCGACCATGTTCTTTTCATATATTGTTTGCATGTGTGGTTCAGTCATTTTATGATAATGTTCTTAAGTGCAACTGTCTTTTTACTTGTCATAATTGGTATTCGAAATACTTTTTAACCCATGGCATTGTATCTGTCTCAGCCAATTCAGGCTACTATAACAAAAATACCACAGGATGACAGCTTAAACAACAAATGTTTATTTTCAGTTCTGGAGGCTGGAAAATCCACAGTCACGGTGCCAGCAGATCCAACATGTGGTGACAGGAAGAAGTGGTTTGCAGGTTCCACTTTTCATCAGATCTCATACAATAGGCAGGGGAAGAAAGCTCTCTGATGTCTCTTCCTAGAAAGGGACTGATCTCATCACGAAGGTTCCACCCTCTTGACTTAATACCTGCCAGAGTACTGGGGAGGTATAAGCAAACGTCTATTCACCCCAAATAGGACATCAACCATGGACCAGAGAACAATTCCACCCAAGTCCAGCTTAGTGACCCAGTGCATTTATCCAGGTTAGCTACAGGAGTGTGAGTGAAGGCTTGTGTACAGGAGGACAGGTGACCGAAGGCAGCTGCATCACTGAAAGCTCGTTCCAACCCAGGCCATGTGGCCTGTGAAGCTTCCTCCTTGGAGCTCCCCGAAGGACTTGCTTATATCCGTTACTGCTTATATAACTTTGGAGAGGGGCTTGGTGCATATTTTAAGTCTCAGGAGCTTCCTTAGACCTGTAAGTTCTGTTTACTTCCTGAGTCTTAAGGAGGCTCTGGAACAGAATGTTTCTAGTCAGAGGAAAGAGCTATGCTGCAAGCAGCATCCCCGAACACTATCACATAGGAAAAAAAAAAAGAAAGAAAGAAAATTAGGGTTTTGACATGGATTCCCAATCCACAGTGATATTCTTGTTTTGAAAAAGTCATTGGTCACTGGATCCAATAGTACTTCTACCCCATTCTCCCTTTCATCATTTCTGTCTCCATATTAGACTTAAAAAAAAATGCTAACATTGGCAGGAGTGGTGGCACATGCGTTTAATCCCAGCACTTTGGAGGCAGAGGCAGGCAGATCTCTGTGAGTTCAAGCTTGGTCTACATAGCAAGTTCCAGGCCAACTGGGGCTACAGGGAGACCCCATTTCAAAAAGACAAAAAAATTAATACTAGCAATAGCACGCTGGTGTGACGATACGGAGTTCTTCTCTAGTCTGTCTTTTATCTCTCTGAGCTTCAGTTCAACTTCTTTTTTTCCTATCCATTCAGGTCACTAACTCATTTTGGCTGTATCTAATCTGCTATGAAAGCCTAACTTACACCTTTTCCTATATTACAACAGCTCCCCCCACACACTCAAAAAATGTGAGGGCATTTGTGTTCATGTGTATGGACATGTATGTGCAAGGCAAAGGTCAACCTTGGATGCTGTTCCTAAAAAGCCATCCACCTTGTTTTCTGAGACAGGAACTTTTACTGGGCTGCACAGCTCACTTATTAAACTAGTCTGGCTGGCCAGCAAGCCCAGAGATCCTCTTCTCTCTGCATCCCCAGCACTGGCATTACAAGTGCACAGCCAACACATCCAGGTCTCTTTACATTAGGTGCTGCAGCTAGAAATTCAGGTTTTCTTGTTTATATGGCAAGTAGTTTACCAACTAAGCTATCTCTCTAGCCCCTCTACCCCAAACATTTGTAGCCTAAAAAAACCGCCACAATTGTCCTGTTCGCAATTCTGTAATTGGTGTAAGGTTCAGTGGAGATAGCTCACCTCTATGCCACCATATGGCATTGTGTAGGGTAGCTTGCCTATTAGAGGATCCAATAGAGAGACTGGAAGAGTTAGAGGCTGATGAGGGCTCCCTCTATTACTTTTCCCCCTCACTCTATCACTTTCTCTCTTCAGTATTCTATTTACCTGTTCCAGTTTTGTTTTTGTTGTGTAATAAAACACTCTTACTGAGAGCAACTTAGGGGAGGAAAGGGTTTATTTGGCTTATACTTGCAGATCACAGTATTATTGAGGGCAAGAAGGTGAAGCAGAAAACCATAGAAGAACACTGCTTGCTGGATCACTCACAGGCTTATGCTTAGTCAGATTTCTTATACAGCCCAGGACCATCTTCCTAGGGATGGTGCTTCCCAGAGTGACCTGGGTCACCCTAGATCAACTGACAGTCAAGACAATCCCCCACAGACATTCCCACAGGCCAGTCTGATCTGGGAAATCCCTCGAATGAAATTCCCTTTAGGCTGTGTCAAGTTGACAGTTAAGACTAACTAGGGCCCCATCTTTCTCCATATGCCTCATTCTACATAGACCAGCAAAGTATTTGTAAGTCTTGACATGGCAGGTTGGGGCTCAAAAAAAGATGAAAATAAAAGCTATGGTGTCTTCTGAAACTATGAACATGGCTCCATTATTATTGGTGTTCTTGGCTTCTCTATTGATGAGCTCAATAGGGTTGCTGCTGTTGCCCATCCCAACTCTGGCAATGCTGTCTGGACCCAACTTTGACTTCTACTCTCTCCCATTATAGCCTATGTAGATTTTTGTGGTGTTTTTTTTTTTTTTGTCTGTCTGACACTGCACACTCAATATAGGAGTTCTCTCGCAAGTAGTACGTTCTTTGATTTCCAAAGGTTGTCAATCACTAATTATTTCTCCTTCAAGGGGTTTAAGACCAGCTCTCTTGGGTTTGAGTTGAAGACATTTAAGAGGTACTTCGAGTGGCAATGGTGCAAGGTCCAGAGAGCTTTCCTCTAACATACTGATACTCTTTTAGTTATTTTTCCCCCTCATTATGTTAACAACAAAGATAACAATAGCAATTAATGAGCACTTACACTGTCTAAATACTATGTATATAACAGAATACATTAAATTGGGCAGGGGGCAGTAAAAGGTGTGGATAGGGGAGTGGATCTAAATACCATTAAATTATATAGTATTTAGACAGTGTAACTGTTCACTAATTGCTATTGTCAACCAGTTTCCCCATAGTCACCAATGACTTCCCAGTGTATGTGTGTAAGTGTGCGCATGGGTTTACCTCATACATAATTTTAGACAAAGGAATAGATTTTAGGCAACTGAAAGAGATGAATTTAGAGGCAGAATATAAAGAAACTATTGGAATTTTATTTGAATTGTGACTTAAGATATTAAAGGTGAAAACAGGACCAGGTCAACAAATATGAGGACATAAGGAAGTGACAAGAAGACTGCAAAAAGTACAACAAGAAGCCGAAAGTAGGGATACTGAACACTAAATACTGGGAAAGCTTTTTAAATGATCAAAGGATGTTGATACTATGTTTCAGAAATAATATTGATGTTTTTCCTGTTATTGTTTTGAGATATGGCTTCATGTAGCCCAGCTTGGGCTCCAACTCATTTTGTAGCTGAGACTGGCTTTCAACTATTGATCCTCCTCCTGCCTCTGCCTCCCAAGCGCTGATGGAGCAAGCAGACTAGCTCCTGGGGCCATGCTGATTAAATAAAATACATCAGATGTTTTGTATGATCTAAATGGCATCTCTAAAGGGTTACATATTGTCTATTAAATACTTAAATAGATCATTGTTGTGGAATAACCACAGCACCAGTCCTTTGTATAAAGTGGAGAAACCAGTCTGATCTTCAGTGAAAGCCACTGGGCAGTACTTCATCCCCAGCAAGAACATGACAAGGTAGTCTGCAGCCAACCTGGTTGCAGAGATGGATAGAGCCTCCTGATGATCAGCCAGAAACAGTCCATGAGATTCCATGTGACTGTGTTATTAAGTCTGTCTTGCTTAGGGCACAAGTCAGGCAAATGATACATGCTGAGCAGTTAAGGCCAAGTTGAATCGAAAACAGGAAACCGAAGCCTACACTGGGAGAAATGTCCACCTTCTCAAAATAGCCAAACTCTGCTAATTATCCCCTTTCAGTCTGCCTCTAACCTCTTCGGCAAGCCGCTTTTCCTCATCACAAATTCAGATTTGTCCAATCTCTAAAGCTAGCCAGACATCACACCAGAACAGCTCTCATTCCTGCGTTCTTGCTGTTTTTCCTCCACTGTTGGGAATGAGCTGTCTGCACTTCCTGCCTCCACATTTTTACCTCTGACTCATGTCCAGTCACCACTATGGTTTCTTTCCACTACTGTCAACCAAACAGTTCCCCCGCAGTCACCAACAACTTTTAGTCACCACATTCCATGGACCAATCTCCTTACTTGTACTCTCTGTGACATCTACCTAGATCATTCCTTTCTTCTAGAAATGCTTTAATTCACTGGCTTCTAACATAGTGGACTTTTCTTGTACTTGACTCTTTAATTTTGGAGTTACTTGTCTCCAAACTTGGCTTCTCCCATTCAAGGTCTTCTGGATTACGTCATGGCTCTGTTTACAACTTGAATATTGGGATCACTCTAAATCAATCTCTTCCATTCTGCCTTGACCAGCAACCCACTAAATATGAACCATGGAAATCTCAACACATCCCAAACTCACTCAAGCCCTCATCTACAAACCTGCCTATGCTTCACCGACTTCCTCACCTTTCTGAATATTGGAAACCCTATGGCTTAATCCAGAAACCAAGGCACCATATTTTGATCCCCCTTCTTCCTTACTATTTGCCACCCAGTGAATCAGCAAGATGTCCTGGTCCTTGTCTTCTCTCCTGGTAAAAGCCCCCGAAAGGGGCTTCCTGGTTCCAGCAGCCCACTCTTAAATTCACCTCCACACTGGCCTCTGGAGTACTCTGTCTAAGCAGAAAATTACCATGTTACTTCCCAACCTAACTTCCTTCCACACCTTCTAAACTAACAGACCCACACTCCAGTTCTCTCCCTTCCCTATAACCAGGAGACACTAAACCATTCCAGCTTTGGACAGCTAGGGCTTTGGCAGCTGGTCAAGAGATTTGGCCTTGACACAGTATCTAGGAAGCACTCTATAGGTACCTATGCTGGGTGTGACATAATTTCTAGAAGTGAAAAAGACATTATCAGATCCTCACATCAAAGGCAAAAGACCTAGACTAATTTTGCAGTTGAAAAAAGGAAAAGGCTAGCCTAGAAGAAAAGCAAGGGGTAAGGGCAGGGCAAGTCTCAAGATGGAAATGCACTGGTAAAGAAATGGCCAAGCACCATGAAGCAAACCACAGAGTCTACACACTTTACACCCCCAGTATTAGAAGCCCAGAACCACAAGCCTCCATTAAAATATACAGTTCTACAGGGCAAGAGAGGGAGGCAGATGCTTGAAAAAGTACCTTCTATAGAGGGGAGAAAGAAAAAGGAAAAGGGTAACCCACAAACCAGAAGTGTCCTTGAAACAAGGTGTAGGCCTCAGCAGCATCAGTGGACCTCTTAAAGAAGGTAGGTTCGGGACGATGTAAGAGGCAACATTCATTCACTGGGCAAATCTAGAAAAGACTGGGTTATTTTATTTACCTCTCAGAGGAGAATGGTATGGAGATTCTCAGTGGCAAAATGTCTTTGAGAGCAGTCGACCGAATTTCGAGTCAAATAGTGAATGCACTCGTTTTAAACCTATTGACCTGTATACAGAAATCATCAATGCAGTTGTCTAAAACATTACCAGAATAGAAAACAAGTTACCTGTCATGGTAGGTCCTTTTCCCCAAAACTGTTGGCCTATGAAACCCCCACATAGAAAAGCCTTATGGCTATGAACCCTCGGACTCCTGTAGGTGCAAGTTTGAAGCCCGATTCAGGGGCCCAAAGAGGGCGTCCCAGCAACCTACCCTAGGTGGCTCACACTCTAATGTTAAGGTCCACCGGGCAAGAACCCAACTAGGGGTCGCCTTGCTCCTTCAAGCAGCCCAGGGACCCTCCCGCGGCTATCCCCCAGGCCTGGGGCGCCTTTGTCCCCCACTCACCAGAGAGCACCTGCGATAGTGGCTGCCGGTGGGGGGAAGCTGGGCTGGGGGAGGGAGGGCTGCAGTCTGCGGGAGGTGGGCGAGGAGTGGGGGGGCCCAGGCTGTCGGAAAGAGGGGCGGCTGGGTGGTGATTGGCTGGGCTGCGCCAGGCAGCTCACGGCCAAGAACAAAAGAGAGCAGGCGGCGGGCGTCCGCGGAGTAGGCGCTCCCACCCGTCGGGCACCGGCTTCGCGGCTGCGGGAGGACGCGCCCACCGCCAGCCCGCCCAGCCAGCCGGGCGGCGCGCGCGGTTTCTCCACGAAAGCGGGCCGTGTACCTAGGAATTAACCGGCCGGCGCGCGAGGGGAGGGAAGCGGGAAGGAGGTGGGGGATGCTGAGCGCGCGCGAGAACAATAATAAGATCGTGTTTGCGGTCGCTGCCCGAGGAGGAATTCGGAGGAGGCGCGAGGCCCGGCGCTCGAGCGCTGCCCGGCAGCTCGGCAGAGAGGCGGCGGCGGCATGAGGCTGGCAACGCGGCGCCTGTGAGCAGCGCGCGGCGGGACTCGGCTGCCGGACGCGGGGGAGCGAGCGAGCGCCCAGTGGCCCGCACTCCCCTCCCCCGCTGCCGGGCGCGGATCTGCGGGCCCTGCGGCGCCCCCCGCCCGCCTCAGCCGCTTCATCGCCGCTTCCCCCTCGTCGGAGCGGCCGCCCGCGCGCCAGGCTCGAGGCCCGCGGGGAGCGCGGCGAGGTCCGTCGGCTCGCGCCGGGGGGGGGCGGGGGGCACGGCCTCCCGGCATCTTCGCGGCGACCAAGGACGAGCGGGAAGGGGAACAGCCGGGATGGCGCGTCCGCGGCCCCGCGAGTACAAAGCGGGAGATCTGGTCTTCGCCAAGATGAAGGGCTACCCGCACTGGCCCGCCCGGGTGAGTACGGCGGCCGCGCGCGCAGGCCCGCCCGCCCACCATTTTCCCTTCATGATGGCGCGCCCGCCCCCTTTCCTCATCACCTCCGCGTGGGCCGCCATCCAGGCCGCCGGGGCTGAGGCGGGAGCGGTGCTGCGCACAGGGCCGCGGCCGGGGCGGAGGCGAGTGTTCCGGGCCCGTGTTCTGGCTCGCTGGGCCGCCATCCTGCCGCCCACTTTCGAAGGCGGGTCCGGCCCGACAGGCCCGACGCCGCCTTCCGCCAGGGAAGGCTTGGGGACCGGGAAGCCACGCCAGGAAGCGGGTTTGGGTGGAGGCGTCGGCTCCCGGCAGCTCCCTGCGAACGTCGAGGCAGGTAGGAGAGCGGAGAGCAAATGGCTGTTCCTCAGCAGCAAGGGCCCGGTGGCGGTCAGGCCTGGAAGGGGGTTGGTGGTTCGCAGAGGCAGCGGGAGCCTCGTGGTAGCATCCATCATGTCAGCATCCTGCACCTTCCAGACTTGTTGAGTTTGTGCTGAGTGCGATTCCACCCTGCCCTCTCATTGTCCGGGGTCTGTACTTCCCGGGTGGCCCTCGTCCTTAGACAGACAGCCTGTCACTGAGTGACGGAAGCTCCTGTGCCTTTTCACCTCCATGTTTGTACGAGGTCGGATCTCAAACCTGATTCTAGGTTGTCCTGGCACTACTACCCACAATAGCCCCCTTCCTAACTAGCAAGGCTGTCTCTGGGCTTTCTCTAGAAAGCATCTGCATTTAATACATGACATTCAGTATTTTCATTGCGCTCTGACGGACGAAGAAAAGAACACCACCTTATGTGTATGTTTTAAAAGAAACCACTTTCATTTTGAATTTTGTAATAGTTGGCAACTGACTGCCTGAAGTGAGTAAAGAGGAGAATCAAAGTATTTTGGAGATCATGTTGGTATCCTTGAGAAAAAAAAAATAGGCAAGGGAAGAACTGACATCAATTTAGTGTGAGCTCTAAAGTGTTCTAATTAAGTGAAGATAGCAAGTCCAAGCGAAAAAATATTCTCATTCACAAAAGGAAGTGACATCATGAGCAGAAGACTAAAATTTAACAAAGTTGAGGTGATGGACAGACCTTTTTTTTTTTTAATTTTATTTATTTCTGTATGTGTATGGATGTATGTCTGCATGCAAGCCTGTGCACCTGTGACGCGCAATGCCGCGGAGGTCAGAAGAGGGTGTTGGATTCCCCTGGAACTGGAGTTCCCCTGGAATTGGAGTTTCAGACGGTTCTCGGCCGCCATATGGGTGCTGGGGATCGAACCCGGGTCCTCTGCAAGAGGGGTCGGCGCTCTTAACCGCTAGGCTATCTCTCCAGCCCGGACAGACCTTTTTAAATGTTTGTTTTGACATGGTTTTAAAATGGAAAGGACACTGGGCCAGGAATTTGGGTGATCTGGTGTGTGGGTCAGGCTCTGTTACAAACTAATCATTTCAACTGCCTGCACTTCCATTTCTGCAACTATAAAATAATCATCTCTAGGATTCCTTCCAACACTAACAACCTCAGGCATCAAGAGAGAAAAATAGTCATACTCAGATTCCATTAGGCTGTGAAATAAGTTCTCCATGTCTGAACTCCAGGTCGTTAAATAAGGCAGAGTTTTAAAAGGAGAATTAACTGCTTTTTTAATGCTTTATAAAATAGTAGATAATACTTAGCTGGGGCAAGATTGTGACTTAGGAATTCCTTAGGGAATCCTTGCACATGAGTAAGAAATATACAGCTTTAGCTGGGTGTGGTGGCGCACACCTGTAATCCCAGCACTTGGGAGGCAGAGGCAGGCTCCGTGAGTTCAAGGCCAGCCTGGTCTACATAGTGAGTTCCAGGACAGTTGGAGCTACAGGGAGATCCTGTCTCAAAAAGACAAAAAAAAAAAAAAGAGAAATATACAGCTTTAGGAGGCTATATGTATATACAGACTCAAAAGTGAATTAAGGATTATCATGATCATTCCTTACAGTCTTATCTTTGAAAAATATATTCTAGGAATCAGAAAGTAGATTTAAATTTTCCTTCACATATTGCTCCCACAGGTTGGCCACCTGTGGTTAATTTATGAAAAAAGTGCTACAGAAGTGCTTATTGTATGTCAAATTGTTTGTAAACCTCCTGGAAGTAAAATTCCAAACAAAGACAAAATGGAAAATAAGATGAGAAAGCGAAGGTCATTAGATTTTTAAATTAAAAAGATACAGGGAAGAAAAAATACATGTATTCACATTTAACTTCTCTAGGAATAGTTCTCAGACCTTTTAAAAAAATATTTCATGCTGGGCAAGGTGGCACACGCCTTTAATCCTAGCACTTGGGAGGCAGAGGCAGGCGGATCTTTGTGAGTTCAAGGCCAGCCTGGTCTACAGAATGAGTTCCAGGACAGCTGGGGCTACAGGGAGACCCTCTCAAAAAGACCAAAAAAAAAAAAAAAAAAAAAATTTCATAATGAGGAATGTTTTGCAACTTTCCAAGGAAAGGGAAAGGTTAGAAGAAAATGGTATTTTGAGGTTCTACTCTTGATTACATATGCTTCCCATATGTTCTAACTTTTGTCTGAATTTTATGCAGTGTTAATCCTCATTTTATACCTAGTTATAATTTTATCAATTGTATATTTTTTAAATACTAACTGGAAAAGAAATTTTATTCACATTTCAGATACTTTCACCTGACATGAAGGCCAGTTGTAAGTGGGTTAGATTATATATGGCCCCAAAGAACCAAACCTAGAAGGTTAAAACATGGACAGGTAGATTTTGGGTCATTACCTGGTGAGAAGGGACTTTTGATAGATTTATTACTTTTTTTTTTTTTTTTTTTTTTTGGTCTTTTTGAGACAGGGTCTCCCTGCTCCCGCTCGGCTTCTGGACACTCACTCTAGTAGACCAGGCTGGCCTTGAACTCACAANTTCTCAGACCTTATGTGACTAGCTCCTGATCCTCTATGGGTCCTTCCTGTTCTGCCTAAGGGAAACCTAACTCATGTCTCAGCAATGTTGCTTCATTCATATCTACAATTTCCTGGATAAATGGAACATAGATAAGTATAGGTTCTAAGGGCTGTGACTAGCAGATAATTAGCTATTTTATGCTTCTCAGTTTATAAACTAAACAATAATTCCATTTATACTTGACAAAGCCATATACCTATTTTTAATTTTAAATAATATTATTTGTATTTCTTAGCCAGTAATTATTTCAATAAATCATACTTTTTATTGGGTATCCAGGAAATAGTGACAATAGTAACTAGATAAACTCCCAACTCTTTGTAAGCTGATCATACTTTTTATAAACATCAGGCTACTACTTTTTTTTTTTTTTTTTTGGTCTTTTTGAGACAGGGTCTCCCTGTAGCTCTGGCTGTCCTGGAACTCACTCTGTAGACCAGGCTGGCCTTGAACTCACAAATATCCACCTGCTTTTGCCTCCTGAGTGTTAGGATTAAAGGTGTGCGCCACCACACCCAGCCAAGGAAGGGGTTTTTGAAAAGTTAGAGCTGGTTCATGTAGGAATGGAAAAAACAGCTTCCTTGATGTAAGGAAGATGTTTGCTCCAGGGCACCTCATTGTGAGGAACGTTGGTCAAGAGGATGCAGAAGTTGGAAAATCTGAGCTTCAGCTCTAGGCTGGGCTTCACACTTGATGACTCTGGATATATTCTATAATCTTTTAGTAGTCTATAAAACAAGGCTAATTCTCACTACGTAAAGAGTATTGTAAGTGCCCTTTATCTGTTGTTTCACTTTCCACAGTCCAAAAATACAGTACAGAAGCCACAAGGTATTTGGAGAGAGAGGGAAAGACCACATTCAAATAACTTTTATTACAGTATATTGTTTTAATTGTTCTAATTTATAATTGTTAATCTTTTTTGCTAATTTATAAATTGAACTTTTTAATAGTTTTTATAGGGTTTGGTACTATCCTTAGTTTCAAATATCCACTGTACATTTTGAAACACACTCTGATGATGAGAACTACTCTGTCCCAAAGCAATGATGCTTGAATGTTCCTGTCTTTCTCTTTTTTGAATTTCTAACTTACCTTGTTATCACTATGCTACTTAAAATTAATTTTTGTCAGTTTTCAGCTCTTTAGATGACATGTTGGGTTTCTGAAGATTTTTATCTTGAAAAATTGCAAGCAGACAAGTTGGATTATGCACTGTCTCCTAGATTTTACAAATTTTACAAATTTTTACAAATTTTACTATGCTACCATATATCTATTCACATGCCAGTCCCTTTATCAATAATAGTAGCCTATCTTATTTTAATATATTTCAAAATAAGTTGCAGACATTACTCTAATTTACTCTTAGACAGTTAAAGATGCATGCCATTCGCTAGAGGTCAGTGTTTTTTATAGATCATTATTTTTTTCCTTATGAGATAAAATTTGCATGGAATGTCACTTAAATGTACATTCACTGAATTCGATTAATAAATACACTGATATATATTAAAAATACCTACTAAAATATAGACTAGTACTAGTAACCAGGGAGTTAAATGTCGGATTCCTATCTTCTTCCCTTCTCCACTGCTATTCATGTTGTTAGTTTAACAGTAGCTAGAGATTTCTGTAGAACATTATGTATAGCTTTACAAATGAGAGGTTTATGTATGCATAAGGATTAGGTAGCTTAATATTAAATAAATAAATATAGATAAACACAAGAGTTTGTGCACTCTTGTGTATCCTCTTCGTAAAATTTGATCATGCATCCTTAATATACATAAGTTTATTTTTTAATTTTTTTTTTCTTGGTATTTTTGAGACAGGGTCTCCCTTTAGTCCCAGCTGTCCTGGAACTTGCTCTGTAGAACATGCTGGCCTTGAACTCACACAGATCTGCCTCCCAAGGGCTAGGATTAAAGGCGTGGACCACCATGCGTGGCATTAAAGACCGTTCTTAGCCGCCGTATGGGTGCTGGGAATCAAACCTGGGTCCTTTGTAAGAGTAGTCAGTGCTCTTAATCGCTGACCCATCTCTCTGGCCCCAAGTTTACTTTAAAAGTACGTATAACTCGGGCTGGAGAGATGGCCTAGCAGTTAAGAGCACCGACTGCTCTTGCAGAGGACCCGGGTTCGATCCCCAGCACTCACATGGCGGCTGAGAACCGTCTTTGACTCCAGTTCCAGGGAATCCAACACCCTCTTCTGACCTCTGCGGCATTGCATGACACAGGTGCACAAACCTACATGCAGACAGTACCGTACATTCATATACATATAAGAATAAATAAAAAAAATTAAAAAATATGTAAAAAAAAAAAGTATGTATAACTCACCCGGCATGGTGGTGCACGCCTTTAATCCTAGCACTCAGGAGGCAGAGCCAGGTGTATCTTTGTGAGTTCAAGGCCAGCCTGGTCTACAGAGTTGAGTTCCAGGACAGCTGGGGCTACAGGGAGACCCTGTCTTGAAAAAGACCAAAAAAAAAAAGTATACGTAACTCTTATTTTGTACAACAGTTGTGTGCAGTATAAAATAAATACCAAAATGATGCAAAAACGATAACGCAGTAAGGATATTACATGATTCAAGTTTTTTATTATAAAAATACTAACAGTAATAAGTCCATTTAATTTTTTCAGATTTTATGTTTATTTTATACATATGAATGTTTGCCTGCATGTATATAAGTGCACCATGTATGCATAGTGCCCTCAGAGGCCAGAAGAGGACATTGGATTCCCAGGAACTGGAGTTACCACTGCTGTCCTGTGGGTGCTGGGCACTGAGTCTGGGTCCTCTGCAAGAGCTTCCAATGCTCTTTAACTGCTAAGCCATTTCTTCAGCCCCCATATTTTTCAGTCTTAATCTTTGGAATATTTTTGGTCTTCTCCCTAAGGGACCTGATTGTTCAGATGTTCATAATTTTTAATCTTCTAAAGAGATTTTTTTTTAGACTAAACATGACAAGCAGCCATTTTTCTCACTGTTTGCTTATACTCATCAGTATTATTGTATAGGACTCTTAGCAGATTGTCTGGTGAGAGCTAGTTGAACTAGATACTCATTCCATAATTCTTTCTGTTCAATGATTCTTTCTGTTCAATCAAACACACAAATGACCATAAATCACAGTAAGCCCAAGGTAAATAAACATCTGAATAAGGGCATTAGTGCTAATTTGTATATTAGATAATAGTGAAATTTCTTTCTTAGCTAAAAGGATTTTAAAAACTAAAAAAGAGTGGTGGTGCATGTCTTTAATCCCAGCATTTGAGAGGCAGAGACAGGGGGATCTTCTGTGAGTTCAAGGCCAGTCTGATCTACATAGTGAGCTCCAAGCCAGCTGGAACTAAAGGGAGACCTTTTCTCAAAAAGACTAAAAAAAACAAACAAACAAACAAAAAACAACTAAAAAAGAAACTCTTATTTTTTTTATTTCAATCTTTTTTTAAGAAACTCATTTCTTCCCACACTCCCCATCTTTGTGTGTCCTTAGTTATGAGCACTCTTATTTATGTTACCCAGGGTAAAGAATAGCCTCCTAAAGGGAGACCTTTTCTCAAAAAGACTAAAAAAAAAAAAAAAAGAACAAAAAACAACTAAAAAAGGAACTCTTATTTTTTTATTTCAATCTTTTTTTAAGAAACTCATTTCTTCCCACACTCCCCATCTTTTTATGTTCTTAGTTATGAGCACTCTTATTTATGTTACCCAGGGTAAAGAATAGCCTCCAAACTTTTGTGCTTCAACTTAAGAGGTTTTTTTAAATGTAAAAACTTGATATGAGGAACTTAAGAGTATAGCTCATTGAAAAAACATAAAACCCCAAGTTCAGGTCCCCACCATGTCTTTGAAAAAGTTATTTCCAGGCATGGTACCACATACCCTTAGTCTCAACACCTGGAAGGCTAGCACAAGAAGATGGATTAAAGGTCAACCTGGGTAACATAGTGAGACTTCTATCTCTTACTTTTTCTTTTTTTTTTAAATAGGAACTCTCAAAAATTCCTAGAGGTAATTGCTATAATCACTTTTTTATTTTTTTTTTTTTTTTTTGTCTTTTTGAGACAGAGTCTCCCTATAGCCCCAGCTAGCCTGGAACTCACAGAGATCCACCTGCCTCTGTTTCCTGAGTGCTAGGACTAAAGGCGTGCACCACCACACCTGGCTTAAAGACAGTTCTTAGCTGCCATGTAGGTGCTGGGAATCAAACCCGGGTCCTCTCCAAGAACAGTTGGTGCTCTTAACCACTGAACCATCTCTCCAGCCCCTATAATCACTTTTAAAATTTGGTTGAACATATTCCTGCTTTGTAGCCTAGCAGTCTGTAGTCCTGTCCATCCGAGAGAAAACAAGTATTTATGGCCAGACCAGTGTTTATGGCCACCAGAATATCTTTATGAGTGCTCATGTGTAGCAACTTTATTCACAGTAGAATAGTAGAAATAACCAAATGTCCCTTCCTAGAGGAATGAGTAGACAAAGCGATAGAGTTTTCATACGGTGAATATACCGTGAGTATAGAGTGGTAAAATATAGCATACTATTGATGCCCACAAAAATAGAATGTTGATTGAAAGCATGCAGACGTGACAGTATATTCAGTTTAAGTCTGTTTATGTAATGGTCAGAAATAAGTAAAGCTAATCAATGGTGATCAATATGCAGTGGGCAGAAGGGAGTTAAGACTGGAAAGGAGTTCTGAGTTGTGAGGCATCTTGATCTGGTGGTGTTGAACATAGGTGAAAGCTATCAGGTTGCACAGTGAAGATTTGTACTTTAATTGAGTTCTGTTTTAATTTTTTTCTTTTCCTCTTTCTTTTTCTTTTTTTAATAATTTTTAAAAACACATTTTGGGTGATAGTGTATCCTACACACACACAGATTTTATATGAGGTAAGATGAAAATATCTGCTACTATAAGCTACATGTATTGGATTTCACCTTTTTAGCTTCCAGGGTTTTTTATTTTCCTTTTTTACTGCTAGAGATTTAGCTCAGCAGTAGTGCTCACCTAGTAGTGTGAGGCCCTGGGTTCCAGCCCCAACCCTGGAAGACAGAGAAGAAAAGAAACTTCATTTGCTGCTTTGGAACCTTCTCTTTAGGTCTCCTCTCAGTTCTGTTTTCGGTTTTCAGCCTTCTTGGTTTCCTGCCTTAGTCTTTCTTTCTTACTACATCATTGTTATATTGGGATCTCTCAGCCTCTCTCACTTGATAGAACTTTACAGTAAAGCTTTTTACCTCATCCTCCTAAGAGCTGAACTCCATTGAAATTTTATTAGTTTTTTGTTTGTTTGTTTTTGTTTTTTGTCTTTTTGAGACAGGGTCTCCCTTTAGTCCCAGCTGGCCTGGAGCTTGTTATGTAGACCAGGCTGGCCTTGAACTCACAGAGATCCTTCTGCCTCTGCCTCCCAAATGCTGGGATTAAAGGCGTGAGCCACCTAAGATGGTTCTTACGCCTGGCCCAAGATGATTCTTAACCACCATGTGGGTGCTGGGATTTGAACCCGGGTCCTCTGCTAGAGCATTCGGTGCTCTTGACCACTGAGCCATCTCTCCAGTCCCTTATTAGGTTTTCTAGTACTGGGTACAATTTAATTTTTCTACCAATAGAGAAATAGTGTATCTTTACTAACACAAATATTTTGGAACTCCTTGGTTTCTTATCTAGAGTACTTTCAGGGCAGTAATGTTACTGTTTTGTTTTTTGTTTTGTTTTGTTTTTGCCTTTGGCAATAAAATACTAGAATATAACTTTATTTCTAGAAAGGAAGCCTTATATTTTCAAGAATATAATTTCTTTTTAATCTCAATATAAAATGTTTTTAATGTTCAGTACTTTGGCCTGAGTCCAAAGAAGTTGTCTTCAGATAGAAATAGCACATACTCTCTCATCCCTTTCCCCAGAGACTACATTGACTTTGGCAAGAAACTGGCAAATTGTCCTTTTTCTGTCACATAAACTGAGAGCAAGTAGGCACCTTAATCCCTTAATACCATCTGTGCATTAATTCTCTGAAGTCAAGTCCTTTAATATAAGAGATTATGTATGATTCTTCTGGAAAGTGACTGCCAGTTTAAATCTGTATACAACTTTATTGGAAGTGTTCATTATTAAAATATTTTAGGCTAGTGAATATAATAGTGTTCTGTTGTGAAGATGTTAGATCAGAACTCAGTCTGATGTAGTTATTGGCATAGTCCACTGCAAAATGCCTTCCTATTGCTTCAGGCAGTGCTACTGAAAGCATAGCCTCTGGGCTGTCAACTGTCACTGACAAAATAGGTAAAGTCAAAGAAAAATGTAATAAAAACAATTAAGAATAAATGAATTCTAATTTTTCTATCAAGTCTGACATTTTCTGATTTTCTGTGCCTTTTCAATTTCATTTTTCCAGTAAGTCAGCCTTACTCTATTTTACAAACATGTTAGTGTACAATAAATAGTAATTATTTTATTTTATGTTACTTTATGTTATTTTATTTTATTTTGAGACAGGGTCTCCCTATAGCCCCAGCTGGACTGGAACTCACTCTGTAGACCAGGCTGGCCTTGAACTTACAGAGATCTTCCTGCCTCTGCCTCGAGAGTGCTAGGATTAAAGGCGTGCGCTACTGCACCTGGCTTAAAGGTGGTTTTTAGCTGCCATGTAAGTGCTGGGAATCAAACCCCGGGGTCCTCTGCAAGAGCAGTTGGCGCTCTTAACCACTGAGCCATCTCTCCAGCCCTAAATTTTTTTTTTTTTTTGTCTTTTTGAAACAGGGTCTCCCTTTAGTCCCAGCTGGCCTGGAGCCTGCCATGTAGACCAGGCTGGCCTTGAACTCACAGAAATCTGCCTGCCTTTGCCTCCCGAGTGCTGGGATTAAAGGTGTGCCCCACCACACCTGGCTCTCTTCAACTATTTTAAAGTAGACTGATTGTTATGTTAGAGATATTTTCTCCCTAGTAAAAAATGTTTTGCAAATAATATTTATTGTAAAAGGGTTAATGTCATTCTACCTAGTTACAGGCAACATAAGTGTGTAACTATATACACCTGCACATATTTTTGTGGCATATATTGCTCTACAACCTTTGTTCCCTATTTAAATACTATACTTCTTAAATATGTTTCAGTAATAAATGTTCCTATAACAATTTTATAACAGCTATTTTGTAATTTATAGTATGGATCTACTTATATATTACTTATAAATTATAATTATTGCCGGGCGTGGTGGCGCATGCCTTTAAGCCTAGCATTTGGGAGGCAGAGGCAGGCGGATCTCTGTTAATTCAAGGCCAGCTTGGTCTACAGAGTGAGCTCCAGGACAGCTGGGACTAAAGGGAGACCCTGTCTCAAAAATACCAAAAAACATATAATTATTTACTCTTAAAAGAAAGACATAGGTTATTTCCTTTTTTTTTTTTTTTTTTTTTTTTTTTTTTTTTTNCAGGTGATGGAGCACCATTTCCTTCTTGTTCTCAGGCGTCTCTGCTTAGTAATGGAGCCGCGGACCCCCAGGCTTCTCATGATGCTCCACCAAACCCAGCATCCCCAGGTACGACACCCCAATTTTCCAGCTCAGATCTTCTTAGCCTCTTTTTTTTTTTTTTTTGTCTTCTTGAGACAGGGTCTCTCTGTGGCCCCAGCTGGCCTGGAACTCACTACATAGACCAGGCTGGCCTTGAACTCACAGAAATCCACCTGTCTCTGCCTCTGGAGTGCTGGGATTAAAGGCGTGCCCCACCATTCCAGTCTTCAAAAACATTCTTTTTGCTAAATCATGATTTGGTGGAAATTCTGTATTTGTGTTAAGGAGCACATGTACATTTTGGAGCTTTGGATTTCTGTTATTAAAATTGCATTAACAGAAGTTTTTACTATCTCATATGCTTGCTAGCAAAGAAAAAGAATACCTGTTATCTCTCCTATTCACCAAAATTAAATGACTCAATTAAAAAAATACCTAGCATGCATAAAGCCCCATGTTCAAGCTTCAGCACCATAAGTAAAATAGTTTAATAAATTCAAGCATTTACCTGAATTAATTTAAGTTACACATATATGAGACTGTATATTGTGTATATATCTTGATTACAGGTTAAGGCAAACATGCTAATATTTTATAAGACTTTAGTTTAAGAAATTCACTCAAGGTCACTAAATAAATGTCTGGTTTTCTTATATTTCTTTTTTGGTCTTTTTTAGGCAGGGTCTCCCTGTAGCCCCAGCTGGCCTGGAACTTGCTCTGTAGACCAGGCTGGCCTTAAACTCACAGAGATCCACCTGCCTCTGCCTCCCAAGTTCTAGGATTAAAGGCATAAGCCACCATGCCTGGCGGCCTTATATTTCAAATCCTCTTGCTTTTACCTACTAATTGCTAGTACTACAGATATGCATTACAGTCCTCAATTGTGTGGTACTAGGAATCAAACCCAGGGCTTCATGCATGGTAGGTAAGCATTCTGCCATCTGTCTTAATCTCTAGTCTTAAGAATGCCATAACAGCACAACAAATGTGACATTAGATTAGATTAAAATATTGAAGAAATGTACAGCCATACTTAAAGATCAGAGATAGATAGATAGATAGATAGATAGATAGATAGATAGATAGATACTATAGCTGTGAAGCTGGCAGTCTTAAATCAGAAACTAAATCATAAGACTGACTAAAGTCTGTCTTTTCCTTGCCCAAATAAAAATTTATTGTAATTAGTCTGGTAAATAGCTATATGATCACAGAGAGCCACGTAGAAGAAAAGAGAGAATGGATTTCTGAGGAAGCCCTGTGATTAAAAAGAGCACTAGACGAGTATAAAAGACAAGCCATCTTATTCTGGCAGTTTTAGGTTTGTTAGATTGGGTGTACTTTTTATAAATCCTTGCATAAAAGAAGGATGATAACTCCTCTAAACTTTTTATCTAGGGATCAAATATTAAACAACATGTGAAAGAACTGTTGACTATTTGCCTCCCAGGAATATTAAATTCTCTGCTTACTAATACAGGGAACTAAGTAAAATCTCAGCAAATGCTTGTGTGGCTTGATGAGTCTTTTTCCAGCAGTTTTTCTGTGGTTTTGTAATTTCGGCTTTGGGTTCTGGGAATCCTGGGGACTTCCCTTTGTAAGATTCCCAAGTATAATGGCCCATTTCTAGTGGTTCTGCATAGTTTAAGAACCTTGGGACTGGGGCTGGAGAGATGGCTCAGTGGTTAAGACCACCACCCACTGCTCTTGCAGAGGACCCGAGTTCAAGTCCCAGCACCCACATGGCAGCTAAGAACTGTCTTTAACTCTAGTTCTAGGGGAATCCAACACCCTCTTCTGACCTCCGCAGCATTGCATGACATGGGTGCACCTACTTACATGCAGACAGTACACTCATACACATAAAATAATAAATAAAATTTTAAAAAATGAACCTTGGGACCAAGATAAATGACCCTCTAGTTACACAAATGGGCCTATGAATAAACCAATCTTCATGTTTGATCACTGGGACTCAAGCTTCATGTAGATACTAATAATTTCTAGGGATTACCTATAAGTTGGAGGTATCCAGTTTTCAATAGTACAGTCAGTGGTAGCAACAATGCTGCTTGTATGGGAACTAGAACATTGTTGACAAAAGTAGGTCTAAGTTTCTAATGCAAGATGTGTTTAATATTAAACTTGTTAAAAAGGATTGGTTCAGTAATAAGTGGTTAGAAAATGTAAAAGTAAGTTTCACAGAACATTAAAAAGTTTTAGGAAGGAATGACAGACAATAACTTAGCCATAGAACTCTTCTCTTTAATACTGAAGTAGAATCTTTATACTAATGACATCTTGGTAGGTTGAATGCACTGAAAATGAATTTCCTCCAGACTGGTCTTTGACTTTCAATATGAGATATACTCTTCAAAAAAAGTAAAAATTTCTTCTTCGTTGGATTACTATATGAAGACTAAGTCAATTTTGAGGTTTTAGACCCTGGAAATGAGTAATTGTTGATTCACTCTAGTGAGGTCTAGAGACTCTCAGACTTTTTATTTTATTTATTTTTCTGGCTATAGTTCAGAGTAAGAAAGAAATACTAATTTGCATCCCAGCATGTACACACCAGAATTTTTCTGCATGTGATACAGCCTGATAATTGTATGTTTAATTTGATGTAAAATAAGGTTGTATATGCCACTAAATTAGTTTTTACTACTTATAGTGTGAAAAGCATTAGTTTGGTCTATTAGCCACCAAAGGGAAGTTTGTGTGAGTTGTGTGTTTAAATGGAATAAATGTTGGGTTTGGAAATAATGATGACTTGTTCACATGTAGGAAGCTTCTCTTTGTATGCCGAGCAGGGAACACATAGCTGCTAAGGGGGATGGGGACACAGCACCTGCCTGCAGTTGCTGTGGGGAGCTCCCCCCGGCGCAGAGACTAGCCGGCTACCTCGCAGCCCAATGTAAGTGGTAACTCCAACTTAGGCTCTTAGCCTGGACCCATGACACACGTGTTCCACTCTTGGCCATGACTTCCCACCTTCCCAGAGCCGGGACAGGAATTTCACAACACCAGCTACCCAGGTTGGTGCTCCACAAAGGGAACCTCTTTCCAACCACACTGGCCACCTGAACGAAACTCAGGCCTACCTTAGCCTGTATGTGCGCAATAATTAATAAAAATATTGGGTGGGAACTCCGTGATGGTGTTAATTGGAATCCGATTTACTGGTTGCCACAGCTTGCTTTTATAAACCAAATGATGTCAGTTCCCAGGACCAGTCATGAGCCCCCAACTCCGCACCACTGCGCACCTTGCTCCACCCAGAACCTTGCAGCTAGGCTAAGGTGCTTGCTCCTCCCTGGGGTGGAGCCAGACTCTTGACCATGCGGTACTAGTTGGAAATCCAGCCTGCAATTCAAGCTGAATTTCCCACATTCACAATCTTGCACCTTTTATTCTGATGTAGCTATAGTCTTCCACGAGAGTCATATGTAAATAAGAAAGGAAGATATGATGCATTAGATCCTTTCATCATCCATGTCTGTGTGTCCCTTGATCTCAAAAGGCTGGAAATACAAGATCATATTTTGCTACTTTCATGTTCCTTCTAATTTTTGAACTTTTAATATATCCATAACTACCTTGATGCTATTATTATTGTCAAGAATGCTAAGTGCATAGTTGTGTATAATATGACTGTGTAGTGTTTTCTGGCTGATAATGAGGCTCTGAAGTTTTCTTGAGTTTGTGGGGTCTAAGCTATTAAGGTGTCAGATCATCTGTGACTAAGAATAAAAGACTTTTGTTACGTTCAGAAAACTTAAGAGCTCAACAAGGCAAGTTTGTGGAACATAGGGTGGAAGGAGAGTAGGGCTCCCTGAAGTTGTCCTCTTACCTCAAACAAGCATGGAGATATATTTTTTCATACTCACACAAATAAATAAATGTAAAATAATTTTCATTTATATATAGTTTGTGTGCCATTAATAAGCACAATAGACTTATATAATAGATGTTTTTGTTTTGTTTTGTTTTTTGTCTTTTTGAGACAAGGTCTCTGTGTAGCCCCAGCTCACCTGGAACTCACTATGATAAAGTCCAGGCTGCTCTTGATCTTACAGAGTTCCACCTGCCTCTGTCCCCCCTAGTGCTGTGATTAAAGGGGTGCACCACCACACCCAGCTACAATAGATGTTTTTACCCCTCTTTCTTCAGATGGGAAAGAATGAAGTCTAGAGAGAGCTTTTAAAATATTTTCCCCAAGTTAATTAATTATAGTAATAGATAAACTGAAAACTGTCTCCAATGTTTACTTCAAACCATTCCGTACATTACATTTTGTGTTTTATCTCTGGTAATGCCAGTTTTTTGTTTTTTTGTTTTGTTTTGTTTTGTTTTGTTTTTAATCTGTGGTAATGCAAGAACCTAGAATGCCCAATGTATTTTAGGTATTGGGTTTATAATTACAGAGCCTGGCAAAGACTGCCTTCAGGTGTTAATAAAGACCTGAGGGGGGATAGGGCATGCTGCAAGGTTAGGGAGTGCTGAAAGGATTTCTGTCTCACATTTTCAGAGATAGCCCCTTGAATAAAATGACATGTAAATGGAGACCTTTAGCAAGATCACCAAATGCTAAGTAAGCCTACCTTTACATTCTGTTCTGTTCTGTTCTATTGCTTCCTGCCTCCATGCAGACAATTTTGAAGTCTTGAATTAAAAAACTAAATGGTAGTGGTTTCTGAAATCTAAGATTTAAGATGATTTCCAGTAATGTTATTTTGGAGAGGATGAGAAAACTAAAATACATTAATGTATTTGACCAACTAAGTTGCCTAGAGTTACAGAGAGAGTTAGTGGAGAGAACTTTTCTAAAATTCATGCTCTTTGCTCACCTTCATGATATACGGAAGGAAGTGAAAGTAAATAAGGAAATTACTCTGGTTTTGACAGTTAGAAATCATGACTTAAGGGCTAGAGAAATGACTCAACAGTTAATAATGCTTGCTCTTCTTCCAGAGGACCTGGATTTGGTTCCCAAAGCATCCACATTGAGCAACTCACAACTATCTGTAACTCCAGTTCCAAGGGATGTGACATCCTCTTCTGGCCTCTTTGGCTACCCACACATGTGGCAGACACATACACATAAAAAAAAATTTTAATTAAAATGCAAATAGGGGCTGGAGAGATGGCTTAGTGGTTAAGAGCCAGACTGCTCTTACAGAGGACTTGGGTTCGATTCCCAGCACCCACATGGCAGCTAAGAACCGCCTTTAAGCCGGGGATGGTGATGCATGTCTTCAATCCTAGCACTCGGGAGACAGAGGCAGGCGGATCTCTGAGGTCAAGACCAACCTGGTCTACAGAGTGAGTTCCAGGCCAGCTGGGGCTAAAGGGAGACCCTGTCTCAAAATAAAATAAAATGCAAATAAAAATTTCAAAAGAAAATAAATCATGATTTAATTAGGAAAATTAAAAGTTTGTGTAAGGAAAAGGTGAAGCCAAACTTAGAAGGAATTATTTATGTTATTTAAAAATTTTTAAGTTATGCTACAATATACATAAAACTATCATTAATAATCATTATTTTGTTTGTTTTGGAGACAGACCCTTGCTATGTATCCTAGGCTGGCCTAGGACTTGTAATCTTTCTGTTTCAGCATTTGGAGTGCTGAGATTACAGGCACATACCATCTTAATAGCCATTTGGTTTTTTTTTCTTAATAACCATTTGTAAACACCCAGTTTAGTAATAATATGTATATTCATATTGATTTGTAACTATCACTGTCATTCATCTCTAGAACATATTTCCTCTTGTGAAACTGAAACTCTGTGCCCAATTCAGTAATTTTTCATTTTCTGCCTGCTAATCTCTGGCAAATACTATTCTGCATTCTGTCTCTATGTATCTGATTTGCCCAGGTACCTCATGTACATAGAATTAGATATTATATAACTTCTTGTGACTGTAGTATTTCATTTAGTATAATGTCCTCAAGGTTTATCCATGTTATGGAGGAATTTCCTTTCATTTTAAAAACAAGATAATTTGCCTTTGGATATGGAACTACAGTTATAGAACAGAATCCTGATTCTATGGCAGTCTCAGTAGAGTAGGTCTAGTCACTTATCCCCCACAAAATGAATCAGAAAAAGTTATGATGAAGTAGGAATCTACTCAGTATAATCATACTTGGACAGGCATGGTGGAGATGGGGACCATGAATCTTCAACACTGTTTTGAGTGGCTGACAAGACTCTTGGGGTTATATAGAGAAAGGCATGGGGTGGCAAAGTGGTATAGACATAAGAAGTATGCCTAAGGAAACAGTCTTGGTCACGTGGTGTTCTGTTTGCTCATTACATACAAATCTGCCCATAGAGCAGTAACTTGTGGAACATAAGAAAGTTGCTGATGCCTATAGAGGAGAATGATGTAGAGAAAAGGACAAGGTAGAAAAGCAAAATGCAGTTAGTTTTCTTGGGTGTGCAACAGTGATTTGAAATGTCTAGTCACTGTAGAAGCTGATGGTTGACAACCTGTTGTCTATTATGTTCCTGAAAATTCCAGAAGTATCTTGGTTACTGTTGTGATTTGGTTTCAACTGCTGTGATAAAACACTGACCAAAAGCAGCTAGAGAAAGAAAGGGCTTATTTCAGCTTACAGTGAAGTTTGTCATTGAGGGAAGCCAGGGTAGGAACTCAAGGCAGGAGCCTAAAGGCAGGAGCTGACATATGGACCGTGGAGGATTGCTGCTTTCTGGCTTCTGTCCAGCCAGCTTGTAGTCCAAGACCACCTGCCCAGGGGTAGAATCACCCACGCTGGGCGTGGTGGTGCATGCCTTTAATCCTAGCACTTGGGAGGCAGAGGCAGGCGGATCTTTGTGAGTTCAAGGCCAGCCTGGTCTACAGAGTGAGTTCCAGCACAGCTGGGGCTATAGGGAGACCCTGTCTCAAAAAGACCCCAAAAAAAAAAAAAAAAAAAAAAAAAGAAAGAATCACCCACAATGGGCTGGGCCTTTCCTTCCACTTAACAATCAAGAAAATGCTTCACAGACATGCCTGCTGGCCAACCTGATAAAGTTCTCAAATTGAAGTTCCTTGTTCCCACATGTGTCAAGCTAAAGCTATCTAACAGCTATTCTTGATGCCATCCCTTAAAGGGGGGGAAGATTACCAGTTTTTGGTGTCTTTCTTAAATGAATAACATGTATGTTTGGAGTTAAACAGCAATTTTAGCCAAAGTTTTTCAATACAATATTTTTATTCTTCGAGAATCACATATTCTGTATTTTGATCACATTCACCTTTCACTATTTCCTCTAACTCCTTCCAGATCCACCCCACCTCCCTACTCCCCTAATTTCATGTCTTCTTTTTATAGTACTAGTGTAGGTGAAAATTTTGAGGCATCTGATAAATCACTCTTTGTAGCCAGAAAGAAGAGAGTGAAAAATAGGGTGAAGGCCAAGATATACCCTTCAAAAGCATGTGCTCATTACCCACATCCTCCACTTAGCCCCGACCTGCCACAGTCCCACTACCTCTCATTGCCGGATTCATAGATTGAGTCAGAGCCTCATAACGTAAGCATCTCTGAAGATGCCCCACAAGCACACCCAGAAATGAACTTAACTAATCTCTTAGGCATATTTTACTCCTAATCAAGTTGATGGTCAGGATTAACATCATATTAAGTATCTACATGGGTTAATTATCACAGCAGATGCCTACATAAAGCTAGATGCCTATTTTATGACATGTACAAAAGTCTGATTGATGAAAGTTTTTAGAATAAAAGAGTTTTTAGAATATAAGAGAGAACATGATTGTATCCTAGAGGTAGGGAAGAATTCTGTAACAACACAGGAGTGAACTATAAAAGCAAAGATTGATAAATTTGAGCTCATTAAAATCAACCTCATGGGGCTGAAGATGGCTCAGCGGTAAAGAGCACCAATTGCTCTTGCAGCGGAACCAAGTTTGGTTCCCAGCACCCACATGGTGGCTAAGAACCATCTTTAACTCCAGTTCCAGGGGAATCCGACACCCTCTTCTGACCTCCGCAGCTTTGCACTACACGGGTGCACCAACCTACATGCAGACAGTACATTCATATAAATAAATAAATAAATAAATAAATAAATAAATAAATAAATAAATACCTCATAAAATTACATAATGAACTTGCAAAGTTTAGCCACAAACTAGAAAAGTTGCTTGCTACACATGGAGCCAGCAAAGTTTAGTATGTATATGTAATGAATCAATTAGAAAAAGACAAATAGCTCAATAGAATAATGGGCAAAAAGGCATGAACAGCCATTTTATAGAAGAAATAACATAATGCCAGTAAGTATATGAAAAGGAATCACAGAAATGCAAATTAAGATCACTATAGGAGTGCTGGGAAGGGCTGGAGAGATGGCTCAGCAGTTAAGAGTACTGACTGCTCTTGCAGAGGACCCGGGTTTCCACATGGCTATTAAGACTTGAAACCCTGTCTCAAAAAAAAGACTATAGGAATGTCAGAAATAAATAGATTTATAAGTTTTTTTTTTTTTTTTGGGTCTTTTTGATACAGGGTCTCCCTGTAGCTCCAGCTGGCCTGGAACTTACTCTGTAGACCAGGATGGCTTTGAACTCACAAAGATCCGCCTGCCTCTGCCTCCTGAGTGCTGGGATTAAAGGCATGCGCCACCACTCCCGGCATAAGTATCATTTCTTTTTTTTTTTTTTTAATTAATTTTTATTTATTTCTGTATGTGTATGAATGTACTGTCTGCATGCAGGTCTGTGCACCCGTGTCGTGCAATGCCGCGGAGGTCAGAAGAGGGTCTCGGATTCCCCTGGAACTGGAGTTCTCCTGGAATTGGAGTTTCAGACGGTTCTCGGCCGCCATGTGGGTGCTGGGGATCGAACCTGGGTCCTCTGTAAGAGCGGTCGGCGCTCCTAACCGCTGGGCCATCTCTCCAGCCCAAGTATCAT
Source organism: Rhizomys pruinosus (assembly GCA_009823505.1). Lineage (NCBI taxonomy): Eukaryota > Metazoa > Chordata > Mammalia > Rodentia > Spalacidae > Rhizomys > Rhizomys pruinosus. The sequence goes on from VZQC01009923.1 coordinate 1,103,468, forward strand.
TTCTTGAAGAAGATATGAATCAACAGAAATTCTTTAACACCACTAATGCATTCATATTGGTTTAGCTACTTTGGGGAAAATGATTTAAATTTATGTTATGGAATTGAATTTTTGTATGCTTCACTATAGATTAGTTCTAAGTCAGAATGCTTGAAGCCATGGGTTTGATCACCAATACTATGTACACTGGTCATGCATGCATGCCTGTAATCCCAAAATTCAGGAGACAAGAGGATCAGAAATTCAAGGTCATCCTCAACTACATAGTGCATTTAAAGCCAGCCTGGAGTACATGCACCTCTGCCTCAAAAACAAGCAAACTTAAAAACAAAATTGTACACCCTAGAGAAACTATACATGTGCTAGAAGATGTGTTTGGGAATGTTCATACCATCACAGTTCATAGTGCCACCCCCCAAGTCCTTTGATGAAGATAATTAAATATTGATACATTGACATAACATATTATACCATGTGAAAAATGAGTGAACTACAGCTATAGATTGGTTGCTTTTAATATAATTAATGAAGCTAACTTTATAATGTTCAATGTTGAAACTAATGAGAATAACATTTACTCATTATTTTAAAAATACTGAACTTCTGGGGCTGGAGAGATGGACTAGTGGTTAAGAGTGCCGACTGCTCCTGCAGAGGACCCGGGTTCGATCCCCAGCACCCACATGGCAGCTGAGAACTGTCTTTGGTTCCAGTTCCAGGGGAATCCAACACCCTCTTCTGACCTCCGCAGCATTGCACGACACAGGTGCACAGACTTACATGCAGACAGTACATTCATACACGTAAAAAATAAATTAAAAAAAAAAATTGAACTAATGAGCCTGGCGTGGTGGCACATGCCTTTAATCCTAGCACTCCGGAGGCAGAGACAGGCGGATCTCCAAAAGTTCAAAGCCAGCCTCGTCTACAGAGTGAGTTCCAGGCCAGCTGGGCTATAGGGAGACCCTGTCTCAAAAACACCAAAAATAAATAAAGAAATAAATTAAATAAATAAACAAACAAACTGAACTTTTGTCTTGCTAGACATTGTCCCAGGTGCTAGGGACTTCTCTTTTGACACATTTAGAAGAGCAGGCAAGCAAAACCACGCATAATTTAATGTAACCCAGAAAGCTTAAGGTTTTGTGTGTGTGTGTGTGTGTGTGTGTGTGTGTGTGTGTGTGTGATGTGAAGGGTGAGGAGAGGGTGAGAGAATTTGCAAATTTGCATGATCAAAGGAAGACCTTTCTGAAAATGAAGTATTTGAGTAGAGTTTAGTATTCTGTGGGAGAAATTCATACAACTCTGATGGAAAAGTGGGAATGAAGTTGGAATATTCAAGAAAAAGTAAGAAGATAAGAAGGCTGTTACAAATCCTGCTCTAGGTGAAAAGACACAGATAAGATCTTTAAGATAGCTAAAAGCCTTACAAGATAGGCTCTTAAACTAATTCATTAGAATTTTTAAAGTGTGATGAAAGGTCACTGGAGAATATTGATCAGAGAAATGATAGTCTGATTTATATTTAGGAACTGAAAAATTGATTGCTGGGGTAGAGTTGGAGATATGGACAAGTTCAGGGAGAAGGTTGGATGCACAGGGCCTCGTTAGGAGACTTGTAGAAGTTTAGGCCTTAGATGATAACAGTAAACAAGGGCAGAGGGAGAACAATGGTAGAAATGGAAAGAAGTGCTTCTGTTGGTGATATTAATTTAGGGATATAATTAAAAGGACTTAGTGAAGTCCAGAGTATATCTGTGAGGGAGATTAAATCAATACTGTCTTTCCAGTGTCTGATGGGAAAGCTGACTAGACCTTGAAGGTATTACTTAATGTGGTGATCAGATTAGGCCACAAGATTCCATTTGGTTTAGAACTCTTTGAGATGCCTTCAAGACAACCTCAGTATATGATCTGAAACTCACAAGACACTCTGGCATTTAGGTTTCTTTTTAAAAAATGAGACATATCAACATATAGATGGCATTTAAAACTATGAAATGATGAGATCACCGAGAGAGTAAGTGTAAATACAGAAAAGGAGCTGTGACTGGAGCCTGGTGGGAAGAGGTGGATGATGAGATAAAGAACCATATATATAAATGTCCTGGAACTTAAAAGAAGGAAATATCTCCAAAGACAGACTGTAAATAGGGAGCTAAAGGTGCTATGGAAGTTACTGGTTTGGGGTAATTACATGGCAAAGAATAATTAAAAAAAATAATCTTGTAGAGAAATGTAAAAAAGATATGAACCAACAGTTTGCTGAAGGGAAAATCATACTTGTCAACAAAGTATGAAAAGATGGCTTGGGGCTGGAGAGATGGCCTAGCAGTTAAGAGCTCTGGAGTGCTGACTGCTCTTGCAGAGGACCTGGGTTCAATCCCAGCACCCACATGGTGGCTGAGAGCTGTCTTTAACTCCATCCGATGCCCTCTTCTGAACTCCACGGCATTGCAAAAAAATTTAAAAAAAGAAAAGATGGCTTAACCTCAGTTATTAATCAGCAAAATGAGCGTTTTACTATTTATTTATTTATTTATTTATTTATTTATTTATTTATTTATTTATTTATTTATTTTTGAGACAGGGTCTCCCTGTAGCTCTTGGTGTCCTGGAACTCACTCTGTAGAACAGTCTGGCCTTGAACTCACAGAGATCCGCCTGCCTCTGCCTCCCAAGTGCTAGGATTAAAGCCGTAGGCCACCACGCCCAGCCAAAATGAACATTTTAAAGAGCAGTAACATCTAATGCTGTCAAAGATGGGAAGGGAGGTATTTTCATATTTTGGTTGAAATGTGAGTTATTACAGCCCTTTTGAAAACAGTCTGGTAATGCCTATTAAAGTGAAAAATTACCAGGCATGATGGAGCACGCCTTTAATCTCAGCGTTCAGGAGACAGAAGTAGACAGATCTCTTGTGAGTTCAAGGCCAACTTGGGCTACAGGGAAACCTGTCTCAAACCCCCCCCCCCCAAAAAAAAAGAGGAAGAAGAGGAAAAATATTTCTAGTCTGTGACCCAAAAGTCTCATTCTTAGCAATCTGCTTCATTGAAATTGAGCTACTCGTACAGGGAAAACCACAAAGTAACTTCCCATCTCTTAGGAACAGGTGAAAACATAGGTTATAATCACTGGATTATTATGCAGTCATTAAAAACAAATCAGGTAGAGCTGTTCTACTTGACCTAACCAAGTTTCAAGGACTTTCATGATGCAGAAAATTTTGTGTGAGAGGCATTGTAGACTCTTCCCCTCCCCCTCAGACCCTCTGCCTGCATATAAAACATTTGTTCATGATTATATAAGATGGAGAACAGTATACTTTGCTGTGAATAATATTTACCTAGGGATGAGCAAATCTAAGGAAAGATAGAAAAGTAAACCTCAGGGCTAGAGAGATGGCCGAGCAGTTAAGAGCACCCACTGCTCTTGCAGAGGACCCAGGTTTGATCCCTAGCACCTACATGGCAGCTGAGAACCGTCTTTAACTCCAGTTCCAGGGGAATTCAACACCCTCTTCTGACCTCTGCAGCATTGTATGACACAGGTGCACAAACCTACATGCAGACAGTACATTCATATACATAAAATAAAAAAAAGTAAACCTCAACTTATTCAATATACATGTCTGTAAAAAGAAAAAGAACCTCTATCCTACTTATGTGAAATGTATGTATGCATATTTATGATGTAAAAAGTTAGTCATGACAGTAGCAGTTCTAAAGGATTAATCATTAAAATGCTGACTCTTCATGAATGGAACATGGCAAAAGTGTTTGTTATGCTAGAGTAAAGTTTATAAGGATTTTGACTCTTCCCAAGTGAGTGGATATTCATCTCTTTTTGGAAAATATTATCTATTATCTTGGGTCTCCAAGTAAAACTGGTGTTTAAGTAGTTAGTATTAATATCCTTTTTCATCTGCTATTTGCCTTCTCCCTACTCTAATTTGTGAACATCTGCTCTCAACATGACTATAGCAAGAAAAGTGACTACTTACTAATTTTTTTTCTTTTCTTTTTTTTTTTATTATTATTTATTTTTGTATGTGTATGAATGTATTGTCTGCATGCAGGTCTGTGCACCCGTGTCGTGCAATGCCGCGGAGGTCAGAAGAGGGTCTCGGATTCCCCTGGAACTGGAGTTCTCCTGGAATTGGAGTTACAGACGGTTCTTAGCCACCATGTGGGTGCTGGGGATCGAACCCGGGTCCTCTGCAAGAGCGTCGGTGCTCTTAACCGCTAGGCTATCTCTCCAGCCCCCCATTTTTTTTTCTTTTCTAAATTTTATTTTTGATAATACATTATTTTTAATTGAATTTCCGTTTATTTCATATAGAACATCTCCATCAATCTTAATTCCCTTTATACCCACTTTCCCATTGGCACCCTTCCATACCCCCCCTCCCCGTGGAATTCATACACTCGGCCCAATTGTGTCAGGTTAGTGTCCCTAGATGTTCCTCAGTGCAAGTTCATCCACTGAGGTCTAGTCAGCCCATCCAGAGTCCCTCGCTCTAAGATTAGCTCTCCTCATACAGCAGTAACCAGTTGCCAATATTTCTTTTGGCAAGATTGGGGCCCACTGCCCATTTCCATGGTTCTGTGCTGGGTTTTGTCTATTTAAGTTTGCATGGGTCTCGTGCATGCTGACAGTGCCACTATAGGATCATATGAGCAAGGTCCTCAGAGCTTGTAGGACTCTATCACTGTCCTAGTCTGTCTTTCCATTGCTGCGACAAAACACTCTGACACCAACTTGGGGAGGAAAGGGTTTATTCAGCTTACATCTCCTGGTTCACAGTTCATCACTCAGTACAAGGCAGGAACTCAGGGCAGGAACCTGGAGACAGGAGCTGAAGCACAGGCCATGGAGGAATGCTGGCTTGCTCTCTACTGGCTTGCTCTCTACTGACTTGCTCTCTGGCTCATGCCCAGCCTGCCTTCTTATACTGTCACTGCTCAACAATCAAGACAATACACCACAGATGTGGCCACAGGCCAATCCAATGGAGCCAATTCCCCAACCGAGGCTCCCTCAACCCAGGTGTATCAAGTTGACACCAAAGCTATCCAGCACAATCACCATATAATCCTGCGCCTCCTCCCTGGCTCTTACAGTCTTTCCACCCCCTCTTCTGAAAGGGTCCCTGAGCTCTGAGTGAGTGAAGCTTAATACAGGAGTCCTATCCGAGGACCTACACTTTGCAGACTCCTAATGTCCATGCTTTGGCCATTTGTCCCCTTTTATGTTCTGGCCCTCTGTTACATGAGGGAGCTTCATTAGTGAGAGTTGAGAGATTCATTAGTGTCCTCTTTATCTCTTGTTCTACAAGCCTTACGTGTAGAGATTGCGCTGTAGATGTGTCAGTTAGGCTTGGGGAGTTCACAATGTCTTTGTGACCAGTTGTGGTACACTGTAATAGTCTCCATCTGGTGCAAAAAAATCTTCTTTGAGGAGTGGTGACTGGGATACTTAACTGAAAATATGAGGATACATATTTTGCTTGTAATAAGAAATTACATTACTCTAGGGATGTGACTGTCTTGGGGTTTTCTCTAAGATCTCTCCATCCATGTGTATTTGGCTATGTTTATAGTACCACACATGAGTTTCCTCCCATTGAGTGGGCTTTAAGGCCAATTAGGTATCCATTATTGCCCCCCAAAATAAAACTGCCATTACTGCTGCACTACTGTTATGCCGGTCATTGATGTGGTTGTTTGGTCTTAAAGCTCATGTTAGACCACTGATTGTTGTTCTCCCTTAGAAGGTTGCATGGTTCATTCCAAAGCTATGAGAGCTAGCCTTCTGGAGAAGTGGATTCCAAGTCAGTTCCAGCTCCACTGGTTCCAAATCCAGTCTCTGAAGTCCTGTCTTCAGCAATAGGGTCTTACCTTCAAGATCTGGGAGGCAATCAAGGGCTGTGGAAAAAGCCTGTGTAATTTTGGGAGTTTCTTGGACTACCTGACCAACAACTCAAAGGAAGGATTCTCCTGTCTGGTGCTATTTCTTGCTATGTAGCCTTCAGCTATACACATGGACCCATGTAGAGATAGTGTATGTGTAATTTGTCATTAGGTTGTTAGACCATGATTCCCCCTGGGTTTTCAGACTAGCTAGGCATTATTTCTCTTCTCTCCTTTCCCTGCAAACTCTCCCTCCATGCCTTTCCCCATTTGAAGTGTCACCATATTCCCCATTTCTCCCTTGATAGTATCAGTCTCCTATGGTCCCACCTCTCTTGAGCTACTTTTTCCCCTTTATCCCCAAATTTCCTTGTATAACCTTCCCCCCTCCCATTTAAGTACCCCCATTTTATCCATTTCTCCCGTAGTAACACCTGTCTCCTACTGTTCTCTCTGATTGCTTCTTTCCCTTTACCTCCCTGGTTCCTTTCCATTTTCCTGGTTTCTGCAGCTATATCAGGACACATATGCACATATAAGGATTTGGTTCTAGGAGCCTGCGGTGTTTTGAATGAGTGTCCCCCATAGGCTGTAAGTATTCAGACATTTGTCTCCAGTTGGTGGCACTGTTCTTGGAGGTCTTAGAAGGTGTGGCTGTGCTAGAGGAAGTACATTATTGGGGGCAGGCTTAGTGAGTTTAACAAGCCTTGTGGTCTCCAAGCCTGGTTGGCAGTGGAGACCCCAGGAAGACATTTGAGATGCCAGACCTGTGAGATATTTGCCAAGGAGAGCTGCATACAGGGAGTGGTACCAGCCTAAGAAAGAGATGTATGTTGCAAGCAAAGCTGGAAGAGCTGAGCCATCTAAGCCCTTTGGAAGTCAAGTCCCAGAAGTCGCACATGGAGCTACTGGACTTGGTTTTTGCCCTGCTGGTTTTTGGTCTTGTTTTGGTCCAGTATTTCCTCACTATGCCTCTATTCCTCCCTTTTGGAATGGGAATGTGTATTCATTTCCACTGTACATTGGGAGTATGTAATTTGTCTTTTGATTTTACAGGAGCTTACAGTTTAGGAGATTGGCCTGAGTCTCAGAAGAGACTTTGGACTGTAGACTTTTGAATGGCATTGAAACTGGTAAAGACTATGGGGACTTTTAAGGTTGGACTAAATGCATTTTGCATTTTATATGGTCAGGAGCCTGTGGGGGCCAGGGAGTGGAATGTGGTGGTTTGAATGAGTGGCTTTAAGTATTCAGACATTTGTCTCCAGTTGGTGGCACTGTTCTTGGAGATCTTAGAAGGTGTGGCTGTGCTCTTAGAGGAAGTACGTTATTAGGGGCAGGCTTAGTGAGTTTAACAAGCCTTGTGGTCTCCAGTCACGCTCTCTTGACTTCCTGTGCTCATTGTGAGATGTGACCCTCAGCTTGCTGCTCCAGCTCCAGCCGCCATGCCTCCCGCCACAATGGACTTTAATTCCCTGGAACCGTCAATCGTAAGTTCAAATAAACTCTTCCTTTTATAAGTTCCTTGGTCATGATGTTTTATCACAGCAACAGAAAAGTGACTAATACAGAGCCCCAAATGAGGGGGAACATATGTCGTTTTTCTGAGACTGTGTTATTTAGCATAACAGTTTCTAGTTTCATCTGTTTACCTGCACATTCCATGATTTCATCTTTTATTTATTTTTTATTTATTTATTTTGGTATTTTTGAGACAGGGTCTCCCTTTAGTCCCAGCTGGCCTTGAGCTCACAGAGATCCGCCTGCCTCTGTGCCCCCCCACCCCACCCCCAGTGCTGGGATTAAAGGTGTGCACCACCACGCCCAGTGATTTCATCTTTCTTTACTGCTGAGTAGAACTCCCATTATGTAAATATACCACATTTTCATTATCCACTCATCAGTTGAGGGACACAGGTTGCTTCTATCTCTTAGCTATTGTGAAAAGAGCAGCAACAAACATGGATGTACAATTATCTCTGCAGTAGGATGAGTCCTTTAGGTATATGCCAAGGAGTAGTAAAACTGGGTCAAATGGTAGGTTCATTTTTTATTTTTTATTTTTGTATTTTTGAGACAGGGTCTCCCTTTAGTCCCAGCTGGCCTGGAGCTTGCTCTGTAGACTAGACTGGCCTTGAACTCATAGAGATCCGCCTGGCTCTGCCTCCTGAGTGCTGGAATTAAAGGCACATGCCACCATGCCCGGCCATTTTTAATTTTTTAGGAGTTCTCCACACTCCTTTCCATAGGGATTGCATGAGCTTGCAATCCCACCAACAGTGAATGAGCATTCCACATCCTCTCCAGCATTTGGTTTCATTTCTTCTCTTGATCTTAGCCAGTGTGACTGGTATAAGATGAAATCTTAAAGTGGTTTTAATTGCATTTCCGTAATTACTAATGATTTTGAAGACACTTATTAAGATGTTTCTTAGCCATCTTTATTTCTTCTTTTGAGAATTTGGGTAACTTGTTTTCTTGATTTGTTCTGGGTTTTTTTTTTTTTTTCCTCTTTTGAGATATTTGTATATTCTGGATGTTAAACCTCTGTCATATGTGTTACTGGTGAAGATTATCTCCCACTCTGTGGGTTTCCTCTTCACTTCCTTGGTTATTTCTTTTGCTATACAGAAGCTTTTTAATTTAATGAGGTCCCACTTGTTGAATGTTGACTTTAATTCCTATGCAGCTGAAGTCAAATTTAAAAAGTCCTTTCCTACACCACCTATATTTTGTAGGTAGGTTGCTACCGATGTTTTCTTCTAACAGTTTCAGAGTTTCAGATTTCACATTGAGGTCTTTGATCCATTTGGAGTTGACTTTTGTATAAGGTGAAATATAAGGGTCTAATTTTGCCAGTACCATTTACTGAAGATGCTATCTTTCCTCCAGTGAGTGTTCTTGGCCCCTATGTCAAATATCAGGAGGCTAAAATTGCATGTACTCAATGTTTGGATCTCCAGTTATGTTCTATATATCTACAGGTCTAGTTTTCTGCTAGTACCATGCTGTTTTATGACTGTATCTCTGTAATGTAGTTTGAAATCTGGTATAGTAATCTGCCCTGCATTGCTCTTTGTACTCAGGGTTGCTTTAGCTATCTGGGGTCTTTTGTACTTCCATATGAATTTTAGAATCGTTATTTCTAATGCTGTGAAAAATGTCATGGGAATTTTGATTGGGATTGCAGTGAATCTATATATTATTTTTGGTAGGATGGTCATTTTACAATATTAATTCTTCCAATCCATGAACATTGGGGGTCCTTCCATCTTCTGGTGTCTTATTCAATATTGTTCTTTAAATACTCATAATTTTCATTGTAGAGGTCTTCATGTCTTTAGTGAGGTATATTCCAAGATTTTTTTTTTGAAGTTATTATGAATGGGAGGGTTTCCATGTACTCTTTCTCAGCTTGCTTGTTGTTGGTAAATAGAAAAGCTACTGATTTTTGTAGATTAATTTTATAACCTGTCACTTTCCTGAAAGTGTTAATCATCTCTAGGAATTTTCTGATAGAATTTTTGGTATCTCTTAGTTCTACTACAATATCATCTGCCAAAAGGAATAACTTGACCTCTTTTCCAATTATTAGTCATTTGGTTTCCTTTTCTTGTCTCATTCATATTTTTGAGGTTTGTTTTGTGCCCAGTATGTAGTCAACTTTGGAGAAAGATCCATGGGGTGCTAAATAAAAAGTATATTCTTTGGTGCTTGGATGGAATATCCAGTAGATGTCTATTAGGTTCATTTCCTGTATGATATTGTTTAATTAAGATGTCTATCTGTTTATTCTTTGTCTGGTTGAACTGTCTAATGGAGACAGTGGGGTCCTATGGTATTGTATTTATGAAGTTGGGTGCACCAGAATTTGGTGCACATATTTTTATGATTGTAATATCTTCTTGGTTGTTCCTTTGGTAAGAATGAAGCGACCCTCTGTATCTCTTCTGATTAGTTTTAGTTTGAAGTCTATTTTATCAGATATTAGAATTGAAAGTCCTGCTTATTTTTTTAAATTAATTTATTTATTTTTGGTCTTTTCGAGACAGGGTCTCCCTGTAGCCCCAGCTGGCCTGGAACTCACTCTGTAGACCAGGCTGGCCTAGAACTCACAAAGATCCGCCTGCCTCTGCTTCCCAAGTGCTAGGATCAAAGGCACGCGCCACCACACCCAGCCCTGCTTATTTCTTAGTGCCATTTGCTTGGAATACTTTTTTCCCCTGCTTTCACCTTAGTTACTGCCTGTCTTTGAAGGTGAGATGGGTTTCTTGCAGACGACAGAAAGATGGATTTTGTTTCTTTTTTTTTTATTTGTTTTTGTATGTGTATGAGTGTACTGTCTGCATGTAGGTTTGTGCACCTGTGTCGTGCAATGCCGCGGAGGTCAGAGAGGGTCTTGGATTCCCCTGGAACTGGAGTTTTCCTGGAATTGGAGTTAAAGATGGTTCTTAGCTGTCATTTGAGTGCTGGGGATCGAACCCAGGTCCTCTGCAAGAGCAGTCGGTGCTCTTAACCAGTAGGGTATCTCTCCAGTCCCAAGGATTTTGTTTCTTAATCCATTCAACTAGCCTATGCCTTTTCACTGGGGAGTTCAGTCCATTGATTTTTTTTTTTTTTTTTGAGAAATTCCAAGTCTTTTGTGATTTGGCCTTTGCTCCTTTTTCTAGCCACTCCCTACAGGAATCCTGTGATTTATCACATAATTCTCATAGAGCCACTTCTGTGGGGCTGTTGACCCCATGGTTGGACAGGCTGAAGAGGGCACACTCATGGGGCTGATGGCCCTGTGGCCAAACACACAGCTGCGGGTAGTTCCATGGCCAAACACAGGGCACAGTTGTGGAGCTGCTGGCTCCCACGACCAAATGAGCAGAAGAGGCAGCTGTGGGGTTGATAGCCCCACAACCAAGCACAAGCGTAGTAACAGCTCAGGGACCATGTCAGGTGGTACAAGTCCATGAAATCTGTTTATTGTATATAACAGGCAGCTTATATAGGTTTGGGGTCGGGTAGCCCCTATATTGCATGACATCACCTCCCAGTTGCCAATCTTAGACTTCTACACCATCACACGTCATCCCAGCTGATGGGGCATATTCAGAAGAGGGGCATGCTGACAAGCAAGCTAGCTCCATGACTTCTGAACACATGTTAGCTGAAAACAGCATGCCTTGCATCCTTTGCTCCACCTAGTGTGCTAAGCAGATTGGCAGCCTGCACAGGCTCAAGATATGTCTGAATCTCACAGAGATTCATCTCCTTCTACCTCCTGAATGCTGGGATTAAAGGCATGGTTAGTTTTAATTGTGAACTTGACCACCCGGAATGTGGCAGTACTTTATAGAAAATATTTTAATTACATTTGAAAAGATGGTTAACATGTGTGAAAAGTCAATGTTTTCCAGGTTTTATCAAATGAAAAAACAAAACAACCTTTATGAAATTTCTCCAGTAACTAATGGTTCATATTTTTTGCACTCATGAAGATAAGTAGAAATTGATGTTGTAAACATTTTTCAAACTGCTCTGTTGTAAGGTGTTCTCATAACATAATTTTTGTAGTTTCTTAACAAATGCCCTTTTCAGATAGTAAATGGGTCAGGTCAGTTACCTGTTTAATAAATTAAATATACTTTAAAACCTTTTTCTTGTGTGCATTTTCTTTTTTTAAGCCAATTTTTTATTGAAGCTTTGTGCATTTCATACAAAATTTCTAAATCAAATCTAGACCGGTGCTCCTCTCACTGCCCTCCCACCCCACCAGAGCTCATGTATTCTGACAGACATGTTTTTCATCTTTTTCTCAGTCTCTCAAAATGCTCATTGCAGAAGATTACTGTTTTGAGCACAAGTTCACCATTTCAGTCAGTTCTTTGATCCAGTCTTTCTGTTGTTGTTGTTGTTGTTGTTGTTCCTTCCAATATGCATCACTCCAAAATATGCATATGTGGATGCCACATATATCATAGGTTTTAGCATCTTCAGCTTATGATATTTTTTTAATTAGGCTGAAAGATGTCATGTTTGAAGTCTCCTCCTTGGCAAGTCAAAACCACCATCAATTCTGCCCTTGTATTCCATACTGGGGTTTTCCCTTCCCATGGTCACCAAATGAGGTCCAGTACACACCGCATCCTGTCTCTTCCTGTACTAGTCTCCATGATACAGCCTGTGTAGTCCAACAATGGCAGTCTATACTCTGAAGAGGCTGAAACCCCAGTAGTAGCTCAGTCCACAAGTTGGATGTCTCAACAGTCCCCATCTGGCACTGAGGGTTTGGAGGATTCTTGGAGAGACATGAGTTTTCAGTCCATATTGGAAGTTTGAAAGCTGTGTCTCTTGTCTTTGAAGGATGGCAAAAGCAGTGGTAGCCACAGGGTAGCTGCACTTGCCAGTAAGACAGGCAAAATAACTGTGCTCTTTTTTTTTTTTTTTTTCTTTTTGTCTTTTTACTGAAATCGAAGTACAATTTCTCAGGACTTTATTATTTATTTATTTATTTATTTATTTATTTATTTATTTATTTATTTATGGTTATCCTTTCCTTTTGGATGTTTAAGGCCATGCAGTTAGCCCAGATTAACCAAGGTTTTTGTTTTCTCAAGGTCAGCTGAGGATTTGGTCCTCAAGGTCACTCAGGTTTTTTGGCTCCTTTTGGCTTTTCAATCACTAGTTCCATCCACTCAAGGACAAAGTCATAGCTTGCTAGACCAGGCTTCCCTTTTTAAAGCATGAGCAGACTTTCCTCTTTATATACTGGACACTGGCTGAAGTCTCATTAGTGGATTTCCCCAAGACCTCGCTGTACAGGAAGACTGGTGACTCACATTTGCAGGACATTTCAAGAGATGCCCCCATGCATAGTCCCCTGGGACTTAGTTGACCTCTGAGGGCGAGGAACAAAGTTATCCCTTAAGACCCTCAGTTTCCCTTGTTTAGTCCCAGCTGGCCTGGAGCTCGCTATGTAGACCAGACTGGCCTTGAACTCACAGAAATCCGCCTGCCTCTGCCTCCCAAGTGCTGGAATTAAAGGCGTGCGCCACCATGCCCAGCTCCAACTGGACTTTTTAAATGAATAAAAACACTATTACCACACACATAAATTTGAACTACTTGTATAGTCTCTTGCTTCATGTGTCATCTTTAGATGGCCATAATGTTGGTACTTACCTGCATTTTAATCACCTATTTACTCCCTTCGTGATGGAGACATACCCACTCTGTGGTGGTAGTAATGGCTAAACACTCAGTACTGGGTAGATGTGACAGGCATTATTAATTCCATTAGTGCCCAGGAGAAAGAAGACATGTACACTGTACATGACAGTGGAGTCAGGCTTCAGAGTTTCAGGAGGGTCAAGTGCCATGTGGCTACCACAGAAGGATGTTTGGCTTGTTATTATTCAACAAGCCAAACATCCTTCTGTGGTATTGTCAGGGAACTGAATACTGCTACACAAGGGACAGTGGGAACTCTGTCTGATCCCTCTAATTTCAAGAGATTTTTGGCAAGAGGGCTTTTTTCTCCATGGGTTTGACTGGGTAAAACTATCAGATGTTTAGTAGAGGCTCTCCTAGTTATATCAGATGTTGAGGTAGCATATAATGTCAAGCTTTAGATTTTATATCATAACCTAAGCCAGATGAGTTTCCTAGGGAATATGCTAAATTCAACACCAGCAGTATCAGAGATCTGATCTGATCACTTGCTGAAGACAGGAACATAAGACATCTAAAAATACTGAATTAGTCAGAATACTAATATAATGTTTTAAATAAAGAATCATAACGTTCAGAAATGAAGAATGTGGGGGTTTTATTTAAAAACAAATTAAAAGTGTGATAGAATTGGCATAAAGTTACAGTGATCATTCCCATAAAATGGCTCACCTCTTCTACCTATCTAGATTATTCAGAAGATGAAGGACAGCCACTTATTACACCTTGTTAAGAACAGACAGAAAATTCCAAACCTAATTTATTTCAATACAGTAAACCAAATTCCAGTTTTATGCTAATATTTAATTGTTCCTCAGCCTTTTGTCTAAAAATCAAGAAACTTACTAGTTTAATAATTGAGATTTGTTGACATTCACAGAATCAAAGTTTTTACTTTTTATTTAAAGTATTTTATTTTGTGTATATGAATGTTTGCTTTGAATGTATGTAAATGCACTACACGGGTGTAGTGCCCATGAAGCCAGAAGAGGAACAGGAGTTACAGATGATTATTAGCTACCATGTGGGTGCTGGGAACTGAACACAGGTTCTCTGCAAGAGCACCCAGTACTCTTTTTTAATATTTATTTTTATTTTATGTATATGAATGTATTGCCTGCATGTATGTAAATGCACCCATGTCATGCAGTGCCTGTGAAGGTCAGAAGAGGACGTTATATTTCCCTGGAACTGGAAGGAACAGTTGTTAGCCTCCATGTGGGTGCTGGGAATCAAACCTGGGTCCTCTGCCAGAAAAGCTAGTGGTCTTAACCACTGAGAGATCTACAGCCCTGCAGCCAGTACTCCTAACCACTGAAACAGTCTCCAGCCTCAAAGCTTTTACTTTTTAATCTTCTCAGTAAAATGTTCAACACTGAGTCCAGCTTTGGCAAAATTTTAGTATTTCATGGCATATTTTCATACTAACTTCAGTTACTGTGGTCCAAAGGGAAAGAAATTTCTCTTTCTGTAATCCTACAGTTTGCTGTTGTTCATTATCCTAATTTACTTTTTCTTTTTTTTTTTTTTTTTGGTCGCTGTGAGACACGGTCCTTCTTTAACCCCCGCTGGTCCTAGATATGTAGATTTTCCAGGCTGGCCTTGAACTCAACCCGGCGATTGACTGCCTCTGCCTCCGAGTGCGTGGGATTAAAGGCCTTCACCACCCACACCTGGTTTTTTTTTTTTTTTAACTTTTTATGTGTATGAGTGTACTGTCCTCATGTAGGTTGGTGCACCCTTGTCGTGCAGTGCTGTGGAGGTCAGAAGAGGGCATCGGATTCCCCTGGAACTGGAGTTAAAGGCGGCTCTTTGCTGTGTGGGTGCTGGGAATCAAACCCGGGTCCTCTGCAAGAGCAGTCAGCGCTCTTAACTGCTGAGCCATCTCTCCGCCCCCCTGATTTACATTTTTTAAAAACCTAGATAGTTCAAGGACTAACTGAATATTTTCTCCTTTTTTAAGTTTTTTTTTTTTTATTTTCATATGTGAATGTACTGTCTGCATGTAGGTTTGTGCACCCATGTCATGCAACGCTGTGGAGGTCAGAAGAGGGTGTTGGATTCCCCTGGAACTGGAGTCAAAGACGGTTCTCAGCCACCATGTGGGTGCTGGGGATCTTCTCAAGAGAATAAAGGAGAGAGCAGTAGAGGAGGATACCCAACGTCCTTCTGGTCTCTATACCAATATCCATGGGAACACATACTTGCCTACACATGTGTCTACACACCCAGAGTTAAGCTAAGTGTGGTGGACCATGCCTATTATTGTAGCACTCAGAAAGCTGAGTGTGGAGAATTATGAATTTGAGGCCAGTGTGGGCTACATAGCAAGACCTTCTCAAAAATACAAAAACAATTGTCAGAATTATAATTTGTTTATATTTTCATTAATTGTAAACATTATGTGGAAGTAATATTAGCTTAACAGTAGTATAAAAGATTTAGGGCTGGAAAGATGGCTTAGCAATTAAGAGCTCTGGCTGTTCTTGGGGATTCAATTCTTAGCACCTACATGGCAGTAACTTCAGTTCTAGGGTGAATCTGACGCCCTCTTCTGACCTCGAAGAGCACTGCATGACACAGGTGGATTTACGTACATGCATGCAATACACTCAGACACATAAAGGAAAAATAATAAGGGGCTGGAGAGGTGGCCTAGCAGTTGGGAGCACTGACTGCTCTTGCAGAGGACCCAGGTTCAATTCCCAGTGCCCACATGGCGGCTGAGAGCTGTCTTTGACTCCAGTTTCAGGGAAATCTGACACCCTTTTCTGACCTCCGAGGCATTGCACGACATGGATGCACCAACCTACATGTAGACAGTACACTCATACACATAAAAAAAAAAAGAAAAATAAATAAAATAAAGTTTGTTTGTAGTGCAGAATTTTAAAAAAAATATATATATATAAAATATACTTGTCATTAGTGTCAAATACATCTTATTTTAAGTACCAAAACATTTACTTATATTGTACTCTACTGTGGTTAACTTGTCCAATAATTCACCTTGACAACTTGAATTTTATTACCATATAAAAACACTTCTGAGCTGGGCGTGGTGGCACACGCCTTTAACCCTAGCACTTGGGAGGCAGAGGCAGAGGCAGGCAGTGAGTTCAAGGCCAGCCTGGTCTACAAAGTGAGTTCCAGGACAGCCGGAGCTACAGGGAGACCCTGTCTCAAAAAGACCAAAAAAAAAAAAAAAAAACTTCTGAATTACCCGTTTTTATAAGATTTGTTTTTCATAAAAGCCCATTTTATTTAATACAGCATAATATTTCTTTAAATAATTAGGAAAACAAGCTGATGTTGATTGGTTTTTGCAATTTCAAATAATTCTGCAGATTTAGAGGAGTCTTATGTTAATCACAAGAATTTCTACAACTCATTAGAACCACAGAAAGAGGCTGATATATCTTAAAATGTGTATCAAAATTATTTGGAGGCTCCTTCAAGACGTTGATTCTTGGAGACTATAGTCCTGTGCTACCTGTTGTCTGGTATCTAAATGCATAACTCATATTTGTTGACTAGTTCCAAAATTGTTTACAGTCAGAAGGCTAGTTTGGTACCTCTTAAAACATCATAATCAGAAAATATGCTTATAATTTTTAAGTCATAAGAAATATCTTTAGGAAAAATTATTTGTATCTTTAAGGGTATGATTAGGTAGCAGCAGCAGTAAAGGAATATCAGACCTTTTTTATTTATAGAATGGTAATTATGATCCTCCTGCAAATTGTGACAGTGAAAAGGAAAGTGAAAAAGAAATACCACTGCTCTCACATGTCTATGTTTATTTTTCCATATTTCCTTATAGATCCCTATTGATAATGCTACATGCATATAGTTGTATTAATGGTTTACTTAGGGTTTCATTTTTCTTCAGAAAATCATGACATTCTTTCTAATATCATATTATACATTTTAATGAGTCTAAGTTTATCATTATTACAATAAAGATTGATAACCACTGTTTGCCACTATGCTAGATAGGTGAATGAGTAAATTTTCCATGAGTATCACAAAATACCTAAGGCTGGGTGATTTGTGAAAAAATGGGGTTATTTAGCCCCCAGGTTAGGGGAGCTGAAAGTCCACAAACAGCATCTTGCCAGTTCTGGGAAGGCCCCTTCACTTCATCACATCTTGGCAAATGTTAGAAAGCTATTAAGAGGGAAATATTACATAGCAAGATAAGAAATCAGAGTGATTCTGGAGCCAGGCTCTGGCTTTAACAAAAGCTCATTTTTGGAGGAACTAACTCAGGGATCCCAGGAGAAGGACTATAGTCTCCACCTCCCAACAGAGCCATCTGTTAATGGTCCCACTGCCTCTTCATTTCCACACTGGGGACCGAACAGGCTTCCAAAATACGAACTATTGAAGGATATGCTTTAACTATGGTAGAAGGGATAAATTTTTAAATATATTACAGGCTCTGGGATGATGGCTCTTTTCATAAAAGATACCTGAGTTTGGATTCCCAGGATCCACATAAAAAGCTGGAGACGGTGGCACATGCCTGAAACCTTAGCCTTGGGGTATGAATGAAAATAGCATGCTTAGGTGCTATGTTATTGTATGGTGGTATGTACTCGTAATCCCAGCATTCAGGAGGCAGAGGCAGGGGAATTACAAGTTGGAGGACAACAGGGCTACATAGTGAGTTCTAGTCCAACCTGAGATAGAGTATGAAACCTCTCTTACTACCAACAGCAAATTTTAATAGCATGCTTATAAAATATATAGAGAGAAGTGTTAGTAAATCATAACATGAGGAAATAAATATTCTGAGGAACTTGAACCTTATCAAATCTGAAGTTTTCAACCATAACTATCTAAGAATTAATGGGTCTTGGGAAGGACTGTCTTATTTTTATTTTTATTTATTTATTTATTTTTGGTCTTTTTCAAGACAGGTTCTCTCTATTATCAAGTTAAATTTTCATAGCTCTCCTATCTTGCAACATGTATGTTCCTAGGATATCTGTTTGTCATTACTTTAAAAATTACATCTTTTGTTTAATTTTTTTTTTAATAGAACAGATTCCAGAAGTAATTCTGTTGAGTTAAAGGAAATGAGTAGTTTGGGCCCCTGTCTGAATTATAATGTATATAATCAATTTACAGTTTTAACTTCTATGTAGTAAGCCAAATATGACCTTTAGGATCATTTTGCTAGGTTTGAGAAAAAAGAAACTTAATATTTTGATTAGAGTCATTTTATTTTGAAATTGGCAACAAATTGTCAAAACAATGTTTACATTGTATTTATAGTACTATTTCATAACTAAATTTATCTTTAATAGATTGATGAACTCCCAGAGGGAGCTGTGAAGCCTCCGGCAAACAAGTATCCTATCTTCTTTTTTGGTACCCATGAAACGTAAGTTAATAAAGATAGCTTAAAGTTCAACAACACTTATTTGACTCTATTCAATTATATGCTTATACATGATCTATAATATTTTGTTGTTAAAGCCCTGTCAATTTTTGAAGTAACCAAGCTTAATATGTTTTCCTTTTAAGGTAAGGTATATTGGTTAATTCTGCTTGTAATAAAATACCTGATAGACTCAGATGTGGTTGCACACGCCTTTAATCCCAGCACTAGGGAGGTAGAGGCAGGTGGATTTCTGTGAGTTCAAGCCAGCCTGGTCTACAGAATGAGTTCCAGGCCAGCTGGGGCTTTTTTTTTTGAGGGGCATGCCCTGTCTCAAAAAGCACCCCCCCCCAAAAAAAAATAACTGATAGAAACACCTTTAGAAATGAAAAGTTTATTTTTCCTCAGAGGATCTCAGTCCATCATAACGGAAGGCATGGTGGAGTCTTTGTCAGAGGGGAATGTTTGATGGCACCAGGTCTTTACATGGTAGCGCAATAGGAAGGAGGTGGAAAAGACAACCAGGAGCAGAAGTGGGTATACCTTAAAAAGTCTGCTTCTCACGACTTGCTTCTGCCAGGTAGGTCCCACCTTCCAAGACTCCACAACTTCCCAAAACACTGACACCATCTAGGAACCAAATGTTCAAACACATGAACCTGGGCTGGGGGGCATTTCATATTCAAACCATGAAATAAGTTTTCATTCATAGAAGTCTGGATGCTTTAAGTACCATTGCTGTTTCTGTTTAAATATTGGTTAGCAGCCAGATGCCACTTTATGACAGGTATAAAGTGATTCACTTACCACTCCCACTAACTTTGTAATTCCTGTATATGTCCCCTTTAGAGAAGTTTCTTCTCATTTTTCATAGGACACCAGAAGTTCTTTCAACTTCTTAGACCTTTAACAAATATGCCACCTTTTCAATGTTTTTAAATTATGTTGCTTAGCCTATAGGGTCAGTAATACACACATCTCTTTCTTTCTGTTGAAATAACCTAGAAGTCAGATAGGGTAATTGACAGCTTTATTTTAAGAATTCAGTATCCTCTGTCATAGCCTATCATTCCTTGGTGTTAACTTTTGTTTGCTTATTTTCTAAAATTAATAAACCTGCCTCAGTTGTACATGTGCATTGTCCAGGGACAGGGAAGGAGAAAAAGAGAAGAAGAACAAGGAGTTTCCTGTTATCAAAGAAAGGCATACATAATCACTTCCACTTAAATTCATTCCACTGGCAAAAACTTGGCTGTGTGTTCACACCTACTTACAAGGGAATCTGGGAAACATAGTCTCTAGTTGAGCAGTACTAACTTATGAGAGAAGTGATCCATTAATGAGAAACAGAGAATGGCACCGGGGACAGCTGGCAGTCTTGAAACCCAGTATGACTGCATCATTTATTTTCATTTGAATGTTAGCAGATTTTGGCATGAACCTTCTTAGCTTGCTGTCTCTACCACTCTTAACGTGTGCCTCATTGTAGACTTAAAAGAGACCCAGGATAAAGCTCTCAAGACAGATTCATTTCTTCACCTGAGATGCTTGAGTTTCCTTCAAGAAATAGGGGGATTTTGGTATCATTTGGGGGTTTGGTTTGATTTAGTTTAATTTCTCTGTGGTGCTGGGGATCAAATCAGGGCCTCAAGCATGTAGGCAAGCGCTCTGCAGGTAAGGCACACCCTCAGCACTATTTTCTTTTTTGTTCATTATTTACTGTTTTTATTTTGTGTGTATAAGTGTATTGCCTGCATGTATGTACATCATACAGTGCCCCTGGAAGTCAGAAGAGGGTGTTGGATCCCCTGAAACTAGAGTTACAGATGGTTGTTAGCTACTGTCTGGGTGCTGGTAATTGAACCAGGGTCCTCTGCAAGAGCAGCCAGTGCTCTTAAACACTGAGCCATCTCTCAGGGTCCTTCCCTTCCCCCATTTTCATCTAATAAATACTGTGGTGTGTACCACTGATCACCTTTTCTTCTTTAGATAGCTAAAAAGCTCAGGGGTAAATTATTTGTTTGGGTGTTGGTTGGTTGGTTTGGTTTGGTTTGGTTTTTTGAGACAGTCTCACTATGTACCTTAAGCTGGCTGGAATTTGCTATGTAGATCTGGGTGAATCACAGAGATCCTCCTGCCTCTGCCTCCAGAGTGCTGGGATTAAAGGTGTGCAATAACATACCTGGCCTTTAAAAAATTATTACATGTGTATGAGAGTTTTGCCTGCATGTATGTTAGTATACCCATATTGTTCAGTGCCCGTGGATGTAAGAAGAGTGGGTTGGATCCCCTGAAATTGGAATTAAAGCCAGTTAACTGATGCAGGTGCTGGGAACCAAACCTGGGTTCTCTTCAAGAGCAGCCAGTGCTCTTAAACCACCAGACTATCTCTGCAGCCCCAGAAGTAAATATTTTACTTGTAAGTACATAATGCTTTGTGAAACTTTTTTTTATTTGCCTGTTTCCTGACTCCATTTTAGGTGTTTACCATTGTTCTGATTTTTCTTTAGAGTAGCCTATCTCCAAATGATCTTGTCACAGTTCTGGGACAAGGAAAAAATTTTATTTTATTTTATTTTTTATTTATTTATTTATTTATTTTTTTTTTGAGACAGGGTCTCCCTGTAGCTCTGGAACTCAGTCTGTAGACCCGGCTGGCCCCGAACTCACAGAGATCCATGTGCCTCTGCCTCCCAAGTGCTAGGATTAAAGGCGTGTGCCACCACGCCCGGCATTTTTATTTATTTCTATATGTGTATGAATGTACTGAAACTCCTATAAGCACTAAAATCAACCATTTACTAGCATTATATGTTTACTCGCATTCCTTTCATAAACATTTATTTTCTTGGCATTCTGTTATGTCACTGGAAATAAAATGTACCCTTAAAGAACTTGCCACCTAGCACATGTGGATATTTGGCAGTTTAACTCATAGTTACTTCCTATGCACAGTCAGTGGTCAGAGGTCAGACCCAGAGTATTAATTCATAAATTTCTCAGAAAGTGAAATAGCCATACACAGCGTCCATTTTTTTTCTCATGTTCATGTTGTTTGTCAAGTAAGACTTTGACTTTTTTTTTTTTTTGACAGGATCTCATGTAGGCCAGGCTATCCTCAAACTCCTCCCAAGTACAGTATAGGCCTGCACCACCATGCTCAGTGTAAATTTGTTCTCTAGTATTTGCTTTGTTGTTTTTTTTTTTATTTTGTTTTTGGTCTTTTTGAGACAGGGTCTTCCCTGTAGCCCCAATTGGCCTGGAACTTGCTTTGTGGACTAGGCTGGTCTTGAACTCACAGAGATCCACCAGCCTCTGCCTCCTGAGTGCTGGGATTAAAGGTATATGCCACCACACCCTGCTGTTTTTTAATCAGCTGGACCATTACTATACCCAGCCACAAAATTGAATTTCTAAAGCTCAACATTAAACTACTGTTAAGCCATTACCTGAAAGTTTCCAATATCATCTCTTTGCTTATAATCTCCAAATTTCTATCTATACCTCAAAGCTTTTATTCTCCACAGTTATCTTTCTTAATTCCCTTATTGTTATCTTCACTTAAGGAGCTTCACTCCAAATCTTGTCTTAAAATTAACATTTCATTGACTATCAACTCCATTTTTCTTCTCATTCTGAATCCTTGAAGATATCCTCAAATCTACCCATTCTCCATCAACAAATCATCTTGGTTCTTTCTTAAGAATGAATTTAGGATCTGACCACTTCTTTACTGCTACAGTATATACCTTAGTCTAAGTCACTTTGATTATATCAGTAGCCTTCTAATTACTTCTTACTTACATCATAATACCTAACCCTTCAGTTAGTTTCTGACACAGCAGCCAAAATGATGCTATTGAACATAAATTGTCACTTTTCTTCTCAAAACCTTGATAACTTCTCACATTAGTCAACACCTTTGCAGTGGCCTCCAAGGCCACTGTCTCTATCCCTAACTTGTTACTTTTCTGACCTCTTTTAAGTTTCTGGACACACTTAATATGCTCTCTTACCTTAGAGCCTTTGTACTTCCTTCAGTTGTTCCTTCATGTCCTTTACTTAGATGTTACCTTTCTGGTGTTGCCTTCCCTTATTTTTTTTATATTTTTTATTTTATGTATTTTTATGTGTATGAATGTACTGTCTGCATATAGGTTTGTGCACCCATGTCGTGCAATGCCTCAGAGGTCAGAAGAGGCCATCAAATTCCCCTGGAACTGGAGTTAAAGACAGTTCTCAGCCGCCATGTGGATGCTGGGGATCGAACCCGGGTCCTCTGCAAGAGCAGTCAGTGCTCTTAACAGCTAGTCCATCTCTCCAGCCCGCCTTATTTTTATAGCTAAAACTGTAAAAATCATCCCTGATCCCTCCCGTCTGTGAAGGCTAATTTTTTAAATAAATTTATTTATTTTTGTATGTGTATAAATGTACTGTCTGCATGTAGGTTT
Source organism: Rhizomys pruinosus (assembly GCA_009823505.1). NCBI lineage: Eukaryota > Metazoa > Chordata > Mammalia > Rodentia > Spalacidae > Rhizomys > Rhizomys pruinosus. The sequence goes on from VZQC01009923.1 coordinate 1,126,441, forward strand.
GTGCACCCGTGTCGTGCAATGCCGCGGAGGTTAGAAGAGGGTGTCAGATTCCCCTGGAACTGGAGTTCTCCTGGAATTGGAGTTACAGATGGTTCTCAGCCGCTATGTGGGTGCTGGGGATCGAACCCGGGTCCTCTGCAAGAGCAGTCGGTGCTCTTAACCACTAGGCTATCTCTCCAGCCCCTGTGAAGGCTAATTTTAATTATCAACTTGATCCTATCTAGAATCATCTAGAGAGTCTCAGTGAGGGATTGTCTAGATTGGTTGACCTGCAGGGGATTTTCTTCATTGGGTTAATTGAGATGGAAAGACTGGCCCACTGTGAGTAGCACCATTCGAGAGGCAGGGAATTCTAAACTGTTTGCATGGAAAAAGTGAGTTGAGCATTAGCTTGCATGTATGAATTCATTGCTCTTTGCTCTTGATTGTGAGTGTCATGTGGCTAGCTGTTTCTAGTTCCTGCCATCTTGACTTCCCTGCAATGGTGGACTGTAACCTGGAATTGTGAACCAAATAATTACCTTTTCTCCCTGAAATTTCTTTTGTCAGGATATTTTGTTCATGGCAACAGAAAAGGAAACTAAGAAACCATCCTTCTCTGCCTGTTTTTAAATAAACATACTATAGCACTGTGGCCCACACCTTTAATCCCAGCACTCAGGAGGCAAAGGCAGGTGGATCTCTGTGAGTTCAAGGCCAGCCTGGTCTACATAGCAAGCTCCAGACCAGCTGGGACTAAAAGGGAGACCCTGTCTCAAAAATATAAAAAATAAAATAAACATGCTATATGTTTTACTTACCATGTTATTGTTTGTACAGTTAGAATATGTACTCCATGAAGGCAGAGGTCTTTGTGCCTAATTCTCTATGGAATGCCCAGCATCTCTGGCATAGTGCCTGTGATTATTGAACAACTAGATAAATAAATCTTAGGTTAAAATGTAAATCTCAAGAGTGTCAGCCAAAATTTGAGCGTTAACAATGTTGTTTACTAGATTATGATCATACATGATAATGCTAAAGATTCTGTTTAGAACACTCAGATCTACTAGCTAGCTCCAGGATTTAACTAATTTTTTTTCTTTTTGAAAAAATTTATTATTTATTTATTTATTTATTTGAATATACTGTCTGCATGTAGGTTTGTGCACCCGTGTCGTGCAATGCTGCAGAGGTCAGAAGAGGGTGTTGGATTCCCCTGGAACTGGAGTTCTCCTGGAATTGGAGTTACAGATGGTTCTCAGCTGCCATGTGGATGCTGGGGATTGATTGAGCAGTCGTTGCTCTTAACCGCTAGGCCATCTCTCCAGCCCCTAATTTTTAATGCTTATAATTAATCTAGACTAGAATAAGATTTAAATTAAATAAAATGCTATTTACTTTGATACTTCTGTTTTTTCCCCTTCCTTAGTAACCAATTTACAGAAGCAGTGGATGACTATTCTAATGCATTATACAGAATCAAAAATCCTTTTTTATTCCAGTGTTTATATTTTATTATAAATTTCACAAATCCTTACCTATGTAGTAAGATTTATATAAACCTTTAGTTTAAGAAGATATAAAAAAAAAAAGAAGATATAAAGCCGGGGCATGGTGGCACCTGCCTTTAATCCTAGTGCTTGGGAGGCAGAGAGAGGCAGATCTTTGTGAGTTCAAGGCCAGCCTGGTCTACAGAGTGAGTTCCAGGACACCTGAGGCTACAGGCAAACCCTGTCTTGAAAAGACCAAAAAAAAGAAAATATAAGTGGTGAATGTAGGAGTCTAGTTCTGATTGTGTAACTAGAAATTAGTTTTAAAGCAAAGAGCATATTGGTAATATTAATATAAAATCAAGCCAGGTGTGGCGGTGCACGCCTTTGATACCAGCACTCAGGAGGCAAAGGCAGGGGGATCTCTGAGTTCAAGGCCAGCCTGGTCTACATAGTGAGTTCCAGGCTAGATGGGACTAAATACTTTAAATTTGTTATTTGTGATATGCTTTCACACCTTAGTCAATAGTGATATTTAAAATGTATTTAAGGTCAGAATATCAATTCTGTTTCTGCAGTGCATTTCTAGGTCCCAAAGACCTCTTCCCATATAAGGAATACAAAGACAAGTTTGGAAAATCAAACAAACGGAAAGGATTTAATGAAGGATTGTGGGAAATCGAAAATAACCCTGGAGTGAAATTTACTGGGTACCAGGTAATGGTTTGCATCATTGTCACTTGCTATTCCTTTTGATGCTTACATACCTTTATAAAAATCTCCTTGCCGTTAACAGTTACCTTCCATTTATTCTAAATCAGAGCTCTTTTTGCCTGTAGTGGCATTTGGGATAAAACAGAATTCTTGCCTAGGAGAGTTAAGAGTTTGTTTAGCAGCTCTTGGTTCACTAATTGAATCAGGATGTTACTATGTTGCTGAGGTTAGCTTCAAATTCCTGGCTTCAAGCAATCCTCCTGCTATAGCTGGAATTACAGGCATATGCCACCATGCCTGGCTCACATAGTCCTTTATTTTAGAAATCTTAATGCTGGGAATGGTGGCATATACCTATAATTCCAACATTTGAGAGGCGGAGGCAGGCATATCTCTGTGAGTTCAAGGCCTGCCTGGTTTACATACCAAGCTCCAGGCCAACTGGGGCTACAGGGAGACCCTGTCTCAAAAAGACCAAAAAAAAAAAAAGTAGACTTTCTACTGGGGCTACAGGGAGACCCTGTCTCAAAAAGACCAAAAAAAAAAAAAGTAGACTTTCTACTGGGGCTACAGGGAGACCCTGTCTCAAAAAGACAAAAAAAAAAAAGTAAAGTCTTTCAAAGTTACTTTTCATAGTCTATGTTCTTTGCTATTTTTTTTTTTTGCAAAATATAATTAGCTCATTTTTTCCTTAGACAATTCAGCAACAGAGCTCTTCAGAAACTGAGGGAGAAGGTGGAAATACCGCAGATGCAAGCAGTGAAGAAGAAGGTGATAGAGTAGAAGAAGACGGAAAAGGCAAAAGAAAAAATGAAAAAGGAGGCACAAAACGGAAAAAGTCATACACTTCAAAGGTTACTAAGATTCTCTCTGCTGCTATTAACATTGCATGTATATTCACTAAAGGCCCTGGATTGGGCTAGAGTGTAATTCAGTAGCAAAGTGCTTGCCTAGCATTGCGATGCTTTGGATTCAATTCCTTAGAGCCACCAAAACAAAAAACTATATATTTTCAGTTTTCTTATTGGACACATAGAAATACACTTAGACTCTTCCCTTAGAGACAATAGTATACAAGAAAAAAATATCCTGAGGTTTTAGGAAAATCAACGGTTGAGTCTTCAAGGATGATTTGTCCCTAAAAATACCACCTTAGTAGAAAGAGGACTGTTTAATCATCTGGGCTGTGCCAACCACTGACCTGAGTATACAGGAATGAGAAAATCCAACTGCAGTAAAGGGGGATGGAGGATACAGTAAACAACTGAATAATTAATGCAAATTGTGAAAGGGGGTATGAAGGAAATGAATGAGTTCAAGAAATCACAAGAGTAGAAATGTTCTATAAAGGTGATGTTTATACTAAGACTCAAAAGAACAGTGTGGGAGGAGAGCCATGTGTGGCAAAGGGAAAGGAACAGAGCAGAAAACCAAAGAACAGGATGTTGTACTGAGCTGGAAGAGTACAAGTACCTCTGGATCTTGAGTAAGAAGGAGAGACAGGTAAAAGCGAACTATTGCAGACATGTAGGCTGGATTATTAGGTTTGGATTTTATTCCAAATGTAGCATCGATTGAAAGTTTTAAGTAGCAGTGGCATGATGCTACATTTACAGAGTGAAAGACTAGATTTCTCATACAGTATTTCAGATATGCACCTGAACACACCTGAGATATGTGAATACCATTCACCCTTTAGAAACTGAAAGCATAAATAGATTCAATGGGTATTGAACTTTTTTTTTTTTTACATTTAAAATTATATTTATGTATTTTTTATTGAGCATTTGTCCACCTCCTACAGTGGTTCCCAGTCAAACCCATTCCCCCCACGCTGCATCCCCCTAGGAGAATTCTTGCATGACATCATCCAAGCTAAGCCCTAAAGAGCACATGAAGGGGCTAGAGAGATGGCTCAGCAGTTAAGAGCACTGACTGCTCTTGCAGAGGACCTGGGTACAATTCCCAACACCCACATTGTGGCTAAGAACCCTCTGTAACTACAGTTCCAGGACATATGATGACCATTTCTGACCTCCTCAGCCATTGCACAACACAGACGCACTTAAATACATGTAAGCAAAACACTCATGCACATTAAAATAAAAATAATAAAATATAAAAAGAACCATGTTTTTTTTTTTTTGCTGATGATATTTTTTAAGCATTTTTTTTTAATTTTATTTATTTTTGTATGTGTATGAGTGTACTGTCTGCATGTAGGTTTGTGCACCCGTGTTGTGCAATGCCGCGGAGGTCAGAAGAGGGTGTCGGATTCCTCTGGAACTGGAGTTCTCCTGGAATTGGAGTTTCAGACGGTTCTCAGCCGCCATGTGGGTGCTGGGGATCGAACCCGGGTCCTCTGTAAGAGCGGTCGGCACTCTTAACCGCTAGGCCATCTCTCCAGCCCCTGCTGATGATATTTTTACACAGTTCTAGAATTGAACCTAGGCAAGCACTCTACCACTAAGCAACCTCCCAGCCCAGAACCCTAACATTTTATTCTTTTGTTTCTTGTGTTTTCTCCCCCTCCCATGCCCACTGTATGTGGTACTGGGGATCCAGGTTTTCCTGTGTGTTAGACAAGCACTGCGAACTGAGCTATAGCTCCAGACTTTAAAACTTCCTAAAGAACAGCCATCAAGATGGTTCAGTAAAGACACCACCACGCCCTGACCTGAGTTAGGTTCCCAGGACCCTCATGGTTGAAGGAGAGAATTGATTTGCACAATGTGCACTTGCATGCACAGACAGACACACAGAGTAAATAAATATAATTGTAAAAAATTCAGAGAATTTTCTTAAAAGAGGAAATGGAAGAAAATTTTACATTTCACTGTCATAAATAAGGTACATAATTAGAACCAGCTTTTTCTAATTTTAGGTCAAGTACAAATGATTTTTGCTGCAAACTATAATGGTATTTTCATCTTCCTTTAGAGTTCATCTTGATTTCAAATGCAAGATGACAAGGAAAAGGACCGGTTCACCATTATAGCCTTGAGTCTTAAGTAATTATCCATAGTTTAAAAGATTAAGTTGGGGGCTGAAGGATGGCCCATTAATTAGGATCACTTACTGATCTTGCAGAGGACTTGGGTTGATTGTTCCCAGTACCCACATGACAGCTCACAACTGTCTGTAACTATAGTTCCAAGGGATCTAGCATATGGCACACATATACACATGCAAGCAAAACACTCATACACATAAATTAAATCTTCAAAGATTAAGTTGCTTTATATCACACTATGACACAAAAGTTTTGTTAGGGTCTTCCTGTATATACCCTTAACCAAACAGCTGTGAAAGGTATTTTTCCTTGAATGTCCATATGTTGTCTTAGAAGTTCGACTCACTTCTCTGGATCTTGATTTTCACTACTATGAAGTGATAGAGAAGGACTCTGAAAATGAAAGATCATTTTGAGAATGCCTCCCAGGTCTGTAGTTGTCTAAGATGGCAGGTGACCACCCAGCTTTATTTAGTCATTGTGAGGATATCATTATCTTCTAGAATTGAATATTACCTTCTTCAAAGAATAAGGTAGGGTCTAGCTGACATTTACTTCCTTTCCAGCTAGTTAAACTGAAGCCCAGAGAAGTGAAATGATTGTCCAGTATTACCTCGCTTAGCTTCAGCATTCTGTGTGTTTTCTGTACATACCATACTGAGCCACAGAAACTGTGTGCAGCTCAGCTACTTGTGCATTTAGAGCTCCGCTTTTGACTCAATTTTTCACTTGTCTAAATATTTAGAAATCTTCTAAACAGTCCCGGAAATCTCCAGGAGATGAAGATGATAAAGACTGCAAAGAAGAGGAAAACAAAAGCAGCTCCGAGGGTGGAGATGCCGGGAATGACACAAGAAACACAGCTTCAGATTTGCAGAAAACCAGTGAAGGGGTGAGGTCATGCTTATGATTTCTTGGTTCTCTTGATGCAGAAGACTTATTGTTTCAGAATCAGTGTCTATGGCTTAGCATTAGTAAACACACTACTAGACACCCACTCACAAAAACAGAACCTAGTAAATGTCTGTTCACCCTGAAAGTTCTTTAATCCCAAAGTCCTGGGATTAAGGCTTGTACCACCATAAGTGGCTCAGTGCTTTTAAAGCAGGTTGTAAATTACTGAAATTAAGAAAATTAAAACCAAAAAATAAAAAAAGAAAATTAACACCTTTATTTCTTCTGTCACAAAATCAGTGGCATGTCCAAAACAAAATACAGTGTAGCTTCTTTCTCAGAAGCAGTATGTAATTTTATTTTATTTTTTATTAAATTTTTGTGTATTTCATATGTAATTAAAAAAAATTTTTTTTTAATTTTATTTATTTCTGTATGTGTATGAATGTACTGTCTGCATGCAGGTTTGTGCACCCATGTCGTGCAATGCCGCGAAGGTCATAAGAGGGCTTCGGATTCCCCTGGAACTGGAGTTTCAGACGGTTCTCAGCTGCAATGTGGTGCTGGGGATCAAACCCGGGTCCTTTGTAAGAGCGGTCGGCGCTCTTAACCTCTAGGCCATCTCTCCAGCCCCCTCATATGTAATTTTTTAATCAGTCTTAATCACCTTTGTATCGGCTTCGCCATTGGCACCTTCCACAACCCCCCCCCCGGAGTTCTGTTATTTCTATTATACATTCATTCTATCATTTGTGTTAGAGTCTGTTTTGCCGAATTACTCTCCTTGGACATTCCTTAGTGCCAGTTCATCCCCGGAGCTCTAATCAGCCTGTCCAGAGTCCCTCTCTCAAAGAATGCCAGTTCTTCCTCTCCCAACCTTAATCAGTTGCCAATATTTCTTCAGCTAAGATTGGGTTTTGCTACCCATTTCTGCAGTTCTATGCTGGGGTTTTGTCTGGTTGAGCTTGCGTGGGTCTTGTGCATGCTGACACCAGTGCTATTATTTTTAATTTTTTAATTTTATGTGTATGAGTATTATGCCTGCATGTATGTAAGTGAACCCATGTTGTACAGTGCCTATGGAGGACAAAAGAGGGGGTCGGATCCCCTAGAAATAGAATTACTAACAGTTCTTAGCTGCCACGTGGGTGCTAAGATACAAACCCAGGTCTTCTGCAAGAACAGCCAGTGCTCTTAACCACTGAGCCCAGTATGTGATTTTATGTACCCATGGGACTTTAAATATTTAAGTATTCAAGTTATATTTAAAAACCAATATTTAAAATACCCTTAGGAGCAGGTTTGTCCACTTTGGGTCTTGGTGACTTCTCTTAGCCTCTGTTAATTTTGGCATTGTTGATTTGGGGCAGATCTACATTTATAAAAGTGATAGTAGGGGCTGGAGAGATGGCCTAGTGGTTAAGAGCACCGACTGCTCTTGCAGAGGACCCGGGTTTGATCCCCAGCACTCACATGGTGTCTGAGAACCATCTTTAACTCCAGTTCCAGGGGAATCCGACACCCTCTTCTGACCACCGCGGCATTGCATGACACTGGTGCACAAACCTGCATGCAGACAGTACATTCATACACATACGAAATTAAGTAAATCAATAAAATTTTTTTTAAAAGTTTAAAAAAAATAAATAAAATAAAAGTGATAGTAAAGTCAAGTTTTTCCATGAGCATTTCTGCCATGGAGACTAGTTGCACAGTGGCAAATCTTAAATAATAACTCCTGAGGGTCTGGGTATGGTTTGCAGTAGAGTGGTTACCTTGCATGTACAGGGTCCTAGATTTGATCCCCAGCACTGCCATGAATGAGTGAATGAATGAATGAATGAATGAATGAATGGTAAAACGTTATTCTGTCAAACTAGTTTTATATTTGTTCTTGCCTGTTCATGTCAGTCTGGGTTACCTCAACTTTGGCTTCTTCACCTTAGTATATCATTACTCTCAAAGTATGATTTTTTTTTTTTTTGAGATAGGGTCTCCCTGTAGCCCCAGCTGGCTTGGAACTCACTACGTAGACCAAGCTGACCTTGAACTCACAGAGATCCACCTGCCTCTGCCTCCCAAGTGCTAGGACTATAGGAGTGCACCACCATGCCCAGCAAAGTATGATTTCAATTGTAATTAAGAACTCTTGGGGCTGGAGAGATGGCCTAGCAGTTAAGAGCACCGACTGCTCTTGCAGAGGACCCGGGTTCGATCCCCAGCACCCACACGGTGGCTGAGAACCATCTTTAACTCTAGTTCCAGGGGAATCTGATGCCCTCTTCTGACCTCCGTGGCATTGCACGACACGGGTGCACAGACCTGCATGCAGACGGTACATTCATACATATAAAGAATAAATTAAAAAATAATAATAAATAAATAACTCTCTTATTCAGCTTAGCCCTCATCTTCCCTGCTTCCCACCTCTCATGTTTTGAGACTGGGTCATGCTATATCACAGTCTGGTCCGATACTCAACTATATAGCCCAGGTTGGCCTCAACCTCCTAAGTGCTGGGACTACCAGGTATGTACTTTTTTCCTCCTTTTAGAGTCACTGATTTCTCCCTCTTGTTCTTCTCTGTCTCCTGGACTTCCTTTCTTCCATCTCTCTTGGCACACTTCTATTCTAAAGGTTTCCCATGTCTGTCTTAACTCAGGGTTTCAACAATTGTGTATTACTAATGACTTCCCACTCTGTGTCTTCTGCCTGTAGACTCATTTACATAAGTGCTATTTCTAGCTCAGTATATTGAAAGCACCTCAGAAACCAGATGACAGCAGCAGGCTGTGCACATGGTGTGCTGACTGCTGCAGTGCATCTGCATTGTCCTCATACAAACCCCAGCAGGTAGGTGGAGAAGGTTATTGTTTCTGTTTTATAGCTGAAACTACTTAAGCAAAAGAATTGACCCAAGATCACACAGGTAATGAGAGTCAAAGATCTTTTTATCTTTAACTTATTTTTATTATATAATTTAGCATATAGAAGAATATAGATGTTATAAAGCATATTATTATTATTATAATGAATACAAGTGACTCTATCACCGAGTATTTCCCTGATGTTCTTCAGTTCTATTTTGTAGCCCATATTTAACATGTACATGCATACTTAATATATTGTTGGCCTGTTTATGGATATTTTTTAATGATGGCATTTACTCACCATGGTGCATTTAAGGTTCACCTATTTGGATGGATGGATGGATGGATGGATGGATGGATGGATGGATGGATGGATGGATGGATGAAGCTGAGATCATTAGGGTTGGTAATAAGCACCTTTACCTGCTGAGCCATCTCACCAGCTCCATTTTCTTTTTTTATTAACTTTATTTGGTGGAGGGGGATGCCTTTACTCACTGAGCCATCTTGCCAGTCCTTACTCATTTCTCATTACTGTGTAATACTCAGTACATATAATATATACTGCTGTGTGAGATGCCACAAATTATCCAGTCTGATGTTAATGGGCATTTGCGTATTTCTAGGTTTTGGCAGTTTAGACCCTGTTGCCATAAACCTTCTTGTGGGTTGTTGTTGTTGTTGTTTGGTCTTTTTGAGACAGGGTCTCCCTGTAGCCCCAGCTGTCCTAGAATTCGCTCTGTAGACTAGGCTGGCCTTAAACTCACAAAGATCCGCCTGCCTCTGCCTCCCGAGTGCTAGAATTAAAGGCATGCACCACCACGCCCGGCTCCTTCTTGTCTCCTACACGTGTTCAGGTTTCCTTAGGATGTATGGCTAGAACTCAGACTGCTGAGTCATGGGAATATGACTTCTCACTTTACGGTGTAATACCAAGTTATTTTTTTAAATAGGACAATTGATACTCATACCAGCAGTATATACAATTTCCCTATACTTTGTCATCATTGGGCTTTGCTTTTTTGCTAGTATGTTGGGTATAAAAATGGTCATTGTAGTATGAGTTTCTAAGTTGCAGATTAGCAATAAGATCAAGTTTTTTTTCATGTTTATCAACTAGATGTGTTTTTCTCTGTGATGCCTATTTCTGGGGTTGCCCATTTTCCTATTCTACTTTTTTCTTTGCTTATGTTGGATCCTAACGTGGATTGTCGTGACTTCTTCATATTTGTTTCTTATTTGTTCACTTTAGGGGCTTTTCTAAAACCTACTTACTTAATTTTATTATAGTCATCTGTTCACTTTTCCACTGTCAGTATTCCTCTATCTTCTTTAAACAACCATTTTTAGGTAGCTTATTGAAGTTGTCTGTCAAAGCCATGGGGCTCTGCTGGGTTCTCTATTCTGTTCCTTTGGTCAGTTACCCACTCTTAATTACTGTCTAAATACATCATGGTAGTCCATAAGACTAACAATCTTGAGTTAAACTCACTTCCAGATAATAGTCATAAGCTAGAATAGAGTGTCAAAAGGGCCTTTTATCTTTTTTTCTAAATTTTTTTAAAATACATTTTTATTTTATGTGTATGAACGTTTTATGTACTTGTGTCTTGCAATGCCCACAGAGGCTAGAAGAGGGAGTCAGATCCCCTGACATTTGTAACCCATCATGTGAGTGCTGGGAACAGAACCTGGGTCCTCTGCAAGGGTGCCCAGTGCTCTTAACCATTGAGCAATCTCTCCAACCTCCAAAAAAGGGGCTTTTTCTTTTGAAGGATGAATTTGTAATACATGTTTTCTAACAGTGGTTCAAGTGATGAATTACCACAGAATGTGTCCTTTAGAAGGCAGAAAAGCATGGGGTGAAGTGCACATCATGAGAGGGAGGGTTACTGTTGTATTATGTAGATAGTATTTGAGCACAAATACAGGTAAGTAGGTACTTGGGGTGACATCTTGTAAAGATTCTCATGTGATTGCTTCTATTTTCTAAGAAAACTAGGTCAGCACTTGAGTGAGAGCAGGAAAAAGTGTTGAAGTTTCACAGGAGAGGAAGAAGTCTAAAATAGTCATTTAGAAGAACAGGGGAGTATGCTGGGTATGGAGGTGAACACCTTTAATCCTAGCACTTGGGAGGCAAAGGCAAGCGGATCTCTGTGAGTTCAAGACTAACCTGGTCTACAGAGTGAGTTCCAGGACAGGTGGGACTAAAGGAAATTTTCTCGAAAATACCAAAAAGAAGAAGAACCTGAGTAAATGGACATAAAATCAAGGTGATTGTCAGGCAGCAGTAAGAACACATTTGGGATTGGTGGACATGAATTTGAAGTATAAGCAATGAGAATGATGGTGTGTTTTGCTTCAGGCAGATTTATAGGCACAGAGATGGCAGGGAGTTTTTTATTGAGTTTTTGTGCATTTCATATAATACTTCTTGATCATGTTTAGACTCCTCCCCTATCTGTACCCCATAGCTACCCATTGGATTTCATACATTCTGTCATGTATGTTAAGGCCTATCAAGTCAAGTTTGTGTCCATCTGCTGTTCAACCTATCTAGCATCACTCCCTAAAGAAGACCAAGTCTCCCTCACCCAGCAACGATTAGTTGCCAATCATTCCTCAGCTAAGGGTGAGGCTTCCTACCCATTTCCCACTTCTGTGCTGTGGTTTTTTCTTTCTTTGGTATTTTTTGAGATAGGATCTCCCGTTAGTCCCAGTTGGCCTGGAGTTCACTATGTAGACTAGGTGGGCCTTGAACTCAAAGGGATCCACCTGCCTCTGCTTCGCAAGTGCTGGGATAAATGCGTGCACCACCATGCCTGGCTGGCCTCTGTGCTGGGTTTTTATCTGGTTTGAGTTTGCGTGGATCTTAGGCTCTTATGCATGCTGTCACTATTGCTGTAAACTCCTGTTAGCAAGTTGAGAGCAGGGAATTTAATTCAGTTAGAATTATATAAAGGAGGTTAGGGGCCATGGGACTGATTGAGCTAGGGATGGAGATATAACAATGTAATGAGAATATGTTAATTTCTTAATTGGAGTTTTTGGTGTTCAGCTTTAATAATTCTTTATGCATTCTAGATTTTTTTTTTTTTGTCTTTTCGAGATAGGGTCTCCCTGTAGCCCCAGCTGTCCTGGAATTCACTCTGTAGACCAGGCTAGCCATGAACTCACAAAGATCCACCTGCTTCTGCCTCCCGAGTGCGCCACCATGCCCAGTGTAAGATAATATCTTAAAGTGGTTTTAATTTGCATTTCCTTAATTATTAGCAACGTTGAACACTTCTTAAGCTGTTTCTCAGCCATCTCTAATTCCTCTGCTTTTTGCTCCATCTTTTGTGTGGGTCATTTGTTTTCTTTCTTCTTTGTTTTTTGAGTAGTTTATATATTCTGGAAATCAGTGCTTTGTCAGATGTATCTGAGGTGAAGGTTTCATCCCACTCTGTGGGTTTTCTCTTCACTTCCTTTATTGTTTCTTTTGATGTACAGAAGCTTTTGAGTTTAATGAGGTCCCATTTGTCAATTGTCCACCTTAATTCTTGAGCAGCTGCTATCTGATTTAGGAAGTCTTTTCCTACCCCTATGTCTTGTAGTCTGCTGCCAACTTTTTCTTCTATCGCCTTCAGAGTTTGGGGTTTCACATTGAGGTCTTTAATCCATCTGGAGTTGACTTTTGTATAGAGCGAGAGGTAGGGGTTTAATTTCATTCTTCTACAAGTGGTGATCCAGTTTTGCCAACACCACTTGCTGAAGATGCCGTCTTTCCTCCATTGTGTCTTCTTGGCCCCCTTGTCAAATATGAGATGGCTAAAATTGTATGTGCTCAAATTTGGATCTTCAGTTTTTGTTCCATTGGTCAACAGGTCTGTTTTTGTGCCAGTACCAAGCTGTTGTTAAGACTATAACCCTGTAGTATAGTTTGAAGTCTGGTATAGAGATCCCCCCTGTATAGCCCTTTTCACTCAGGGTTGTTTTGGCTATTCAGGGTCTTTTGTTTTTCCAAATGAAATTAAGGACTTTTTTCCCCAACCCTGAATTAAAGCCGTGTGCCACCACACCTGGCTCTTTTCCTCTTGATTAGATGAGCGTTTGATTTCTTTTTTCATTTCATCTTGTGATTTCTTTAGTATTTCCACTTCCTTTTGGAGCTTCTCAATCTCTTCCTGTAGCTCTTTGCTTCAGGTTGGTTTCCTTTTCTTTTTCAACATGGGATCTTTTCAGTGTTTCCACTTTCTTCCAGAGTTTGTCATTCTTTCTCTCTAGTTCCTTCTTGAGTTTTTCATTCTCTCTCCTTAGTTCTCTGACTTTTTCTTTATAGTCTTTGATTTCTTTGAGTATATCCACAATTGTACTTCTAATATCTGTGTCCTGGGCCATCCCCAGGGGGACCCACTACAGGAATCTCCCACAGGGTTGGTAGAGCTTGGTGTGGAATTATCCTGCCCCTTTCCCGTGTTGTCCCTTCTTCATGTCCCTGGCATGTGGGTTTCTCCTTGCCTGTATTCCAATGTGAATCCCAAATGCCTCTTCACTGTGTTGAAGGCTTGCTTTGCTTGCCTCCTTCAGGTGCGTTCTTTGTTTTTCTCCTTGCTTATGGAGTGTTGACTTGTCAAAGTTTCAGGCTTTCTATTGGAAGTCTGACTCACTCTTCCCTTTCTGTTCTGAAGGTTCTCCAAAGAAGCCACTTGGACACTCCCTTGGCAATTGAACTACTAGCAATTGCTTAAAACTCAAAGGACTTGGGGGTACTTTACACTGGGGTGGGGGTATGCCTGTTTAGCCTGCGCCCTGGTACTCTGTCCTTCAGGAGGTCCTGGGAAATCCCCGATCTAAGCTCTGTGCTCTGCTTTAGACATTCATACCTGCATATGTGTTTTGGTCGAACCTACCCCTCATTCCCTGCTGCCAATTCTTCCCCTTTCTTCCTCCACTTTTCATTTCCAGCTTTATGTGCTTTATTTTTTTCTCTCTTATAGTTTCAAAGTGTCTGGTGAAAGTCTTTAATCCATTTTGAATTGATTTTTGTGCAGGGAGAGAGAAGGGTGGGGAGGAGGGAGGGAGGGAGAGAGGGAGGGAGGGGCAGGCTCAGTATCTAGTTTTCCTAGAACCATTTATTGAAGAGGCTTTTTCCCCCAGTATGTTGACAAAAACAAAAATTAAGTAGCTGTAGCTGCATGAGTTTATTTCTGGGTCCTCTGTTCCTTTTTTCATCTGTCTTCATATCTGTTTTGCTGTCAATACTATTTGTATTGCTCTAGCTCTGTAGTGTAGTTTGAGATCAGATCCTGTAACATCTCCAGCATTACTCTATTTAGGATTCCTTTGGGTATTTTGCAGTCTTGTCCCTGTATCCCCAGCTGGCCTGAAATGCACTGTGTAGACCCAGCTGGCCTCACATAGATTCACCTGCCTCTGCTTCCTGGGTGCTGGGATTAAAGATGAATGCCACCATGCCAAACCCTTCTTTTTTTTTTTATCCTTTTGAGACAGGGTCTCCCTTTAGTCTTAGCTGGCTTGGATCTCACTATGTAGACTAGGCTGGCCTTGACCTCACAGAGATACACCTGCCTCTGGCTCCTGAGTGCTAGGATTAAAGGCATGCACAACCACGCCCGGCTTCTAAAACTGTTTTTATCCACCACATGGGTGCTGGGAATTGAACCCGGGTCATTTTTTTTTTTAATATATTTTACTTATTTATTTATGTGTATGAATGTACTGTCTGCATGTAGGTCTGTGCACCCGTGTCCTGCAATGCCGCGGAGGTCAGAAGAGGGTGTCGGATTCCCCTGGAACTGGAGTTCTCCTGGAATTGGAGTTTCAGACGGTTCTCGGCCGCCATGTGGGTGCTGGGGATTGAACCCGGGTCCTCTGCAAGAGCGGTCGGCGCTCCTAACCGCTAGGCCATCTCTCCAGCCCAAACCCTTTTTTTTTAAAACACATTTTATTCTTTTTTAATTTGATGCATATGAGTGTATTGGATCCACCTGCCTCTGCCTCCCAAGTGCTGGGATTAAAGCCGTTTTTATTAGTGTTTATTAGTTGTACAAAATGGATGGGCTTCATATGAAGTTTTCATTCATGTATATGTGCCGTCATCATGTTTACCCCACCATGCTGTCCTTATCCCCCTCACACCTCCAGTTTAACCTCTGCATCTTCCCCAGTAGTACCCATTCTACTTTCATTTCTTATTTTAAATCTAAAATATGCATATGAAAGAAAACACGTTTCATTTGTCTTTCTAAGTCTGCTTTATATTATTTAGTACAGTGATCTCTAGTTTTATCCATTTTCCTGTACACAACATAGTTTTATTCTTTTGATTGAATAAAACTAGTCCATGTGATAGTTTCTTTATCCATTAATAGGCATTTATGCCAATTCCGTTACTGGGCTATTGTGAATAGTTCCACAGTAAACATTGGTATGCAGGAGTCTCCATTTTATGGTTGCCTTTGATTTTTTGGTATATATCCAGGAGTGGTATGCAAGATCAGTGATAGTTTTGTATGTGTACATGCCAAAGGTCAACATTGAAAGTCCTCCTCTATCACCCCCCGCCCCTTTTAAAGTCAAGGTCTCTGACTAAACCTAGAGCCCAGAGATTATGCTAGCCAGCCTGGCTAGCAGTGAGTCCCCTGCCTTTCTCCACCTCCCTGCCACAAGCTCTGGCATTGCAGATACACACTGATAAGCTCAGCTTTTACATGGGTGCTGGGGATCTGAACTCAAGTCCTCGTCCTTGAGAAGCAAGCACTTTTCTTTTCTACTTGTATTAATGTTGTTGTTTATTTTTTCTAATATATATTTTGAGTTTTTCTATATTTCATATATTTTAATCATATTTAGACTCCTTCCTTTATCTGGACTCCCTATAGCTCTCCCCCCACCCCTGCCACTGGATTTCATGCATTCTGTCATATATGTTAAGGCCTATCAGAAGTATGGAACATTTCACGAATTTGCACAAGGACCATGCTAATCTTTTTTTTCTGTATCATTCCAACTTTAGTATGTGTGCTGCCTAAGCGAGCACTGTTGTTTGTTTTTCTTGATAGCTATTTTTCCTGGGGTGAGAAGGAGTTTCAATATAGTTTTGATTTGCATTTGATTTGATTGAGCATTTTTCACTATTTATTAACCATTTGTATTTCTTTTTTTTAAATTTTTATTTATTTCTGTATGTGTATCAATGTACTGTCTGCATGCAGGTCTGTGCACCCGTGTCGTGCAATGCTGAGGAGGTCAGAAGAGAGTGTCAGGTTCCCCTGGAACTGGAGTTCTCCTGGAATTGGAGTTTCAGATGGTTCTCAGCCGCCATGTGGGTGCTGGGGATCGAACCCAGGTCCTCTGTAAGAGTGGTCGGCGCTCTTAACCGCTAGGCCATCTTTCCAGCCCCCATTTGTATTTCTTTTAGGAACTGTTAGCTTAACTTACCA
Source organism: Rhizomys pruinosus (assembly GCA_009823505.1). Lineage (NCBI taxonomy): Eukaryota > Metazoa > Chordata > Mammalia > Rodentia > Spalacidae > Rhizomys > Rhizomys pruinosus. Next base: position 1,142,849 of record VZQC01009923.1, read on the forward strand.
AATATCCAAATCATATTACAAAATTTAAAATGGTGCTCCAGGTTGGAGAGATAGCCTAGCGGTTAAGAGCACTGACTGCTCTTGTAGAGGACCCGGGTTCGATCCCCAGCACCCACATGGCGGCTGAGAACTGTCTGTAACTCCAATTCCAGGAGAACTCCAGTTCCAGGGGAATCCGAGACCCTCTTCTGACCACTGCGGCATTGCACGACAAGGGTGCACAAAGACAGTACATTCATACACATATAAAAATAATTTTAAAAAAAAGAAAGAAAAAAAATGGTGCTCCATGAAAAAGGCCCTTATGATTTTTGCCTGCCAGGTTCTGGGCATCCTTCAGCTTTGCTGCCATTCGCCCAATAGCCTTTCAGTGTGCCTCCCATTCACATACCTCCAGCTGGAATCTGGATTCTCCAGATCTTAGTCAGCATAGCTGTGTGTGGGCACAGAAGGTGCTTTTGGGGCATGAACACCATGTCTGCTCTTTATGCAGAGGAGCCTTCAGGCTTGACAGATACTCAAAGTACCATATCCAGAATAATAGATACACCATTATTAATTAGAAATGTATACATGTGAGTTCACTAATTATAATAGATACATGTGAGTTCACTAATTATAATAGATATTTATAAGTCATAGACTTTATAATTTGCTTCTGTGAGCACTCATTTGACAGCACCTGGTTTAATAACAAAAGGGCACATCTATGTGGTCCCATTCTCTTGCCATCTTGACTTTTAGTATGTTAGTAGTACTCTGAGACTACTGTCAGATCTGTTCAAAATACATTCCTTAATGTGAACTGAGTAGTTGTTAACTGAATTTCCTACGATTCTAAACACAAAATTTATTGCTTTTAACCTTGATATTAATAAAAGATGCTGCTGAAAAAGGTTTAGTCGATTAATAATTTTTCATTGTTTGGGTATCTTCTTCCTTCCAAGGGAGGAGAGTCCTCCAAAGTATCTGTGAGCATAATCTTAGATCTAGTGTTTTCTTTTGATAATGAATAAATAAGAATTACCAGGCACTAATTTTTCAAGTTCACAAACTGTAGATGAGATTTTTTTTTTTTTTAAGGTCAGCTTTCTCATTTTGGTAGGGACAGAAGGCTAAGAAATGTATTTCTGCTGGGTGTGATGGTACACACCTTTAATCCTAGCAGTTAGGAAGTGTGGATAGGCGGACATGTGTGAGTTTAAGGCCAGCCTGGTCTTCATAGGGAGTTCCAGGCCAGCTGAGACTATAGGAAGACCCTGTTTCCAAAAGACCAAAAAGAAAAAAAATGTATATCTGCCATTTTGGAGGAATGGTATGCTTGGTAGCTTTTCTCCTTTTGAAGGTCCTATAATCGTTTATATACTGTACCTATAATAGAGGTTTTGGCCAAGTGAGAACATCCACATGCACATGTGCGCTCATTCATTCAGTGCAGTAACTCAAGCAGGATGTTTTTAGAGGAGATGTTTATATATATAAATATATATATAATTTATATAAAAGGGACAAATGATATGATTATACCAGGAGCTGCAGCTGGGTAGGGCAGAATGGGATCATGAGCATCTTTTAAGAAGACTGGAAATAAGAGATCATGAGACAAGACAGGTGTTACAGAACGTGGAGTGCCACAGTACCTCAAGTATGAAGAAATGACGGATCCTGGAACAAGGTTGAAAAGCATTTTTGTTGAAATAACGAAAATGGTAATTAACAACACTGGAAGATTTTAGTGAAGTGATATAAAATCCTTATGCAGACTGGAAGCATTGATATGACTACCAAAAAGCTCAAAGAGCATCCAAAAACTTCATTTAATCAGATGAATAGGAAATTGGTGTAGCAATAAGAAACTGAGTTCGCTCTGCCTCCCTGATTTCAGCAGAGGAAAAATTATAGCATGTTGAGGCAAACACCACAGTCATGTGACTTGGAAATATTACCAGTTCTTTTTTATATTTTTTTCAAAGGCAGAGTCTCCCTGTAGCCCAGCAGGCCTAGAATTGACTATGTAGACCAGGCTGGTCTCAGTCTAACAGAGATAAACCTGCCTCTGCCTTCCAAGTGCTAGGATTAAATGCATGTGCCCCAGTACTTGGCTAACTGAATTATTTTGAATCTTTATTTACACTTATTTAGTGTGTGTATATATTTGAATGTGTGCAAACATGGATGCATGCAACATATGTCAAGGCTTACAAGTAGATATAAGAGGACAATTTGTGGGGCTGGAGAGATGGCCTAGCAGTNTATATGAAAAAGGTGTATATATACCTTTTTCATCCATCTCAGAACTGAGTGGGGTTGTTATATTTAGGTTAATGAGGGGGGAGAAAAGCATCTTCTTGGGGAAATATAACTGGCACAATTTAAAGTGGAAACTAAATTAAAATCTAATCCTTGGGCCAGCAAGATGGTAAAAGCACTTGCCACCAAGCCTGCCGGCCTGAATCCAATCTCTGGAGAGTCCACAGGTAGAAGAAGAGAGCCTGCAAGTTGTCCTCTAACCTCTACATGACTACTGCATGCATGTACATGCAACAAACACATAAATAAACATATAAAAATAAATTTAAAATCATTTTGTGAAACAGGAATATCTCATCTTTGTTGTATATATGCCACAGAATTTTTAGAAGAAATCTAGGCTTTATTAGTTTAATCTTTTATATCTTTTTTTCAAAAGCTCAAAATCTGAGACTAGACATACTGATTTTGTTAATTCTTGCACTTTTTTTTTTTTTTTTTTTAAGAGACAGGGTCTCCCTATAGCCCCAGCTGCCCTGGAGCTCATTCTGTAGACCAGGCTGGCCTTGAACTCACAGAGATCCACTTGCCTCTGCCTCCCAGGTGCTGGGATTAAAGGCATGTGCCACCACGCCTGATTTAAAAGCGGTTCTTAGCCGCCATGTGGGTGCTGGGAATGGAACCTAGGTCCTCTGCAAGAGCAGTTGGTGCTCTTAACCGCTGAGCCATCTCTCCAGCTCTCTTGTACTTCTTTAAGCCATATGTGCCACAGGTAAATAAATTGTACGTATTTTGAAGAATAATCTCTGTATACTCTTTGTGATTTTACATTTTATAAAACTTACCAACTTATTCCTGACAACATAAGAGATTATACCTTTCTTTAGTGACTTTGTATATATCAGAAATAAACATTTCCCTGAGTGGGACAGAGTGCATATCTACTACAAAGTTCACTCTTTGTGGTCTTTTTTCTTTTTTACCAGAATACTAAAAATTTAGTATCTAACCTTTTGATAGGTAAAAACAGTAATATAACCCATGAGTATAGATAGCTTTCATTGCTAGTACCCTAACTCATTTAAAGGCTTCTTTTCTTTTCTTTTCTTTTTTTACAGACCTAACTACCATAATGAATGCTGCACATTGCGAGAAACCACAAGAAGGTTAAATGTTTGTCTGAATTCTTGAATTTGATATGAACCAACACATAGTCTTTGTTGTCATCAACAGAACCCCAGTTTCTGTGTACATTATTCACATTCTTCTTTGTTCTTTGGGGGGGGGGCATTTTAACCTTTTTAAGGTTATTGATTTAATTTTATGTTAAATTTGGTTGCATGAAGTTGTCCTTAACCACTAAGAACTATCAAGATTTTGCACAGAATTCTCCATGTCTAGGATCCTCTACCAAGGCAGTTGTGGTCATCATCTTCCTGCCTTTGTCCCACCATTACCAAATACTCAGTTAAGTAGTAATTTACATTGTTTTTAGATGACTGCTCAACATAATGTTTAAAGATAAAATTTTCTCTCTAGCAGAACCCAAGAACCAATTCCTTATTGGTATATTAAAGATGAAATTAAAATTGTCATTCAGTTTTGAGGCCATCTGTAAAATTTAACCATATTGTACAGTATCTATTCTGTATTAGAAATAGCTAGTTGACAACTTACACTTCTCAAAACTCATGTTGTTATATATGCAAACTGAGTTTATACATGTGAAGTTAGTGAGTCTTTTGTGTTTATACCAAAATAAAGGCAAAGATTTATTTTTTCCCAATGCCAATATGATTTAAGCTAATAACTCAAGATGATCACTCTATACTCAGTGCTGCTGAAATCAGCAGCAGCCCTATGGGAAAACAGGCAAAGCATTGACTTTAAATAATAGACTTTTAAAATAAACTCTTCTTTTGTTTTGGAACTAGTATTAGAATAGTTAATATTCATCTGCAAACCATTACTATGTGTACATTATTGTTGCTGTTGTGATAATAGAGAATTTTATTTATTTTTATGCCAGCTTATATTGTGAAAACACATTTAGTCAGTTTGGGTTAATCAATCCTGTTATGCTTGTTCTTGGAACATCTTCGAGTATCGAGGTTTGTAGTTGAAAAGTTTACTGTAAAAAAAGTCAAAAACAAAAAAAAATGTATTGTTTTTACAGAATAAATTTATTGGGATGTGTACTGGGAGTAAGGTTTGAGGTTGTAATCAGCTAAGTTAGTGTAATTTGACTTCATATATGTAATGTGAAGTATTAATGTAATTCATATATTAAAGCAAAAATTATTAACAGCAAGTTGGCAACAGAATCAAGTGCAGGTGAGGATTTTCTTTTTTTTATGTCCTTTGTATTTTTATTTTTACATATTCTATGTTTTACGCTGATTGAAAAACACTGAGAGGGTCAGGAGGGAATGACAATGTAATCTAACTGCACAGCAAGAAAATACCAGGCCAGCAGCCCCTAGGTGAAACACACTATCTACCATATACATGCATTCATGTGCATACCATTTTCTTTGGGTTTTCTCATTTTGGTAAAGAGCTACTAAACATGGACAGAAAATAGAAGAAGACCAAAAGCTCAGGACCATTGGTGAGGAAGATAGTGCAAGGCTCTGAGGGTTACATAGAGCAGTCTGCTCACAAATCCAGGGCATACTGAAGAGGCAGCTGTGTTTCTGTCACTTAGCAAATACTGGTTTTCTCTTTTATACTAGGACAGTTCCAAATAGCAAAAATTTATTAAAAGACAGGAATACCAATCCAGGTCTTTTTCTTTAAAAGGTACTTTTAATTTTTAATATTTTTTGTTTATTTGTGTTTTGTTTGGTTTGGTTTGGTTGACATAGTCTCCCTAGTCCCAGCCCACCTAGAAGTCACTATGTAGACCAGGCTGGCCTCCCATCTCACAGACATATGCCTGCCTATGCCTCCTGAAACCTGGGATTAGTACAGCCATTAAAGGCTCAGGCTCACAACCAACTAAATATTTTATTTTAAAATCAGTGAAATTCATTAAAAGGCCTCTTCATTGCTTACACTAAAACATAAGGAGAATATTTTGATTGGAACATATAACAAGCAGATTTATTAAAGAAAAAGTCAAAATTTGTCATGAAAAATATATGTAAAATGTATTAAGTTTAATAAAGTTTGTCTTCATAAAAAGCAAATAATACTTTTATTAAAAATATACATAGAAATACAATAGAAATATTGCCAGGCACCAACAAAAACAAATGTTCATTAAAGGCAATGATAAAGTTGATTTGTGTCATTTTAGCTGTTTAAATTCACACTAAAAGTTTTAATAAAAGCAGTTAAGAAAGCAGTAAAAAGTATACTTTTCTTGGGAAGAAGCTTTTCAAACAGCATAAATACTCTGATGATCTGGCTTCTATTATTAAGGCAGACAGTGAATCACACATTTCATATGCAGGAGTCACTGCTCCAGTAGTTGCTGTTGTGTATCGTTGCATATGCATAGACCATATTGACTTCTGAATAGTTTCCTTTTTACCTATTTGTAGGCACTAGAATTTTAATTTTCACACATAGCTGCAGAGTGTCAATAGATGGTCACAATTATTCACAGATGATTTTGATATATTTCTTTAAACAAGCTGTTTCTTAACAACTTCAATTTTCCTTCAGAAAAGGAAATTTACCCACATAATACCATTAGTTTTGTTCACACATATAATGCAGGGCAAGAATCTGTGTTCTCTTAAGTATTCATGTGTGGAAAGGAGTAAAGTGGGGCAGAGCATGAGTACCAGTGCGGCAGAAGTCAGGAAGAGAAAGAACACCAAGTATATTCTTATTCCACTTTTTCATCTGCTTTTGTTTTTATGAAGAACTCTGGATTGTAGATACAACGATAGGCCAAGAGCTGAGGAAGAATTCCATATGCTATATTTAATGCTAAAAAAAAGATTTTCGCTTCTTCGGGGACTCTGTAGACATAAGCAGTTCTAGCATGAAGGGAAGCACCAATGTGAGAAAACTGAGCCTGTTCAATTTGAAAACAAAACAGAGGGTAAGGTTGCATTCACTTGGATGAGTGATAAATGCTGAGTGGCTCACTCAGATCGAATCTCTGTGCCATCAAAGCCAGTCTTATTATAGGCAAGATACCTCTAGCTAATCCACAGTCTTAATATATTAGTCTTTCACCAAATTTAAGGTCATTCTTGATATAACTGTTAAATAAAGTTTATTTTTAAGTGTGGTTTTATCATGGCAGTTGTGTTTTTCAAACTTTCCAGTGCCCAGTCCCAAATATTAATAGCTCAATTAAACAAGAAAATCTGAATAAAACCTTTTTTTTATTTGAATTCTGGGAATCCTACATAGGCACTCAGCTGTGTCTCATAAATTGAGTTCCAATAAAAATGAAATCCAGAGTTTAGAAAGCTAAACTGTATTTAGCATAGTGAACTATTTAAAAAGAAGCACTGAGGACCTCAGCTTCATTTTTACTACTTGAAGAAAGAGCTCAAAGCCCTTTTGTCATGTGTTTTTGTTTATTCATGCGCTTGTTTTATGCACCTTAATAATACTAAGGGTTTATTTTACGATAAGGTTGGTAACAGCTTCTCTGTGGGCAGTGGTATGATTGTAAAGTGGCAAATACCTACACAAGCCATTTTTCAAATCAAATTATAATCTACTCAGAATTGTGACTGGTGAGCATAATCGGAGTTTCAAAATGGAAAAGCAAGGACCCCCCCCTCTCTATTTATATGTGCACAGATACTCAGAATGTGCCAGTCATGTGTTTCTTGGATTGTTTTTATACTTTTCATAAGCACAGAGGAAAACTGTATTAAAAAGGGTAATACAGGTCACAGCAGGATTAAAAACTCCTGAGAGAACATTTCCTCAGAAAACTAATGTCATCACAAGATATAAACCCCACATCTGGCCAAGTCTGCATTTTTGTATTTGGCTAAAAATCAAGATAGATGTGAATAAAGATTGGGGATTTAAATGTAGTAAGTAAATGATTGAAATGAAAAGATATTACAATCTAAAGAGAGAAGTAACAAGAGTGTTTTTAATATATTTGTTACCTTTCATATGAAATCAGTTGATTGTGCTAGGTGGTTAACAGATAAAACTGCTACTTCCCATTTGACTTTACCATGACAAGAAAAGGGCCAGCTTTTATAAAAGTATGTTTAGGAATTTTTATGAATGACGAGTATTTTAATGGGCTACAGTTTTACAAACTGCTGATATATTCTGGATACCTCTACTACATTTTTACTACTCTGGAGATGAAATTAAATTCCTGTGGTATGTTAACAAGGACATGCAGGGTGATCCATAGTCACTGAGAAAGCTCTGCCCTCAGACACAGCTCCTTGAGGTGGCCCAAAGGCCCAGAAAATGTCTTTGCATCTCTGGGCTAAAAGAACAAGACCTTGTGAATAAAAGGCTCTTTGGGGCTTCCTTGAGGAGCTGCTGTTGTGGACAGTCTAGGAACTCTGAACAGGAATTTCTCCTGATGCTATTTTTCCCTTTTTGACTAATATATAACTAAAATTTTCTTCTGGACTAGAGGCCAGTTTTGAACCCTGGTTTTGTCAGAAATGTGGGCTTAGTGGTTTTATCTTTATAGACATTTGTGCATATCATAAAACCACCAGAAAAATGCCACCCATATTTTCAGAGAATAACTAACATGAACAGTTGTGTGTACTTGTGTAAGGAAGCCTGGCTAAAAGGTCAGTGACTCTGTGGGCCCTTCCCTGCACTAACTAGTGCACTTAATACCTCATTTTCATGAACAGCAAGCTCATGGCATCGTTGGAAAATGATCGGTGTCCTTAGAGTAGATTGTACGCCCACTGGGCAGGTACTGTGTCTAATGTTTTGTGTGGCATCTATCACATTGTTAGAGTTCAATAAACATTTAATAACAATGGTCTTGTGACTGTCACAATACAAGAATCTTTAAAGCATTTCTCTAGACCTATGTTAGTAAGCCATTTTACTCACATTTATTAACAAAGTAAAAATTATAACATTCCCAACCCAAAAAGTATATGTATGTGAGAGAACCCTGAAGCCAGTCTGCAGCTCCAGGTACTGCGCATGGATGTGTTTACGACAGCATCCTCTGATATTAAGTGCTCAGGGTTCTGAAGTTTCAGGAAAAGTTCAGCCTGAGGAGGGTTCCTTCCCCAGTCACATCCTGCTAGGAGTCCCCAGCACATTCACCTCCCTGCAAGGTCTGTGGAGCTCACCTCAGCACTTTGCTGGGGTCCGGTGGATGAGTGACTCAGGGCTGCTGAATTCTGCATCCCAGTAATTACTCAAAAGTTCAGTGCTGTGGAGCCCCTAGTCATTTTCTTTTTATTTCATTCTAAATTGTTTTCTACTTTACAGAAATGAAAGATGCTGACTTTTTTCAGATTGGATGTTTGGAAAGTAAAAATGAGGCAATAAAGGTTAAATTGTAATGGCTCCCTTTCCTATATAGAGAAAATAAAGATAGGATGACCTCTCCACCTAAGCTCCCAGAATCACAATCCTGACTCCCCAAAAGAACTGAGTTTTAGGTATTCACATGACGGTTAGAAGAAAAAATTTCAGTGGATGCTGGGACAAAAGCCCTATTTTTGGTCTGTGTAGTACATGTAGCTAATCCAGGACCATGTTATCTTGGGGTTTCTCTCAGTAGCACAGAGCAGTGAATGGTAATACTAACTCAAGAAACACATGGCTAGTTGGGTTTCTGCTCCACTACAAGCCAGGTAATGACACTGGCCTCAGGCTGTTGAGGAGGGTTCAGTGAGTGAGGATTTGTGACATGCTTAAGACAGTGCATAGGACTATCTAGTAGATAAAAAAAACTGAAATGCCTGTTTGGGATCTGCCACTCTGTTGAAAACCTACATTCTTTGTTGTCAGATCCCTTTGCTTTGTCCCCTTTTAACTCTGTCTCCAGCAAAGGACAGTACGGCTTGTAAAGAAGTTAAGCCCAGGGTAGGCGTGGTGGCACACGCCTTTAATCCTAGCACTTGGGAGCCCAAGGCAGGTGGATTTCTGTGAGTTCAAGGTCTGCCTGCTCTACATAGTGAGCTCCAGGCCAGCTGGGACTAAAAGGGAGACCTTGTCTCAAAAAGGCCAAAAAATTAAAACAAAAAGAAGTTAAGCCCAAAGGAAGGTACTTTTACAGAAGAGGAAATTGATCAAGAAAGACAAAGTAACAAAGGTCATTAACTAGTGGCAATGTGGGATTTGAATCAGAGCTTTTGCTCCTTACCATGTTAATTAGCTCCGATTTTTATTTGTATCATTTTCAGTGATTCTAACAACTTATAGTCAGCATTGGCATCCACTGAGAATTGATTCTAGGGCCTTTGATCACCCCATAGATGTCAAAATCCATGAATCCTCAAATTCCTTGTATAAAATGTCATGTTTGTATATCCCATCTATGTCCTCATGCATATTTTAGATTAGATAGTTCATATAATGTAAATGCTATGTAAGCAGTAGTACTGTGTTATTTGGGGAACAAGAAAAAGTACATGTTTGGTATTAACATTTGATCTTCGGTTGGTTGAATCTGCACATGCAAAGGGCTGACTGTACTTCAATTGATATAAAACATTAATAAGTGAATTGATATGGCCTGCCATAATTGTTAGCCTTCCAACTTTAGTCCTATAGTAAGCATTTTGTATAGATTTGTTGTTGTTGTTTTTAAATTTTATTACTGGTCAGCTAATATATATATATATATATATATAATTTTTTTTTTTTGGTCTTTTTGAGACAGGGTCTCCCTTTACTCACGCTGCCCCGGAACTTGCATGTAGAACCTTGAACTCACAAGAGATCCGCCTGCCTCTGCCTCCCAAGTACTGGGATTTAAAGTGTGTGCCACCACACCCGGAATCAGCTGATATATTTTAATGACTTCTGAGAACAATAAGCTATCTGATTTCATCATTTATAGTTTTTATTATGTGTAAGTCCTCCAGGTGAAACTTGGCCTAAAATGTATCCTGACTTTTAAGTTTTTCCTGGGTTTTTATTTAAAAATGTTTTGATCTTTTAATTTCTTTTTTTTTTTTTTTTTTTTTTTTTTGTCTTTTCGAGGCAGGGTCTCCCTGTAACCCCAGCTGTCCTGGAACTCACTCTGTAGACCAGGCTGGCCTTGAACTCACAAAGATCCACCTGCCTCTGCCTCCCAAGTGCTAGGATTAAAGGCGTGCACCACCACACCCAGCCCTGATCTTTTAATTTCTAAAGACAACAGATTTGGGTAATTCCTAACAGTCTGAAATCACTGCCCATTGTACCATCAATTGACCTAAACTAAAACTTGAATTTTTTTCTTATTGAATTGCGTAGTCCTTAGATTATAGTAGGTCATTTGATAAAAGTAGGTTTTAAAGTAGCCAATCATGGTGCATGTTTGTAATTCCTGCATTGGCAGGCTGCAGCAGGAAGATCACAAGTTCAAGAGCAGCCTGGACCCTGTTGGTCCTGGAGATAAAAGAAAAAGGTTTTGCCAGGTGTGGTGATGCACACCTTTAATTCCAGAGGCAAAGGCAGGCAGATCTCTCTGAGTTGGAGGCCAGCCTGGTCTACATAGCGAGTTCCAGAACAGCTGGGACTGCAGGAAGACCCTGTCTCAAAAACACACAAAAAAAAAAAAAAAAAAAAAGAAAAGAAAAAGGTTTTGATAGTGTCAGTAGGACCACATATGTGCAAGGCTCCTAAATTAGCAGTTTCAGCAAACAAGGGGTGCTGGACAAGGGTACAGAGATTTTTTTTTTTTTAAGAGAGATTCTTTCTGTGATGTCAGATACCCTCCTAAGATAAGGGGCCATTTCCTAAGCATGTATTTGCTAAGTGTATAGTCACATTCTGATTCTGTATATTGTTTTGTTGCAACATCATTTCTAAACTTTCCTTAGGCTGAACAGTGAATAAGTAGATATTAAAGCCCGACCAAGAGGAGGATGTTGGAAATGGAACTTTTGGATCATGCCACTCTTTTCCTGCTGTGTTCAGAAAACTGACATTTAACAGCACCCAGCCCTCAAGCCCTGGGTCTGAGTGTGTATGTACCAGCAAGAGTGGCTTCAGTCTGCCTTGTCAAACTGGGTTGTTACTGATAAGCCCAAGGATTCCTACAGAGCCTAAAGGCTAGTTGAACCTGCCTCTTCTTCTGCCAGTCACTCTACAATCCATACTGTCTTTCCCAGAACAACCAAGTTGGAGTCACAGGTCCCCATGTGCAAGTTGAGCCATCAGCCTCAGAAGCTGCTGTAATGTGTTTGCCCCTAGGTTAGTTGCCCTAAGCCTCCTGACGGCCATATGACTTTTCTACCTAACTAGACATTTCTTTAGGTTCTCCTCTAGTTCTCCAGTTGTCCTCTGAGACTTGGCCAGGTCCCATACCTGCCCTCCTTTACCAACTTCCTAGCTGAGGATATTCAGAATCCTGTCTTACGCTGATGGCACTAGGCAAACCAGTGCACATGGCATGCAAAGGAGGTCCAACTGCAAAGCAGAGAATACAGTTAGCTGTTGGACTAGCTGCCAAGAGTGAGATGAATGTTCAGCTGCATATCCTTGAAGATACAGGAGGAAAGGGGAGGGGGACCAGGTTAGAGAAACTTAACCTAATAAAGAATCATTCAGCCCTAAGAGCCCAGCCAAAGTACTGCATAGCCCAGAATAGTTCACCAACTCCTCTTGCCACATACAAATCTTTGTGTTAAGGACTCTGCTTCAACTAGTTGTTTACAGGGGCAGGAGATAATACTGTGGAGAATATGAACTTTAGAGCCAGAAAGGATTTTTTTTTTCCCTATTCTGTCATTTAGTAATGCTGAAAGACTCTGGTCTGGCCATGGTCAGGTAACCAAACTGTTCTGAGCCTTGACTTCCCCAGCTTTCAGTAGAATATGCAGTCATCACACCACCTTTTCAGGGACAGGGAGGCCATACTTTCCAGCCTCCCTTACATCCTACAGCTGACCTCCCAGATCTGGCCCTTAAAAGATCCCATATGAACTTTGCTTAAGCAATAAACATTTTTAACATGTTGAGCCACTGAGAATTCATTGTTGCTGAGCATGCAGCCATCCTTGCCTACCCTAGTAATGGCAATAATGGAGGGTGAGAGAGGGGAGTATAAAGACTTATCCCAGGTTTTTGTCTTCAGCTGGTTGTTGCAAGGGGAGCTATTTATAAAGATGATGGATCAATGACAGCAGGGAGGAGCAAGAGTCTATTTTCATCTCTAAGTCTGAAATGCTGCCTGGCACGGTAGTGTGCACCTATAATCCCAGAACTTGGGAGACTGAAGCAGGAGGGTAATGAGTTCAAGGCTAGTTTGGGCTATATAGCAAGACCCTATATCAAAACAAATGGAAAAAAATGTGTCCTTTTAAATACTATTTCCTGCTAAGCATGGTAGTGCATGTCTTTAATCTCTGAACTCTAGGGGCAGATTCAGGTGGATATCTGTGATATAGAGGCCAGCCTGGTCTACATAGCAAGTTCCAAGCCAGCTAGGAATACAGGGAGACTTTCTCAAAAAAATCAAAACAAAAATATTTTCTTTGCAAATCTACTTTTAAAACTTGTGTGCTTGATTCCATTAATAAGGTACTATTGTTTTTATTCTACTTTAGAAGTTTCGTAAAAACCTGAAATGCTAATAAAACATCCAGAAGAAATCAGTAAGTTTGAATTAAATATGAGGGAGCAATTGGAGCTCAAGAAACTGAAAATCACCAACTCAGAGTTGGTGTTAAAAGAATGGAGAAGAGCCAAACCAAAGCCTGAGGATCCGGTCTTGAGAGACCGACAAAGGATAGCCAAGTGGGTAAATAGCGCTTCCCTCGGATTCTTCCACATCTATTTTTCTATGAATATTCTAATTTTACTAACCCAGGAATGATTTAATCTGGTGACTGCCTAAGTACTCCGAGTATTTTTCACCCCTATACATCTTCAAGTCCTTCTGTGGTCATGGCTGCCATGCCATGAACATGTGCTTCATTCTGGATGAGCTGCATTCTCACTTCTAGGTCAGCATAGTCACTTTTACGCTAGGCAGGGACTTGGCTATGTTCCCCGGGGAGAAACTGAAGGACAGGCTCAGCTTTCCAGGAGCAGAACTTAGGTTAAAACCAGCTTGCTTGGTTCTATATAGCTTAGTATAGCGGATCTTTGAATTCTTAAATTTAGACTGAATAAACATCTTGAAGATGATTGCTGTCAACTTTTTTTTTTTTTTTTTTTTTTTGTCTTTTTGAGACAGGATCTCCCTATAGCCCCAGCTGTCCTGGAACTCACGATGTGGACCAGGCTGGCCTTGAACTCACAGAGATCCACCTGCCTCTGCCTCCTGAGTGCTGGAAATAAAGGCCTGACCCACCATGCCCGGCTTTGCTGTCAACTCTTATCAGTAGCTATAGCATTTATGAATCGGGAAACGTACTGAAAGATAACACTGTCATTTGCTAATTAAGTGACCCTGGGCAAGTCATAATTTCACCCTATAGCTACATCTTACCAGGTGGTATCATGAGATGTAAATAACATAATATACCTGAAATGCCTTCTGTAGCACCACTCTAAAACACCAAGCAGAGCAGCTTCTTACAGTTAATGACAGATAATCACCAATGAACATTCTCTTTTTTTTTTTTTTTTTTGTCTTTTTGAGACAGGGTCTCCCTGTAGCCCCAGCTGTCCTGGAACTCACTCTGTTGACCAGGCTGGCCTTGAACTCACAGAGATCCACCTGCCTCTGCCTCCCAAGTGCTGGGATTAAAGGCATGCGCCACCATGCCCGGCCATCAATGAACATTCTCAAAAGGGAATAGTACCTGAGCTAGACCTCCAGCATGTATCAGCGTTATATCAGGCAGCCAAGAACATCCAGGGACTACTAAGCCATAAAGTGCAATCACAAAGTAAGGGACAGAATAGAACATGTACGCCAGCATCTGTATCAAAGATAGAACAGCAGGTTAATAGCTTGGCTTGACAAAAAGCACAAAAAATGTTTTCAAAGAAAATTCTATTTCCTATGTAGGACCATACTTTCTCATTAAGAAAAAAAATTGGATGAGAAAAATCTTGGGCTTTGTAACCACTTGACCTGAATTTTAGGATAAGCAGCAGGGTCCTTCAGGTAGGGCTCTTGAAATTGTGCGTATAGTCGACACAGCTCAGCCGGACAATCCAAAGCAATCTAAGAACAAAATGAATTCATTGTAAATAGTCATAAGCTGCTTTACTATTTAACAAAAACTATGCATCCACAGTTTCATCAGTGGCACAGACAAAAACAAATACTTGGCAGATTTCTCTAAGGGGATTAAGCTGAGGTTGACAGTGGAGCAGGAAATGGACACTACTGGTCTGTTCTTGGGAATCATTCTAATAGTCACAGATTAAATATCTAGTTTTAACTAACCAAAGCACAGCTGTGGATTCACTTTCTCTTGGAATAAGCAGCCAACTAAGCCCTAGAAGAAAAATACTTCTATACCAAATTAATCTTACTAGGCTTTGCAAGATTCAAAACCAACATCTGCTTCTCCAGTGCCTCATACAGCATATAGCCTTTGGAAGCTGAAAGGATGATAGTTTGAAAGCAGGGTCCTATTGTCCAAAAACAACTCATGAATCCACTCTAAAAGAGACCAGAACTGACTCAGTATACCAGAGTATACTCTAGTCCACAGAACAAACATGTGTCTCTTTGGCATATAAATGAATCACTTCCCTCAGACACCATTCTTCATATTCTCAGTCATAAATGAAATGTCTACCCAGACAACATGATTACAGACCCGTGACAGTTGTTAAAAATGGGCCTCAGGGGCTGGAGAGGTGGCCTAGCGGTTAAGAGCACTGANACACACACACACACACACACACACACACTCACACAGTCATTCCACACACTTTCTGTTTGGAGCAGTATGATGTTAGTTTTGATCTGTTATGCTTACCAAGCCTCTGAACAGGCAAAATCCAGCTGCCAGGAGGAGACACACAACCAACACTAAGTCAAATGGTCTTCTCAGCAGGTCTTTCGCTTGGGCTTCTTGAACAACCTAAAATAGAGCTTGTCACTAGAGACCTCAAAGTGCCAGAGAAGAATCTGAAGCCTATTGAAATATTAAATATGATAATTAAATAGCCAGTTTAGAAGATTAACCATTCAATCACAGAACATTGGCCATGGGACTTAAGGATTTTGTTAGTTTGGTTGGTTGGTTCATTGGCTAGTTGGTTGGTTGGGGGGTTTTTTGTTTGTTTTTTAAGATAAGGCCTCACTGTAGCTGAGACTGTAACTCCACATGTAGCTCAGGTTAGCCTCAAGTTCATGATCCTCCTGCCTCCACTTCCCAGTGCTGGGATCGCAGATGTGTCACCATGCCTGAGTCTATATTATTTATTTATTTATTTATTTTTGAGATAGGGTCTCCTTTTAGCCCCAGCTGGCCTGGAGCTTACTATGTAGACCAGGCTGTCCTTGAACTCAAAGAGATCTGCCTGTCTCTGCCTCCCAAGTGCTAGGATTAAAGGCGTGCGCCACCATGCCCGGCAAAAGCTGAGTTTAATTTACTCATTTCTCTTACCTTTGAGAAATTCCCATGAGCTGCATATATGTGAACTGTTGGTCAGGGACCCATTGCCTCTACTCTTGGGAACACGGATGCTCAGTTGCCACTGCTGTACTGGAGTCTTAGCATATTGTCTTGACCAAAGAATTTAAATTTGGGGAAAATTTTTTTCAAAGAAACCAAAAGTGTTTCTAATGGCCGATTTTTCAGGTGTCTCAAAGAAAGGAAGATACTTCTGGATAGACCGTGACCTGAGAACCTGAAGAAGATGGTATGAGATAGCCCCAGATGAGCCATCCCTTGGATGTGGGGGTGGAGTGGAGATGAGGAGTAGAGTGGCAGGAAGCTAGTCCAGAGCTTCAGCAAGAGGAAGAGTTTGTTAGTCTGTTTTGGAACACGAACACACACACACACACACACACACACACACTCACACAGTCATTCCACACACTTTCTGTTTGGAGCAGTATGATGTTAGTTTTGATCTGTTATGCTTACCAAGCCTCTGAACAGGCAAAATCCAGCTGCCAGGAGGAGACACACAACCAACACTAAGTCAAATGGTCTTCTCAGCAGGTCTTTCGCTTGGGCTTCTTGAACAACCTAAAATAGAGCTTGTCACTAGAGACCTCAAAGTGCCAGAGAAGAATCTGAAGCCTATTGAAATATTAAATATGATAATTAAATAGCCAGTTTAGAAGATTTAACCATTCAATCACAGAACATGTGGCCAGGGACTGAAGGATTGTGTAGTTTGGTGGTTTGGTTCATTGGCTAGTTGGTTGGTTGGGCGGGTTTTTTGTATTGTTTTTTATAGCTAAGGCCTCACTGTAGCTGAAGACTGTAACTCCACATTAGCTCAGGTTTAGCCCCATCACTGATCTCCTGCCTCCACTTCCAAGTGACTGGGAACTCACAGATTGTCACCATGCCTGCAGTCATATTATTTATTTATTTTATTATTTTTGAATTTTTTATTGCTTTTGTCCCAGTACTGGCCTGGAGCTTTCTGGTAGACCAGGCTGTCCTTGAACCTCAAGAGATCTGCCCTGTCTCTGCCTCCCAAGTGCTGGGATTAAGGACCTAGCCCATTTCTGTATATTTATATGTATGTATGTATGTATACACACACACACACACACACACACACACACACACACACATACTCAGAACCTTTTTGTAAAGATAGAATTTAGTGCATAAGCAATTTACATTCTTTACTGAATTGCCTATGAACACTTGCCCACATTATTAAAAACCATAAGGAGACCATATTTTCCACTCTCTCACTACGTAAGATTTAGGCACCTTTCACTGTAACGGTGTGACGGTGAGAGCAACTTTGTACAGAAATATCTGAAGCCCCTCTGTAATGGCTGTCTCATTGCAGAGTGGTCCTGAGTTCATGTCCTTATGAGCACTGTGCAGTGATGCCCCATTGGCCCACCTTTGGTGCTTTAGCATCGAAATAACGAATGATTCTGTGTGTCTTAGGATGAACATTGTTCACACACTGAGGGAGTCTTTCACTGGAGCTAGAGCTGACTAGGATACTAGGGTTACCTGTGCTTTTTTTTTTTTTTTTGGCTTTTTGAACAGGACTTCTGTAGCCCACTGGCCTGGAACTTGAGAGGTAGACCAGGCTGGCCTTGATTATTAGAATCTGCCATGCTCTGCCTGCGATTCTCCCGATGCTGGGATAAAGGCCCTGCTTGCCACCACGTCTGGCTTGCTTTCCTTCTACACCACACTTACTCCATAAAGGGATGTCAGTGTGTCAGCCCGGAGTTTACACAGTATTATTCAAATATGTTAATGAATTAACTGTGTGTAGATTTATGATNGTAGGAAAATAAACATGCATTGGTAGAGTAGTTGTTCCACAGGTCGGTAGCTGTGGGTTCAGTTGCAAGCAGTCCCTAAAAAATTATTTTGATGATATTCTACCTTTAAAAAATAATTTTTAAAGGCTGGAGAGATGGCTCAGCAGTTAAGAGCACTGGACTGTTCTGAGACCTAGGTTCAATTCCCAGCGCCACATGGGCAGTTAATAACATCCATAACTCCAGTTCTGGGGATCCAGTGTCTTCTGACTTCCAAGATACTCATGACATTGGTGGCACATACATTCAGGCAGTATATTCATACACATAAATTTAAAAAATTTTCATAAAGTGATTAATCAATGTTCTAACTAGTAGTTTATATTTTCATATCAGTTAGATATAAAGGACCTTGCCCAAGGATCTAATATCTGTAAATTGAAGAGAAAGTTAGAAAGCTACACCAGCTTAGAAATTTGGATTTTAACCAAGTATCTTTGGGGCAAACATTGCTTCACTTTGACCACCTTAGTAGTGAATGGAAGGGAGGAGTCATGGAAGAGATCCCAGAGCCACTCTCCATGGGCCCGCATCTCCTGGGAATAAAACCCTATGGCTTTGTAGGTTACCTTGAACATCTGTAGCTCTCTTAACTCCCCTTATGGTAATATGTGTATTTGTATTACTTAAAGAGATGCCCAGGTGCTGACACCCAGGCCATTAGCAACCCAGGGAAACCACACACACTGCATTCCATCTAGTACACTAACACAGAAGAGACGACGAGAGCCAAAGTGACCCCGCGGTGAAGGAAGTCCTGTGGCCTGGCCAGTAGGAGACAGATTCAGACAGAGACAAGCCATCTGCCACAGTAGCTAAGATGTCAGCAGATGCTAAACACAGTCCCAGGGACCTAGTGCCCCAGCTGCTCCACACCATGCAGTCCAGTGGCCAGGGGACATAAGTGAGCCCTGTGAGTCTGAGAACAAGGTTACACTGAAATGCAGTAAAATCACCTTTGAGGGATAATTATGTTTCTGATGGTTTGATTGGTAGATATATAGATTCTGAAACCAGCCCAGACAGGAAGACAAGTATATGGTATGCTTAAGAAAAAAGCAGGACAAATTCGTGTCCATATTTCCCTATTTAAAAGAGAGAGAAAGATAAATCAAAAGTTTGCTCATACGTATGTAAACATATGTAATATTATAAAACCTCCCACCTCAAATCACTTAAGTTTTTTTGTGGACCAGGAAATATTTTTTTAATGAAAATGAAACAACAAACAGTGCTGTCCTATCTACATATTAAAAAGCATATGTAACATATATGTCCTAATTTTCAACATGTATAAATAACCTCTTTGACCTTCAAGAATCTTAATTTCCAAGAGCATTTATCAAATTCTTATGGTATGTCAGGAGTTACACATATTGTAGACCATGCTGGCCTTTATCTCACAGAGATCTGCCAGCCTCTGCCTCCCGCATGCTGGGATTAAAGGCCTGTGCCACCACGTCTGGCTTGCTTTCCTTCTTACACCCACTTACTCCATAAAGGGATGTCAGTGTGTCAGCCGGAGTTTACACAGTAGTATCTAAATATTTATGAATTAACTGTGTGTAGATTATGATGTAGGAAATAAACTGCATTGGTAGAGTAGTTGTTCCACATGTCGGTAGCTATGGTTCAGTTGCCAGCAGTCCCCTAAAAAATTATTTTGATGAATTCTACTTTAAAAAATAATTTTTAAGGGCTGGAGAGATGGCTCAGCAGTTAAGAGCACTGACTGTTCTTAGGACCTAGGTTCAATTCCCAGCGCCCACATGGCAGTTAATAACAGTCCATAACTCCAGTTCTGGGGAATCCAGCACTGTCTTCTGACTTCCAAGAATACTGCATGACATTGGTGCACATACATTCAGGCAGTATATTCATACACATAAAATTTAAAAAATATTTCATAAAGTGATTAATCAATGTTCTAACTAGTAGTTTATATTTTCATATCAGTTAGATATAAAGGACCTTGCCCAAGGATCTAATATCTGTAAATTGAAGAGAAAGTTAGAAAGCTATCACCAGCTTAGAAATTTGGATTTTAACCAAGTATCTTTGGGGCAAACATTGCTTCACTTTGACCACCTTAGTAGTGAATGGAAGGGAGGAGTCATGGAAGAGATCCCAGAGCCACTCTCCATGGGCCCGCATCTCCTGGGAATAAAACCCTATGGCTTTGTAGGTTACCTTGAACATCTGTAGCTCTCTTAACTCCCCTTATGGTAATATGTGTATTTGTATTACTTAAAGAGATGCCCAGGTGCTGACACCCAGGCCATTAGCAACCCAGGGAAACCACACACACTGCATTCCATCTAGTACACTAACACAGAAGAGACGACGAGAGCCAAAGTGACCCCGCGGTGAAGGAAGTCCTGTGGCCTGGCCAGTAGGAGACAGATTCAGACAGAGACAAGCCATCTGCCACAGTAGCTAAGATGTCAGCAGATGCTAAACACAGTCCCAGGGACCTAGTGCCCCAGCTGCTCCACACCATGCAGTCCAGTGGCCAGGGGACATAAGTGAGCCCTGTGAGTCTGAGAACAAGGTTACACTGAAATGCAGTAAAATCACCTTTGAGGGATAATTATGATTTTCTGATGGCTGATTATAGATTCTGAAACCAGCCCAGACAGGAAGACAAGTATATGGTATGCTTAAGAAAAAAGCAGGACAAATTCGTGTTCCATATTTCCCTATTTAAAAGAGAGAGAAAGATAAATCAAAAAGTTTGCTCATACGTATGTAAACATATGTAATATTTATAAAACCTCCCACCTCAAATCACTTAAGTTTTTTTGTGGACCCAGGAAATATTTTTTTTAATGAAATGAAACAAAAACAGTGCTGTCCTATCTACATATTAAAAAGCATATGTAACATATATGTCCTAATTTTCAACATGTATAAATAACCTCTTTGACCTTCAAGAATCTTAATTTCCAAGAGCATTTATCAAATTCTTATGGTATGTCAGGAGTTACACATATTTGTGCACCAAATGGCAGTTGTGTAACTGTTCAATACACACTTCTGAAAATTGCTCTGAATCACTTTTCCAAAGTATACAGAGGGGAATAGGAATAATTTTGAAAAATAGTTTTTATAAGCTTGGAATCTCTTTATTCTATAAATAAAAATAACTTTTCTATTTAAAAACCCCATTATTGCAACAGTAACAACAAAGGAAAAATGAATATTAAGATGAAGTTTCTTACCTACAATGTTTCCAGGCACAAAAACAACAACGCTCATTATAATGGATCCAACCCAGTATAGGCCAATAGTTCTGTAACTTTCCCTGTAACAAAACATCGTGGCTCAATGCACTCGTCTTGGGACAGGAAGAACAAAAGGTGATCCTCAGCGTGATTTCCCATTCTAACTCCTGAAGCACATGAAAAGAAGCTTAATGAACTGAGTAATAGCATAAAGAACCCTCATAACTGAACATCATTCCCATATGTGATGTAGTGCAGAACCTTCTTTGTGTCGTTTGTGTGTATGTATTCATGTATGTATGCATAGTATGTGTACATGTTCTCGTGTGTATGTGTCCATGGGTACACACACCCATGCATGTGGAAGCTAGAGGAGGATGTTGGGCGTCTTCCTCAATCACTCTCCACCGCATGTTTTGAGACGGGGTCTCTCACTGAACCTGGAACTCACTGATGCAGCTGCACTAGATGACCGGCAGGTCCCGGGGATTCTCCTTTCTCCCCACCCCACCCCCAGCACCGGGATTACAGGCATGGGCCGCTAACCACAGCTTTTTATGTGAGTGCTGGGGATTGAATTGGTCCTCATGGGCTTGTGTGGCTTTGTTCACTGAGTTGTCTCTCCAGTCAGTCCACTTTGTCCCCTTGAATAGGAAATTAAGCTTGCCACAACTGACCTGCAGTTGAACTACATACAACACTGCCATCACTAATCAGTACTTCTGCATTCCCCTATTGTGTAGAGGAGGGAAAAGAAGGCTCAAAGACTAAAGAAAGGATACAGGACCTATACTGTATCAGTATTAGGATGTAAAATGGACTTTCTCTGGTAATAACAGAGGTTTGGCTGAAGCCCCAGAGGTGTAGCTAATGACACACCCCCAGATTCTAAAGGAGCCACTGGACATCTGCCCTAGCCTCAATAGTGGCTAAATGTTCTCCAGCTGAAAACCCAGAAACACAATGCCATACTAGAGGCTGTGAGGATCTAAAAGGAGACACTTTCAAAGAGAAAGTGGAGAACACTGCCCTGCTCTAGCCCTCAAGCTAAATGGAACCCACCTCACCAGGACAATGATGGTCACAGGATGACAAGCATAAATTGGAGCTGTCCTTGAGCACATGATGAGGGGAAGTGGGGGCAGCCAGGCGAGCTACACTGCAGCCTTCTGCACTGCAGCCTTCTGCAGAGCAGGACCATGTGACTTTCTTTAACTTGGAGCCAAGTAGATGCTGGAGAAGGTATCTGGCTCTCTAGAAAGAATCCATCATCAAACACTGCCTTCTGGCCCTGGAAGAAGCTGTGGGCAGGGAGCAAAGATTCAGCCAGAGGCACTGCTGGGTTCAGGGATGGGTATGGTATAAGGGTTCCTGTCGTGGGGGTCTCCAAAGTGCCATGTGTACCTGTGAGACACAGCTAGCATGTCACAGCAGAGGGCACTAGTCTCCAGAGAACAGCAACTGTGAACAAAGACTTCCCCTATTCCTTTAATACCATAGACACAGGATCCCAGAGGTGCCAGCCAAAAAGAACTGAGTATGACCAAACTCTAAGTCTGGGCACAGCTCCCCAAGCCTGGAGCCACACTTGAACTTAAGGAAAGGCTCTAACCTGAAATAAATGGGAATTTTGAGTTACGATGTTCTAGGCTTTAATTCCTAAATCTGAGGAGCTGTGGAGATGGCTTCCTGTATGAGGCCGGAGTTCAGATCACCACTGTCCACATACAAAGCAGGGCATGACGGAAGCAGGGCATGACGGAAGCAGGGCGTGATGGAAGCAGGGCATGATGGCGTACATCTATAATCCCAGTGCTGAGATGAGGGCAGGGATGACGAGAGAATCCTGGGTGCTTGCTGGCCAGGCAGTCTAGGCATAAGGTGAGCTCCAGGCTCAGTGTGAGACCCTATCGAAAAACAAGGCAAATGGCCAGCAAAATGGCTCAGTGGTTAAAGGAACTTGCTGCCAAACCTGCAAACCTGACCCCCAGGACCCACATTCTGGAGGAAGGAGCCAGCTCATGTAGGTTGTCCTCTGACTGCCACATGCTTTGGCATGTGCACACATGCATGTCTACATAAAGTAAGCAAAAATATAAAAATATAAGGAAGAAGGGATTGAGGAAGATACCTAACATCAACCTCTGACCTCCACATATGCCAGCATGGGTGAACACATACTCCCCACATGTACATACACACATAAAATGAGAGTGGAGTTCTGTAGGGGGATGTGTTTCGGGGTGTTTTTTTTTGTTGTTATTTTGTTTTGTTTTTGAGACAGGGTCTCAATTTTTTGACTAGGTTGGTCTGGAACTCAGATCCACTTGCCTCTGCCTACCAAGTGCTAGGATTAAAGGTATGCACCATACCCTGTGAGAGGCTCATCAGAAAAAATAAGCCAAAACATAAAGGACTGCTTTGCCTGAGGTGTCACTGGCAGAAGAGCAACTCACAGAGCACGAATTTCCATATACACACCGTACATACATTTTCCTTACATATCCTTTATCAGTTGCTAAGGTGCAGCACACACAAGAAGAACAAACTTACTCCCATGCTATGGCAGCCACCATCACCAGGTACATCAGGTAATGAATAGAGCCATCCCAGTAGCAGATCATGTGCCCATAGGCTGTGTTCAGATATGGTTCACCCTAGGAAAGCATTAAATAGACATTCATTCACCTTTATGTAAGACTCAAATATTTAAATGCAGAACACCAGACCCATTTTGTAAATAAAAAGCAGAACTTAACTGGTGTTGGTTCACAAAGATGAAACTATTCCTATACAGTTGGTAGAAATGTGAAAATAGAACTTTACCCTGGGGCTGCCAAAACCAGGGTTTGTCATGGAGTCAATTAGAGAATGTCTGCCCAAAGTTGGCCTTCGATTGTACAACAACACAAACGGCATTGGGTAGCCATGTGGGTAATCCCAGGCAGCTCACTGAGACAAGACCCAAGGGGTCCCTAGGGAGACTCTGCTTACTGGTGCTACCTGCTCCCCTTACCATTCGTGCTGATCTTTTGGACTGGGCAGGATGTGGGAAAGTGCTCAGGTGCCAATTCCACATAGGAGGCAGCACTGAATTAGTTTCCCACCTACACTTCATTCAACCATCCTAGCAGTCTCATGGTGGACATGACTGTCTACAGAGGAGGAAACATGCTCCAAAAAGTTCCACGATTTACCTGAGGTCACAAGGACAATATGCAGCAGTGAGCACATTACTAACAAGAACCATGCTTTTAGAACTTTTAATTTCACGAACACAAGATTACATGGCGAACTACACTTCCCTTTTCTAGGTAGGTATGCTTCCGGTTCTCCATCAGACACGCAGTAGGGTAGGTATGCTTCCGGTCCACCATCAGACACGCAGTAGGGTAGGTATGCTTCCGGTCCTCCATCAGACACGCAGTAGGGTAGGTATGCTTCCGGTCCTCCATCAGACACGCAGTAGGGTAGGTATGCTTCCGGTCCTCCATCAGACACGCAGTTTTCAGTGCTGTCTTCCTTTTTTCCTCCTCCTGGCTTGCTTCCCATGTCTCCCTATAATGCCTGCAGTCCTTCCTCCAACAAGGAGGGGTCTGAGCAACCTGCCTGTGCATCAGTCAGCTAAAGAGGGATTCTCTGACACTTCCCCTGGGGCAAGGACAAGTCCATCTTCTCCCCACAAGTCAAATTCGAATCCCAGTGGAGGAGGAGGTAGCAGCACGACCTCACCTCTAGGGGCCTGGCCCCAGCATTTCTGACCTGCTAACTGTGTCTACACCCCTGGCTCTCTGAAGCAATGCTGGCTTCTGTGCGGAGCTTGACAGACACCTTTAACTGGAGGCCCCATGAGCCCTTCAAACTCACCTGAAGCTTGTCCCCACCTGGCCTCTCCACACTCGCTTAGACAGAGTGGTTTGTTTCTCTTGGCTCTCTTATGCAGTCTGTTGGCAAATGTCATCAGTTGTATCTCTGTGAGACCTTAGACAACCCTCCCTCTTCATCACAGCATAGGTCAAGCCCTTGGTGTCACTCATGGGACCACTGCTACATTTCCAGATGGGCTTCCCGCCTCTCCCCTCTTCCCTTCCCACACTCTAGCTGTGATGTAGATGCAGGCAGCCTCCCTCTCAAAGCCTGCAGGACAAAGCCTCACCTCTTTCTAAAGCTGCTGGGTCCCAAGATCTTGCCACTGTTCTACCCCAGCTTCTCTTCTTGTGCCCATCTGCCGCAATTCTTGCCAACCTCCCCGGGCAGATCTGAGCAGCTGCTCCCCGCTCTGGATTCAGTGGCTCACTCTCCAGATTCCCTTCTGCTTCTGTCTGCCCACCATGGTCCATTTCAAAAGCTCTTCATCTTCTGGCCACAGTCTCCAAAGTTCTAACCTCTCTCCATTGTCATCTGTGCAAGCAGTAATCATCTCAGACTCACAGGTACCAACTGTAATTGGTACCCCTTAATCTGAGAGCACCATTCCTCCGAGGTCCAGACCTGCTCATTCTTGCCAGCTGGGGCTTCTGTCGATGTCCCTCAAGCACCTGAAAGTCCACACATCCCCTGATGAACTCTGTATTGTCCCTGCAAACCTTCCAGAGGGACACAGCTGCTATTCCCTTTCCAAACCTCTGCCGAGCTGAACCTTCTCCCCGGAATGCTTATCCCTTCCCCACTTCATACATCAGTGTGTGTGGTCCCCTCCCTTGGTCACTCTGAAATGCTATGGCAGTGCCATCTACTCAAAGAGGCCTCCCTGACTATTCCTTGGGCGCATTTATCTCTGCTTATAGTGGACCGCTATCATCAAACCCAGGACAGTGCCATCCTCCCTTCACATTAGACAGAGAGCTCCTGAAGATAGGAGACAGAGTCATCTTCAATGACTGAAGAACTTTACTCCTCTCAAGCCTCTAACTTAATAACACCAGCATCTAACAAACTACAGAGCAGGAGTCAGGAAGATATCTGGGGGCTTCCTTTCTATCACCCCAACTCATCCTCAACCCCTAGTCATTCTGGCCACTCAAGGTCAATGAAGTTCACCCTCTATTTCACCTGCATCGCCTCTCTGGGTACTTCTACGCTCTTGATATCCCTACAGAAGTTGCCTTAGGCGTGTCACAGCTCATGGCATAGACCATGCTCAAAAGTCTGCCTTCTTCCCTGGTTCAGTCTTTCTCACATACAAGACCACACAGAAACTTCCAAGGAGTCTCACAAAGCTCCCCATTATTTGAAATACAGCAAGACTATGCCTTTTCACCTCCTTATTTTCTGTTGTGACCATGAGTAAGTCATATGACCTCTCTGGGGCTGGACTCAGCCCACTATAAAATAAGAAAATAAGACTAGTTTCCTCAAGTGCTATGATTTTGTTGGTAGGGTATTAATCATCAGACTTAGCAAACTTAACTATCTTGATGTTTGGTAATTTTTTTTTTTTTTGAGACAGGGTCTCATACTATGTGTAGCCTCATGTCCTGGAACTGTGTAGTCCAGATTAGCCTCAGACTCATAGCAATCCCGCTGCCTCATCCTCCCAAGTACTGTGATTAAAGGCATAGCAGGTTTTGTCACCTGAGAACTTTAAGACTGATTTGGGATCTCTGGGATTATAATCTAGGAACAGAAATTCCAATACTAAATTCACTGGAAGTTCTTGATTTAAAGGGAAAAGCTAGATCGCATGGTGGCTCAGGAGTGAAGGAGGCTTGATGAGGGCCGAACACTGGAGAGGACAGCCTCCCATGGCTGGCTTGCCATGCGCATAAACAGCCCGAGTCCTGGCCAGGAATACACTGCGGAGTCTCTGTACTACCGCAGCAGCCTGCATTTGAACCGCCCAATCACTGCAACCCGTTACCTCTCTCAGGTAGTGTGTCACGAACCCGTCGATGATTCCATCTTGCTCCAGCCCTATGATGAGGTTCACCACACTGGTAAATCCGAACACCGCATACACTAGAAGAAAGAAGCAGCAGCTGAAAACGCAAGGTCGGGGAGGGAGGCAGCATGGCAAGGCACCCAGCAGTGATCGTGGAATGTCATTGATATTTTTCCAGAAGATGCTGTGGGTGTTCTCCACGCAGAGGAGCAGACTGCACCTGCTACACAGCAGCTGCTGGTCCACCTGTCTACATGGACCTCCCTGTCTCTCCCCAAGGCTCTCACTGAGGGAGGCTTGTCATGGAGATGCACAATGACAGTTTCCCAGAAGTTTCCGCCAAGCCACTCCCACCATCCTCCACTCCCTCAAGTGAACGCCAGAGTGAAGCCTATATGCCACCTGGCCACCAGGAGTGAAGCCAGGAATCAGTGGCCAAAGAGGCATTCAGGTAACCTAAAAGGGGTGAGTCCCCACAGAGTGCCCCAGGTCAACCGAGAGTCCTTCCCGGGAGCTCCTCAAGACAAATGAGCGGCTGATATGCAAGTGACAATGAATGGCTTTAAAAAAAGAATGGGCAGATGAGTTTTATTGGGTTTTTTGTTTGTTTGTTTTTTGTCTTTTTGAGACAGGATCTCCCTGTAGCCCCAGCTATCCTGGAACCCTGCAATCAGGACAGGAATAAGGATGCAGGCCCTGCAGTCTGGATGGGACTAAGGGTGCAGGCCCAGCAGTCAGGACGGGAATAAGGATGCAGGCCCTGCAGTCAGGATGGCAATAAGGATGCAGGCCCTGCAATCAGGATGGGAATAAGGATGCAGGCCCTGCAGTCAGGATGGGAATAAGGATGCAGGCCCTGCAGTCAAGATGGGAATAAGGGTGCAGGCCCAGCAGTCAGGACGGGAATAAGGATGCAGGCCCTGCAGTCAGGACGGGATAGGGATGCAGGCCCTGAAGTCAGGATGGGAATAGGGATGCAGGCCCAGCAGTCAGGACGGGAATAGGGATGCAGGCCCAGCAGTCAGGATGGGAATAAGGGTGCAGGCCCAGCAGTCAGGACGGGACTAAGGATGCAGGCCCAGCAGTCAGGACAGGAATAAGGGTGCAGGCCCTGCAGTCAGGACGGGAATAAGGATGCAGGCCCTGCAGTCAGGACGGGAATAAGGATGCAGGCCCTGCAGTCAGGACGGGAATAGGGATGCAGGCCCTGCAGTCAGGACGGGAATAGGGATGCAGGCCCAGCAGTCAGGACGGGAATAAGGATGCAGGCCCTCCAGTCAGGATGGGAATAAGGGTGCAGGCCCTGCAGTCAGGATGGGAATAGGGATGCAGGCCCAGCAGTCAGGACGGGAATAGGGATGCAGGCCCTGCAGTCAGGACGGGAATAAGGGTGCAGGCCCAGCAGTCAGGATGGGACTAAGGATGCAGGCCCTGCAGTCAGGACGGGAATAGGGATGCAGGCCCTGCAGTCAGGACGGGAATAAGGATGCAGGCCCAGCAGTCAGGACGGGAATAAGGATGCAGGCCCTGCAGTCAGGACGGGAATAAGGATGCAGGCCCTGCAGTCAGGATGGGAATAAGGATGCAGGCCCTGCAGTCAGGACGGGAATAGGGATGCAGGCCCAGCAGTCAGGACGGGAATAGGGATGCAGGCCCTGCAGTCAGGACGGGAATAAGGGTGCAGGCCCAGCAGTCAGGACGGGAATAAGGGTGCAGGCCCAGCAGTCAGGACGGGACTAAGGGTGCAGGCCCAGCAGTCAGGATGGGAATAAGGATGTAGGCCCAGCAGTCAGGATGGGAATAGGGATGCAGGCCCAGCAGTCAGGACGGGAATAGGGATGCAGGCCCAGCAGTCAGGACGGGAATAGGGATGCAGGCCCTGCAGTCAGGACGGGAATAAGGGTGCAGGCCCAGCAGTCAGGACGGGAATAAGGGTGCAGGCCCAGCAGTCAGGACGGGAATAAGGGTGCAGGCCCAGCAGTCAGGACGGGAATAAGGATGCAGGCCCAGCAGTCAGGACGGGAATAAGGATGCAGGCCCAGCAGTCAGGACGGGAATAGGGATGCAGGCCCAGCAGTCAGGACAGGAATAAGGATGCAGGCCCTGCAGTCAGGACGGGAATAGGGAAGCAGGCCCTGCAGTCAGGACGGGAATAGGGATGCAGGCCCAGCAGTCAGGACGGGAATAGGAATGCAGGCCCAGCAGTCAGGACGGGAATAAGGGTGCAGGCCCAGCAGTCAGGACGGGAATAAGGGTGCAGGCCCAGCAGTCAGGACGGGAATAAGGATGCAGGCCCAGCAGTCAGGATGGGAATAAGGATGCAGGCCCAGCAGTCAGGACGGGAATAGGGATGCAGGCCCAGCAGTCAGGACAGGAATAAGGATGCAGGCCCTGCAGTCAGGACGGGAATAGGGAAGCAGGCCCTGCAGTCAGGACGGGAATAGGGATGCAGGCCCAGCAGTCAGGACGGGAATAGGGATGCAGGCCCTGCAGTCAGGACGGGAATAGGGATGCAGGCCCAGCAGTCAGGACGGGAATAAGGATGCAGGCCCTGCAGTCAGGACGGGAATAAGGATGCAGGCCCTGCAGTCAGGACGGGAATAAGGATGCAGGCCCTGCAGTCAGGACGGGAATAGGGATGCAGGCCCAGCAGTCAGGACGGGAATAGGGATGCAGGCCCTGCAGTCAGGACGGGAATAAGGATGCAGGCCCAGCAGTCAGGACGGGAATAAGGATGCAGGCCCTGCAGTCAGGACGGGAATAAGGATGCAGGCCCTGCAGTCAGGACGGGAATAAGGATGCAGGCCCTGCAGTCAGGACGGGAATAGGGATGCAGGCCCAGCAGTCAGGACGGGAATAGGGATGCAGGCCCTGCAGTCAGGACGGGAATAAGGATGCAGGCCCAGCAGTCAGGACGGGAATAAGGATGCAGGCCCTGCAGTCAGGACGGGAATAAGGATGCAGGCCCTGCAGTCAGGACGGGAATAAGGATGCAGGCCCAGCAGTCAGGACGGGAATAGGGATGCAGGCCCAGCAGTCAGGACAGGAATAAAGGTGCAGGCCCAGCAGTCAGGACAGGAATAAGGATGCAGGGCCTGCAGTCATGATGGGAATAGAGATGCAGGCCCTGCAGTCAGGACAGGAATAAGGGTGCAGGCCCAGCAGTCAGGATGGGAATAAGGATGCAGGCCCAGCAGTCAGGACAGGAATAAGGGTGCAGGCCCTGCAGTCAGGACGGGAATAAGGGTGCAGGCCCAGCAGTCAGGATGGGAATAAGGATGCAGGCCCAGCAGTCAGGACGGGAATAGGGATGCAGGCCCTGCAGTCAGGATGGGAATAGAGATGCAGGCCCAGCAGTCAGGACGGGACTAAGGGTACAGGCCCAGCAGTCAGGACGGGAATAAGGATGCAGGCCCTGCAGTCAGGATGGGAATAAGGATGCAGGCCCAGCAGTCAGGACAGGAATAAGGATGCAGGCCCTGCAGTCAGGATGGGAATAAGGATGCAGGCCCTGCAATCAGGACGGGAATAAGGATGCAGGCCCTGCAGTCAGGATGGGAATAGGGTGCAGGCCCAGCAGTCAAGACGGGAATAGGGATGCAGGCCCTGTAGTCAGTACGGGAATAAGGGTGCAGGCCCAGTAGTCAGGACGGGAGTAAGGGTGCAGGCCCAGCAGTCAGGACGGGACTAAGGATGCAGGCCCTGCAGTCAGGATGGGAATAAGGATGCAGGCCCTGCAGTCAGGACGGGAATAGGGATGCAGGCCCAGCAGTCAGGACGGGAATAAGGGTGCAGGCCCTGCAGTCAGGACAGGAATAAGGGTGCAGGCCCTGCAGTCAGGATGGGAATAGGGATGCAGGGCCTGCAGTCAGGACGGGAATAAGGATGCAGGCCCTGCAGTCAGGATGGCAATAAGGATGCAGGCCCTGCAGTCAGGACGGGACTAAGGATGCAGGCCCTGCAGTCAGGATGGGAATAAGGATGCAGGCCCTGCAGTCAGGACGGGAATAAGGATGCAGGCTCTGCAGTCAGCCCTTCTCATCTCAAAGCCAGACCTTAGGCAAGGTACTCAATTTCTCTAAGCTTCAGTTTTTGAGTTTTCATGTGTGTATTTGTTTAGTTTTTGTTGGTGGTGGTGCTGTTTTTTTTATGTGCAAACTACAAAAAACAGTCACTTAGAATTCTTTCCCAAGGTCTACTGTGGGAAAAGAAAAGTCCCTACGCCTTTGACAAAGGGATCAGCCATATGATTGCTTGGCCTAGGATGTATGTGGAAATGACAGTGGCCAGCTCCAGCTGAGGCCTCCAGGACATCCTTTTATTTCCCTTAGCCTTCTGCACATGCTTTGGGGACCCATTAGGAGACATGGAACAACCCCGAATCCAACCCACAACCTCAAGCAGGGGGCTGCAGCCAATCCACAGACCAGTGAGAAAAAAAAAATCCATGCCTGTTGCTAGCGACACTAGGATGTGGAGCTGCCTGACTTGGGATTACTGAAGTAGAAACTAATGACTAAAATACCCAGCAATGTATCTGGTCCCAGGAAGCACTCCAAAATGAGTGCCGGCTTTGCCCGAGGCAGCATGTCTGATGAAAGGAGGGTCAGCGTGGTTCTCTCCAGCTCCGTAATCCTGACCACACTTCAAGCCCTTCTAGCTAGCTAAGTGGAGAGATATTTGTTATGAGGCGTAAATAAGATAAAACTGATGGAGTGCTTGGAGCCTTGCCAGACACCCAATATGTTCAATCAATGTCATTTTTGTTTATTTAACATACATGTTTATTTGTCAGGCACTGATCTAAGCCCCTAACAAGTATTAGTGTTTGTCCAACTTACCATGTTACTATTTTCCTCTTTACACCAACGTGTAGACTGAGACACTGTACAGTAAATTCCGTTCCAGGTGCTGGCAGCTGGCTGAAGTCAGAAAGCCGAGCCAAAGGCTGAGGGAAGAGCACGCCAGGGGCTCAACACATTTCAGAGCAGAGGCCTGCCTGGCCTGGCCCTCATCACCACTAGGACTCTATCTAGAAAGTGGACCTAACAGCCTAGGAGAGGCCGGGACTTTGTCCCAAACAGCCCTACATGTCCAGCTTCTGTTAGCGGTGAGCTTACAGCAGTCACAACCCAGGAGGAATGTGTGTCCCAGAGACTGACCCCCCGTTACAGCGTGGATACGAACCAGCTCCCTCTGAGGAAGCTTACCGTAGAACAGTGGGTCCCGAGGTGGTTTTCTTTTGACAAGGACTCGAGCCAACAGGGCCACCAGGAGCAGGATAAGGGCAGCGACCGCTACAATTGTCCAGGAGCTGTAAGGAGCAAAACAGGGAGGCGGTCACGAATCACAGTAAACACACAGTGCCTGGAATTTCCTGGCTATTGAAGGCACTTGCTCCCTGGGCTGGAAGTGGTGTAGGACCCCACCTTAGCCTCAGCTCAGGCTCTGAAAAGTTAGTGCAGTTTATCTACAGCACTACAGTGACCTTTCTGGGTCCCCGCCTTGTGACTCTTGAGAATCAGAAACCAGGGTCCTCATTCTCCTCCTTCCCAGCTGTCTGGTGTGCACAGATATGCTGCTGTACCATCCACTCTATCTTCCTGTTCCTCCGGTTCTTCTTCTAGAAGCTGATAGATCTAACCACAGAATCTGCCAGCTCTCCTGGGCCAGCCATAAATCCTCAGATTGCCCACTATAACATGCCTTCCAGGGCGATAGCTGTATTGTCTTCTCTATGTGGCAGGCACTGTTGCCGGCCTTATAGATTCTAGATGAACAAGAGAAGCCTCTGTCTACACAGAGGGACTTATCTCCATGGGCTATAGGCTACGAGCTCTGCCTCCCATAAGGTCACCCCAGCCCTTCAGCAACACTCTCCTTGTATCTCCAGCACTGACAGGGCTTCCCATTCTGAACAAAGAACCACTCGCACCCACTCTGACAGCCTGCAGCTCCCCACTGCCTCTTAGAGTTGCTGCAGGCAATGATCCTGAGCTGAGCCACCTCCACACCACAGTGTAAGCATTGGGATATTCAGATAATCGTCACCATATCCACTGGGAAAGAGGAAGAGGATGGTAGAGGGAATAAAGGGGGATGGATGGATGGATGGATGGATGGATGGGTGGTTAGATGGATTGATAAATGAGAGGCAGATAAATGATGGTTGGCAGATGGATAGAAGGATAAATGATGGGCAGGTGAATGGATGGATGATGGATAGATGATGGATGGATGATGGATGGAAGATGGATGGATGATGGATGGATGATGGATAGAAGATGGATGGATGATGGATAGACGATGGATGGATGATGGATAGACGATGGATGGATGATGGATAGAAGATGGATGGATGATGGATAGACGATGGATGGATGATGGATAGACGATGGATGGATGATGGATAGAAGATGGATGGATGATGGATAGACGATGGATGGATGATGGATAGACGATGGATGGATGATGGATAGACGATGGATGGATGAATGATGGATGGGCGATGGAATGAGAAACATTGTTTCTGTGTGATGGTGAAAAAATGGGAGGTTTCTGGTGACATGCACCAATGAATGCTCCAGGAAGCTTCCCATAAAGGTACAAGCCAGAGGAGGAAGCCGCCATGGGTGGAGAACATGATGCTGTTCTAAGATACCAGTGAGGAGAGAAGCAGGTAGGTGAGCTGTTAGAGCAGAGTATAAATGATGAGCAGCCAGAGGCAGGTGGTGGTCAGTAGACAAGCCTCTCCCTGAACAACAAGGGTGGAGCTCACAGACAATGTGTTTCCAGGCTGAGACTCTGCAGGAATATGTCAGGCAGCATAAACTGGTTCGAGGTGTCCTCCCATGCTCTCCACCTCCAGAGGATGAAGGAAAACTAGGGCAGCAAGTCCCAACTCCGTCCCTGGCGATCCCCAGAGATAGCCAAGTGTAGTACCTCACCTGCTCAAGACAGGGAGAAATAAGTCTAACAGGGTCTCCAGGAGATGCCTACAAGGCTGCAAGCAACTCCAACTATTGTTCAGTCTTTAGGGAGTGGAAAAGATTATTGATGCCGTTTTATGAATACTTAGAAGTATCTGGATGACAAGAGAAAATTGCACATACATGATGTGGTATGTGTGTGTGCATGGGAGACCCTGAACCCTCAACCTATCAGATTTTCTTGTTTCTCAGAATTTCATAAAATATCTGGTAAGAAAGAAACTCAAGTTATGAAAGTCAAATAACTAAAGCCTCTGCACAGAGATGCTGGGATGGGCAGGACAGTCCCAAGATGAGCTGCATTCTGGGGAGGTGAGATCTGGCCACAGGAAGAAACAAGAAAAAGTGAGTCATGGAGCTGAGGGGGCTCAAAGCAGAGGCTTAGAGGCAGGCAAATGAAGAAGCAACAGTTTCATTTAGGAAGGCAGGGGG
Source organism: Rhizomys pruinosus (assembly GCA_009823505.1). Taxonomy (NCBI): domain Eukaryota; kingdom Metazoa; phylum Chordata; class Mammalia; order Rodentia; family Spalacidae; genus Rhizomys; species Rhizomys pruinosus. The sequence goes on from VZQC01009923.1 coordinate 1,177,151, forward strand.
AACAGCTAGGGAGGCAGGAAAGTGATCAGGGTGAAGAGCAAAGTCCTCCAGAGTGCTTGATGTTTTAGGGGAGACCAGAGTAGGGGCTGGAGTTCAGAAATGTGCACTGGGCTCATAGAGGAGGGGTCTTTGCTACCTTCTGTGTCAGAGAAAGCCAGTACCTGGAAGCACTAAAAGGAGGATGCTGGCGCTAAAGTAGCCCAGAGACTTATGGGAAAGGGAGTAGTAGGAAGAATGGAGAGGAATTGTGTACTACTAGGATTTTACCCTGCAAGGTGATGAGAAGAATGACTGGAACAAATTATTCAAAGTTACTCACTCCAGGGCTCTGCACTGATCAGTAACACACAGTGATACACACCATACATACACGCCGTGGTATGAACACAGTGTTCATCTTCCTAGGCTGCTCTCCTACCTGCCTAGCCCACAACTTCCTTCTCCTCCCATACTCCCCTGGAACCCCATCTGCAAGGCTCTGGTCCCAGATCTTGCCATCGCTGGTGTCTCCACCTCCCAGAACCCTCGCAGCACCTGCTCCCTTTAGCACGGCAATCTCTGTTTTGTGACTGTGAATGTCTGCTTCAGGGCAGGCCTCCTAGGCCTTTTCTGGCCTGTTTCTAGCTAGTCCCCAGCATCTGCAATGGATCCAAGCACACAGGAGGTGCTCAATAAATGTTCACTGAATTGCCCAGGGTACTACTTTAGGAGCTAGGATCCCTGCTTCTTCCAGGAGATGCACCAGAGGCCAGCGGGGTCTAATGGCAGCTGCAGCCAGTGTCTGACTGTTCAGTGCTCTTGCTCTCTGGATCAAGGGGCCACAGCAGTGAGCTAAGCAGCTGCCCTATGTCCACTCTTCCGTGATCTTAAGGTCTGGAGGGGGTGCAGGGTACAGACTGATGCAATTTCCTTAGCACCAACTGCTGTGCAAAATATGGCAGGTTCCTTCCTCCTCCCAACCAACCGCAATCGGCTTCAGCAGGCGTTGACTGGAGCCTTTCCACTGTCCAACCTGGCCTTCAGCTGCCAGTGGGGGTTGGTCAGTCAGTGATCACTTTAGAGAAGTGGGAGGACCCATGTCCCATACCAACTCCTTCAGCTCCACCTGTTTCCTTAGTATTAAACCGCTCTGCCTCTGCTCCTGGGCAACATCCAGCCTGTATTCCATCTCAATGTCCCTTCACCAACAGTTCTCACCGAATCTGTAGGACAGGGTGCAAATACTGTCCATTTGACAGACCAGAAAACTAAGGCTGGGCCACCCTGTTACTGCCAAAGCCAGGCCCAAGGAGTCAGGGCTATTTCTGCGAGTCACTCACAACAGTTTCTAAAATTAAGAAATAGTTAAGTACGTGAAAGTCCATACATGGAAAGTTCGTGTGAAATGAGAAAGGAACTGCGAGAGTGTAAGATAGCATGGCAGGCGCGCGCCTTCCGCTGAACTGGACAAGTGTAAGATAGCATGGCAGGGGCGCGCCTTCCGCTTTTGCTCTGCTCCCCTCCTTGCAGGCAGGAGCATTGCGGCACTGACCTCGGTCACCCTGGGTACCTCCGCTGTACACGCACAGGGCGGGCATGCAGCCCTTGACCGTGAACCGAGCCAGCCCTGGCAAGGACCAGGACCTGGTGACCCTGGGCGCCTCCCCTCCCTGGACGCGGACCCCCGGCCCGCAGCCCGCGGAAAAGTTGCGGACTCTCCCTGCGGGTTCCCCACCCCCGCGCGCGCTCACTCACTCGTGCTGGGCCGCCAGGTGGTTAAAGATGTAGGTGACCGGGATGGCCGAGAGGGACAGCACAAACACCCCGGTGGCCGCAGAAGCACTCATCGCTGCCGCCAAGCCGCTCGCCCTTCACCGCATCAGGCCCTCCGCCCCCCAGGTTCCGCGGCCGCGCCCCTCGCCTATGCCCTTCCTGGCGCCCGGGAGGCGTCCCCCGCGCCCAGAGTCGCTGCCCCAGTGCGCAGCAGCACGACGAGGTTCTCAAAGCCTTCCCCGCCTGGCTCCTGCTAAGGAAAGCCGGGTTCAGCGGCTGCCCCGACACCCACCGCCCGGGACCAGCGCCTCAGAGCACGCTCTACGGGGAAAGAAGGTTGCCTGGCGGAGGACGCGGGTCCGGCCCAAGCACGGGCGAGAGCTGGACATCCAGGAGCTGGAGTGGCGCTGGGCTGAGCCTCGGCCAGCGGAGGGTGGAGCCAGACCCGAGGGTGTCAGAGCGGGCAGGCCGGCGAGATCCCTGCAGAGACCCGCAGGGACAGATGCTCCCGGAACCTTCGAACCCCACACCGCCATCAAAGGCTGCAAGCAGGGCTCCTGTGCCAAGTGGAGATTCCTGTTTTCCACCCTAGCTACTCGCTCACCAGCCCTTGACCTTGGCTAAGTTATTTAAGCATTTTGAGTCTTTGCTCTGTTAAATGGGATAACCTGCTCCTTCTAGTGAAATTAACAGAATTAACACAAAGTGCTTGCTCTGCACCGCTCAGCACGCCTGGGTTTCCCATCTCCCTGCCCTTTCCTTTTTGCATCAGAATTGATCTTCAAAGGTCCTGGCGTAAGACACCCGGCTGCATTCATTTCTTGCCTAGAAGTGTTCTTGGAGGCCAGGTTACCACCGGCTAGGCTGGCAGGCTCTCCTATACCACAAAGACTGGAGGGCAAAGGCTCTTCTCAGAACATCATCAGATGTCTGCTTGTAGAGAGCGATGGTGCTAAGTGCTGTTCTCCTTGAGCTGCCTTTCTCGTTGAGGGTGCTCGGAAAGCCCCTGGGACAAGGCCGGGATGTTTATGGCACTGAGGGAAGTGAGTTTCAGAGGAACAGCTCAAGCAGCAGAGAGATGCACTGGCGAGTTCTTGGTGTCCTTGCAACTGAAAGAGCTCAGAGAGGTTATTTGGCTCATTTTGGAGTTGAGGAAAATGAACCACAACAGAGAGGCAATGGCCTGCTCAAGGGTCATAGGGTTGTTCAAAAGCCACTTCTCTTAACCCCTGTCCTAACTCTTCTTGAAGGCTTACAACAGCAAGCACTGAAGAATAATGTCTTTGCCCACCTTCGTACTACCTTCTTAACCTCTTTCCTTCGTGTCATCGGCTTCTAGCTCCGTTCTAGTCTCCCAGGCCAGCCCAGCCCTCCAACGCCACCCTGTGTTATCTAGCCTTTTCCCTGCATCCCCAGCCCTCTGACTGTCCTGGACCCTCCCATACACCTAGACTCTTGCTAGACCTCAGGTTCCGCTCCAGTTACCATGGTCTCTTCTTTCTCATGGATGTTTGTTTTGTTTTTAAATTCAAAAATTATATTTACTTAAATTATTTGGTAGAGGCTAGGGATGTAGTTAATAGAGTGCTCGCCTAACACAAGGTTCTATCTCCAGCACTCATCAACTGGATTTGACAGTGCACATCTGTAATCAGCATTGGTGAGGTGCAGGCAAGAGGACCTGGGGTTCAGGCCATCCTCAGCCACATACCAAATTCAAAAGCAGCTTGAGATACGTGAGACGCTTCTCAAACAATAACAACAAAAGGCACAGAAATGTGACAGTAAGTATGCCACTTTCATGAACTGGAAGTAACTTTCTTTGGTTAGAAATACTGAAATATGGGAAGGGAGAGGACAGGTGATCAGAATGCCTCCCAGAGAACTTCAAGTGCAGAAAGCCACTGAAGATGGGCAAGGAGAAAGAAGGGGTGACTTGATGAAAGGAACGACTTGCCAGGAAGATCAATTAGGAGCTACTGCAGTTTGTCTTGGCAAGAGATGATACAACCTGAACCAAAGTAATAATGATGAGAGGGAAGAGGAAACAGATGGTGTGTATGTGTGTGTGTGAGGGGGGGTCCAGGAAAGGACTGGAGAGTGGGAGGAGAGTGGGAGTGTGTTCTGGACATACTGAAATTTTGGTGCCCATGGGACTCAAACAGTCCCCAAAAGCAATAGGGAATCCTACTCAGTGCCAGCAAGAGAGGCATAGGCTATGGATACAAGTTTTAGGTTCATTGGCTTAAAGGTATGACTCAAAACCAAGGCAATGAATTCGACATATGGGAAGGGCAAGCGAGAGCTGAGAGGGATGAGTAACCATCGCCACCAGCACAGCAGCATGTCACCCAACGTCCCAGGGCTGAGAGCTGCTCCCTCAGGGCCACAGGCCCCAAGGACAGAGCTTTGAGGTTTATGGTAGACATGTTGGATTTGTGTTTTTAAAGATTTCTCTTGACATGGAAAACATGAATAGGAAGACTATGTATGGTCGGAAGAGTTCATAAAAACTTTCCCTGGGATGGTGGGGAGGACATAGCCCAGAAAGTATAATCCCACCCTGCTGAGAAGCAGTCCCGCCATTATCTCCTGTCATCCTCACACAGTTCTCTAAAGAACATAAGCCATGCATCGACCAGGAAGTTGGGAAAGGGAAGAACTTAGCTGATTTGCTCAAGGTCAAAGGGCAAAGAAGAACAAGGACAAATGAATTCATGTCTTTCCATTTCTCCCCTGATGCCATGCCAATCAGCAGCAGAACATTGCCAAGGCACCTTGGGAAACTGTGTAGACAAACCCAGGCTTGCATTGGGGTCTGGAGTCCCACTCGGTGTGCTTAATAATCATTAAGTATTAAGTATGAGAGGACTGAGGGTCAAACACAGCTTTTTAAAAGGGCATCTGGGGGGCTGGAGAGATGGCCTAGCGGTTAAGAGCACCAACTGCTCTTGCGGAGGACACGGGTTTGATCCCCAGCACCCACATGGCGGCTGGGAACCGTCTGTAACTCCAATTCCAGGAGAACTCCAGTTCCAGGGGAATCCGACACCCTCTTCTGACCTCCGCGGCATTGCACGACACGGGTGCACAGACCTACATGCAGACAGTACATTCATACACATAAATAAATAAAATAAAACGAAACAAAATCCATCTTTAAAAAATAAATAAATAAAAGGGCATCTGGGGAGCTGGAGAGATGGCCTAGTGGTTAAGAGCACCAACTGCTCTTGCGGAGGACACGGGCGAACCACATGGCGGCTGAGAGCCATCTGTAACTCCAATTCCAGGAGAACTCCAGTTCCAGGGGACACCCTCTTCTGACCTCCGCGGCATTGCACGACACGGGTGCACAGACCTACATGCAGACAGTACATTCATACACAAATAAATAAATAAATAAATTTTTTTTTAAAAGGGCATCTGGAGCCGGGCATGGTGGCGCACGCCTTTAATCCTAGCACTTGGGAGGCAGAGGCAGGTGGATCTCTGTGAGTTCAAGGCCAGCCTGGTCTACATAGTGAGTTCCAGGACAGCTGGGGCTACAGAAAGACCCTGTCTCAAAAAAAATAAAAATAAAATAAAATAAAATAAATAAAAGGGCATTTGGGTAACAGAGTTGGTTTTTGATTTATAAGGCTTTTTTTTTTTTTTTAATGTTTGCTTTTTGGGATGCATCAGTCTTGAGGCTACAGAAATGGCTCAGTGGTTAAAAGCATTTGTTGTTCTTCCAGAGGACCTGAGTTCAGTTCCTAGTACCCACAAGGTGGCTCATAACTACCTTTAACTCCAGCTCCAGGAGATCTAATCTCCTCTTCTGGCCTTGATGGGCACCTTAACATACATAGTATTAATAGACCACACACACACACACACACACACACACACACACACACACAAATAAAAAAATACATCTTTTACTTTTAAAACATTTTATTTATTTATTTATTTATTTATTTAATGTGTGTGAGTATATTACCTGCATGTATGTTAAGTGCACCTGTGTCATGCAATGCCAAAGGAGGTCAGAAAAGGGTTTCAGGATTCCCCTGGAACTGGAGTTACAGACACTTGTTAGCCACCATGTAGGTTCTGGGAATTGAACCTGGTTCCTCTGTAAGAGCAGCCAGTGCTCTTAAGTCACTGAGCCATCTCTCCAGACCCTACACTTTTTTTTTTTCAAAGAAGCATCACCAGGCATGGTGGCACTCGCCTTTAATACCAGCACCCGGGAGGCAGAGGTAGGCAGATCTCTGTGAGTACAAGACCAGCCTGGTCTACATAGTGAGTTTTATGACAGCTGGGGATACAGGGAAACCCTGTCTCAAAAAAAAGACATGGAGAGATGGCTCAGCAGGTAAGAGTGCCGACTGCTCCTGCAGAGGAACCCAGGTTCGACTCCCAGCACCCACATGGCGGCTAAGAACCATCTTTAAGCCAGGCGTGGTGGCACGTGCCTTTAATCCTAGCACTTGGGAGGCAGAGGCAGGTGGATCTTTGTGAGTTCAGGGCCAGCCTGATCTACAGAGTGAGTTCCAGGACAGCTAGAGCTATAGGGAGACCCTGTCTCAAAAAAAAAAAAAAAAAAAAAAAAAAAGAAAAGAAGCCATGTTTGTGTTCTTTCGAAAACTCATATATCCAAGATGAATGTATCAGAGGCAATCAGCTATGGCATGTCTCAGCAAAACAACTGACTTGAAAATGATTAGGGCAAGGATGGTATGCTTCAGTAGGTTGGTCCTGAGAACCACATCTGACAGAAGCAGGAACGGAATGGCCCACCACTCCACAAAACTCCACTACTAGAAGAATTTCTCAATGTATATGACTTAAATTCACAGTTATCATGAATGGGCTGAATTATATTTATAGATTTTGTAGAGGGTGAAGGTATTGTGTCCAGCTCCTAATGGTGCCAGGCAAAGAACAGATGCTCAATTAATGTAACTACAGGGGAGAAAGGAGAGAAAATAGAAGGTCTCACATCCCAAACCTTCCCAACAGAGCATGCTGGTAAGTTTCTTTCAGAGAACTGCTTGCCTTGGAAGTACGAAGAACTGAATTTACCCTCCAAAACAGAGAAAAGCCAAGCATGGGGAGGTGTTCATTTGTAATCCAATGCTGAAGAGGCAGCCACAGGCAAATCTCTGGGGCTCAATGGTGTAGGAAATAGGGAGAAGGGGGCTGGAGAGATGGCCTAGCGGTTAAGAGCGCCGACCGCTCTTACAGAGGACCCGGGTTCGATCCCCAACACCCACAAGGCGGCCGAGAACCGTCTGAAGCTCCAATTCCAGGAGAACTCCAGTTCCAGGGGAATCCGAGACCCTCTTCTGACCTCCGCAGCATTGCACGACATGGGTGCGCAAACCTGCATGCAGATAATACATTCATACACATACAGAAATAAATAAAAAAAAATTAAAAAAAAAAAGAAAATAGGGAGAAGGAACGAAGGAATTCTGTAGAAAAAAGTGGTAAGAGAATAAAATGGGACATGTATAAAGAGGTTTGCAAAAGTCCTGTGCCGATGCCAGTGGAGGTCTACAATTTTGTCGTGGGTTTCCTAGCAACCAGAGAAGAAGAGAAACATAATCAGTTCTAACATTCACAGTGCCCATAAGATAAAAAACAGAGCAGTTGCTCAGAAAAGCTCTCATCTCATCCTTCTTACAGGGAACACTTGGTCATATAGTATTTCCTCAGCAACATTCCTACAGTAAATATAGAATCATGTTCTGGACAACTGTTCAGTGTATCCTTGTGCAGGTGACCGGCACCCTGCCAAGTGTCACTCAGTACACTCCAGTGACCAAAGCAATTTCATGGAGATAAGAGTTCTCCAAAGATTTGGCTTGGTTCAGGGATAGCTTTTTAAATTTTTATTTCTTTTTATTTTATGTATATCAAGACTCTGCCTGTATATAAGTATACCCATGTCACGCAATGCCCACAGAGGCCAGAAGAGGGTGTCAGAACTCCTGGAATTGGAGTGAATGGACAGTTGTTACCTGCCATGGGCGAGCTGGGAATCGAACCCAGGTCCTCTGCAAGAGCAGCCAGTGCTCTTAACCACTGAATCATCTCTCCAGCCTCAAGAGATGGATTTTATAATATCTGGGGACAGTGATGGAAGAGACCTTCCTAGCACTCGAACCATCACTTTCAGTCCAATAACAAGGTGGACATCACATCTAGTCCCTGTCCTCTTTCCTCTTTGGGGCCTTACCTCTCAATTCTTCCCAACAGAGCACATTGGTAAGTTTCTTTTGGTAAAGTACTTGCCATTAAAGCTTTTTAAATTTAAACCCCCAGAGAGGGGAGTGAATTAAAGGCCAACCTAGGATAATGAGACCCTGTCTCAGAAAATGAAAAGCAAGAAAAGAGGGGTAGAGGGAAAAAGTAAGGAAGCAAAGAATGAAGGAAGGAAATTTGAGGGGGTCTTTTTGAGGCAGGGTCTCCCTTTAGTCCCAGCTGGCCTGGAGCTCACTCTATAGACCAGGCTGGCCTTGAACTCACAGAGATCCTCCTGGCTCTTCCTCCCAAGTGCTGGGATTAAAGGCATGTGCCACTAGGGAGGCAGAGGCAGGTGGATCTTTGTGAGTTCAAGGCCAGCCTGGTCTACAGAGTGAGTTCCAGGACAGCTGGGACTACAGGGAGACCCTGTCTTGAAAAGACCAATAAATAAATAAATAAATAAATAAAGTGATAGCAGCTAGCAAGAAAGAAAAAATTTCATGCTTTTAAGTAAGGATGGAAAATAGATAATTTGACATTCTGAATGAAAAGGGTGAGCTGGGATAAGTCCTAATCAGAACCCAATGCTGCTGTAGTGTTCAGACTGCTCCTGAGGCAGGACCAAAAAGTTATTAAGCTTTGGATCAGATAGAACTTACTGGAGGGGAGCTGTGGGCTTAGAAGGGATATGGTACTTGAAAAAAAAAATAGGGGTATTATTGGTGACCCAGAAAGTTTGAAGTATAGGTAAAGATTGTGACAACTTATTTTGGGGTCTCCAGGTAAGCCACCTCTCTGCTACCACTTGATTTGAGCTTGGCCATGTAACCTGTTTCTCCCAATGATGCATTAGCACAAGTAAGCTGAGGCTTGTTAGTGGCACATCAGTGGCTTTCGTTTGGAATCCTTTCTCTTGGAGCCTAGTTACCATGCAGCGAGGAAAGCTCCAGAAGCCAGATAAAGAGACAAACACAGATAAGCCCTGAGCCCTGGCTGACAGCTTCAGGAGACCCCAGCCAGCACCAACACCAGCACCAAGGGTGGAGGGCTCTTTGAACCTTCCAGCCATCCCAACACTGACATTACCTGAAGAAGAACTTACTGGCTGAGAATCATGGCGATCAAATGATATCTAACATGAACAACATTAGGGCCTAGAAAAGAAAGAGTAACATATTTTTGTTCTTTTGTTTTCTTTGGTTTCTTTTCTTTTGCTTTGTTGGTCTTTTTGAGACAGTGTCTCCCTATAGCACCAGATGGCCTAGAACTCACTATGAAGACCAGGTTGGCCTTGAACTCACAGAAATCTACCTGCCCCTGCCTCCCAAGTGCTAGGATCAAAGGCATGAGCCACCATGCCTGGCAGAAAGAGTAACATCTTAATAGTTAGCAAGTAAATAGATCTAGGACCTGTAATTATAAACCCTGTCAAACTACTAATAATTTGTAAATGTAATAAAGAAATCAATTTTCAAACATGCAAGGACTCAGGACATTTACTATCCATGCTATATAGATGATTAAATCATTCAAATATATTGTTGAGTAAAAATAAGAAGTCATCAAGGAAGAAGACAGCATGAGAGAAAGAAGTGAGCCAGGAACCAAGAGGACTCTCAAAGGGTCTTCTTGGACCAATTTATGAATATTTTCTGGCTCCAGTCAGATAAATTCCAGAGTCCATCCCTTCCCATGTAGTCAGGGCCCCCCCCCCCCGCCTGTGTCATCAGCCTCTCCCAGATTGCTCAATTGCAGAAAATTAGTTAAAATGATGATAAAGAATGGCTTATTTACAAAATAATAATTTGTAAAACTAAGAACAAAGTGGCAAAGATAAAGGCATGGCAAGCACTTCAAAATGATGCTGGAACAGCAAAAGATCAGTGGGTGGAAATGGGCCGCAGACGAACGGAGTGTGTACTGGGCTCCTCGCGGGCCAGCTTATCAGCAAACATTTTAGGATGGTTGGTAACTTTTGCTACTTTTCTTTTTTTTTATTGCTACATTATTTTCTTATTTGATTTTTTAATAATAAGTAATAAATAATGAATACAAGCTTGTAAAACCAATTTGCAAGCAGCTATGCCCAAACTTATACAGCCCAAGGCCCCCATTGTCCAGCTGAAGGGGCTTGTATGTACAATCATGTTGATCAAATAAGAGTCCAGTCTATATTGTTGTAGTTTCACCATTCACCGCAATTGCAGCCCTTACATTCTACCACGCCCCCTCTTCCACAGATCGTTCCCTAGGCTTTAGAAAAGGGGCACAAGTGGGCAAGAAACTTTTGCTACTTTTCATACCTCTACATAATGGTTTTAATGTGAAGAACCATGTCACATCCCACCTTCCCCAAAGCTCGTGTGTTCAAGGCTTGGTGCTCAACTAGAAGTGCTATTGGGAGGTGACTGGATCATGAGAGTGATAAAACTTAATCATGGGTTAATTTATTAATGAATTCATACTGAAGGCCTATCAGGAGGTGGGGCCTGACTGGAGGAAGTGGTTTACTTAGGGAGGTGATTTTGAAGGAGAGATCTTACCCTTGGCCCCTCCTCATTCTCTCATTGTCTCCAGTCTGCCAAGAGGTGAGCCTCTGCTCCACCGCACCTCTCCACCCTGGTGTTCTGCCCTACCACACTCAGAGCCAGAAACACAGCCAAGTGACCATGGACCATAAGCCAAAATAAACCTCTCTTCCTTCAAGATGATCTTCTCAGGTATTGTGTCACAGAGGTGGAAAAGCTGTTTAATACACTCTAGCTATAGGATCTTGAATAACAAATACTCAGGCAGTAAGAATTCTGGGTGTTGGAAATATTAAACTGTCATATTCGCTCTTCACTCACTGGTTTACCACTTCCTTGATCCTTGTGTTAGCAAAACCGGCCGAAAGTAGGAAGCAGAAAGAAGAAGTGGGAAGAAGACAGAGTCTGGAGATTGAATAAACTACCTTTTATCACCAGCCTTTCAGTGCTGGAGAGCTAACTGAATCTCTACCCTCACAATCAAATTTAATGCCAGTGCATTTGAAAGACATTTATTTCCTAGACTAGGCACTGCGATAAGTTGCCGACCCATTTACAACTCACAAAGAACTTAGATGTGTAAACAAATCACAGACACAATTGTGCCTGAAAAACATAATAATAAGAGTATAAGTAAGACTCACTGCACAGAGGAGTGTAGAGGAAGAAATCCTTTCCTTACACCTTGCTAGGTTCATGGCTGGGACACTCAAAACAAAAGACAAATTATCAAGAGGAAAATCAAACAAATAGACATAAGTTTTCTAAGACACAGGAGCCTTCAGAAACAAAGACTTGAAGAAACACAGAAACCTGCCTATTCTTAGTGCTACTTAATGAAAAGTATGTAACAAAGGGAATAAGATCTTGGGTGGGAACTTCACCAAATCTATTTGTTCAGATTCTTCTTGGCATCTCTGTGACTTCGGGGATAAGGATATTCCTTTCCTCAAGGACTAAGGAGGACGCTTCTAGAATGAAAGTTCTGTAACCTGCCTCAAGAGGAGCAGAGGCTGGGAAAGATGATGACTTTCCCACTTTTGTTGTTTGCTCAAATGTCAACATGCTGTTTTGGACCTAAACCCCAGGGAGCAGATAAGTCAATGAACATGACCCCCTAAAGAAGCAGAGTGTAGAGGACCTTTCAAAAATCATGTGGAATGTCCCAGTCTAAGAACCAACCACCAACCATACCTTGGAGCAGGGGGACTAGTGAAATATTTAATGAGATAGATGGCTATTTCAGTAGCCGGCATTGGCAGGGGTGCAGAGAACAAGGTCACCAGGAGGTACAGGCAGCCAAGAGATGAGCAGAACAACCATGTCAGCAAGTGAAGGGCCCTGAGCTAGGCAGCCACAGCACAGCAAGTGCAGAAATGAGGGGATAATTAAGAACTAGAACCTAGAATTTGATGATTAATTGAACCCAAGAGTTTAGGGGTGACAGGTGGTTGGGGGACAGAAGGAGAAAAGGAACTAAGATTTACTGAAATATATCACATCCTATTTTCTCTGAACCCTGGAGACAGTCTCCTCTTTCTTTGTGCTTTTGTCTCCCCAAATAAAATAACCAAGGTTTATAGACTGAGAAAGAAAGGCAGGAAGTAGCTGTAAAATAAACAACTATTCTCAGAGATCGGGGATTTCCCAGGACCACCTGAAGCACAGGTGGGAGCTGGGCACTTCAGCCAGGTGGACTGCTTGGTTTGATTGAATTGTCCTGTGTGGCTGTGGGGGAGGAGTTGTCCTCCTAGCTGGTATAAAAGATGGGCCTTACCATTTTTATCAGAGTCTGTAAACCAATGTTGTTTAATATATACATATTTACTTTTACTAAGTCCTAAAACACCATGTATCCTGTAGACAGTGTCTAGGCAAAACTGGGCACTTGTTGAACTCACGTCAATTAAATATGCATTAATCGAATATACACCCGTGTCCCTCACCCACCCCTCCCCCCTTCCCAATTCACCATTTCGGTCCATTTTCTGATGCAGTCTTTCTGTTGTTGTTCTTTTACTATGCATCCCTCTCCATGAGAAATATTTATATCTGGGTTATTGGTACTAGCATCCACATATGAGGGACACCATTTGTCGTTTGTTTTTCTGGGACTGTGTTACTTCACTTAACATAATGTCTTCCAGCTCCATCCATTTACCTGCAAAGTTCATGATGTTGTCCCTCTTTACCGCTGCATAGAACTCCATTGTATACATGTACCACATTTTCTCTATCCA
>VZQC01009923.1:1199526-1218432 GCA_009823505.1 Rhizomys pruinosus
AAATATGGGTGTGGTGGCACACGCCTTTAATCCTAGCACTGGGGAAGCAGAGGCAGGCAGATCTTTGTGAGTTCAAGGCCAGCCTGGTCTACAGAGTGAGTTCCAGGACAGCTGGGGCTACAGGGAGACCCTGTCTTGAAAAGAGAAAAAAAATAAATAAATAAAATTAAATAAAAAAAAAAAAGAGGACAACTTGCAGAAGCTGATTCTTTTCCTCCAGCATACGGGCTCTGGCTCTCCATTCCGGGTGGTCATGCTTGGTAGGAAGTGTTTTTACTTGCTGAGCCATCTCACTGGCCTTTGGCTAAAATTTTTCAAGGTAGCAGCAATTGACTTCAAAAGGATTGAATGAGCTTTGGGCGGGTATAGTTAGTTCAGTTTGATTTTCTGTGGGATACCAGTAGGAAGTGTCTAGTAGATACATGGATATCCAAAACAAAAATCTGCCAAGAAAAATTACCAGGACTGGAGAGAGAGATATGGAAGTCACCAGTATTAACTGAATCATGGGAATATTTGAGATATGAGCAAAGTGGTCTGATGGTGGGAAGTAGTAAGTCAAGGACAGAACCATGTGCCAGTATGCCAGAGTGACAGAAGAGATTATGACACATGAGACTAAAGAGGAAAGCTTACAGACAGTGTGGAAAATGACAAAATCCAGGTAGTGGAAGTTTCAGAGTGATATCAACCATTATATCCAGAAGGGCCAATCACATGACAGGCAAAGACTTAGTGGGCTTGGCCGTTAGGAGATCACATGGGGCTTGAGGGATGTGAGGAGATGAAGCGAAGATGCTTTGACATGAAAGAAGAAAGAGGACATGGAGGCTGAAGCAGGCTTAAGTAAACCTTTTCTATGAGGGGGAATGGTTCTATATGTATGGGTATCAGGGAAAAGAGCCATGGGAATGGAAACATGAAAGTCACCAGAAAGAAGATGGACAGAGTTTCCTTAGAAAACAGGGACGAATTCAAGAGCAAAAATGGGAAATTAGTCTTGAAAAGAAGGGGGATTTCCGCAGCTGGCAAGAAAGAGTCAAGCAACTAACTCACAGTTGGGCTATCTACTCTCTGTTGCCTGGGAAGTAAGTAGAGATGGGCAGAGCTAAATGAAATGTATTCACATAATCAGGGACTATATTTATTTCCCTGTAACCTAAGAGGCAGCAGATTCTAGAGATGTGGACTCTGAAACCCAACCTGCTGCTTTGTATTTCATGTCTGGCCAAGACATGTTTTTTGTGGAAGGTCATATTTATATCACTGTGGCAGAATCACAGCGTTTAGTCTGTACTATGGCTAATTTAAAAGACTCAGAATATGTGGGACAGAAAAGCCCAGCTCTTCCATGGCCTCTGAGCCATAAGGTTATTTTTATTATTTTACAGGGTCTTCCTTTAGTCCCAGCTGGCCTGGAGCTCATTATGTAGACCAGGCTGGCCTTGAACTTCACAGAAATCCGCCTGCCTCTGAGAGCTGGGATTAAAGGCATGTGCCACCACGCCTGGCCTAAGATGGTTCTTGGCTGCATATGGGTGCTGGGAATCGAACTTGGGTCCTCTGCAAGAGCAGTTAGTGTTCTTAACTGCTGAGCCATCTCTTCAGCCCGAAGGTTATTTTTATTAGTACAACAGTCTTGAGGTTATCTGCCTTATATCTGAGTATACCAAAATAGTGTGTGAGACTTGTACAATAAAAGTGCAGCTGGAAAATAAAAAGTTTGAAAGTAGAAAAGTAACAACTAGGCAGGCGTGGTGGCTCACGCCTTTAATCCTAGCACTTGGGAGGCAGAGGCAGGCAGATCTTTGTGAGTTCAAGGCCAGCCTGGTCTACAGAGTGAGTTCCAGGCCAGCTGGGGCTACAGGGAGACCCTGTCTCGAAAAGACCAAAAAATAAAAAAAGAAAAGAAAAGAAAAGTAACAACCATAACAAAAATTTGAACATAAATTACAGAAATAAAAATTTGAAAATTGAGGCACCATGTATTAAACAATGGCAAAATCAAATTATTTGCATGTAGAGTAGATGCTAGGGAATTCGTATCACAGAAAGTATAAGCTAGAACCTGGGCCTTGCTGCCCATGTCTGTAATCCCTTGGAGGTAGAGGCAGGAGATCAAGGGTTCAAAGCCATCATGGGATACATAACAAGGATCTTCAAAAATAAAAAAAAGCCCCAAAGAAAAGAAAGAAATCACCAATTAGTAGTTAAACTAGTTCCATTTTTGAGTAATTGCTAATATTCTGTAGTAAGAAAAATGGAAAATGGAAAGTTAAGTAAATTGGTCAAAGGTCATGTAGCAAATGAGTGGCCAGGTTGCAACTCAAGGACAGATGACTTAACCTCAGAGTCCTTTCTCAGTCTGGTCCTTCCTTTTTGTCATCAGTTCTCAAACTGGTCTCAAGTTCCTTAACAGTCTTGGTCTCAGAATCTTAGCAATTCCAATAATGTTCACAATGAAAAATGCTCAACCATCTAGGAATAGAAAGGCTACTGGCTTTAACACAATAAAGAACATTTTTGAAAAACCTAGTTATCAGGTCCCCAGCACTTGGGAGGCAGAGGCAGGTGGATCTCTGTGGGTCCAAGGCCAGCCTGGTCTTCATAGTGAATTCCAAGCCAGCTGGGCAAAAGGGAGACTCTGTCTTAAAAAATACCAAAACAAACAAACAAACAAACACAGTGCAAAAGAAAATTAATATCTAAATAAAGATATCCTAGGTTCATAAATTGGAAGACAATATATTTTGGGGGGTTTCTTTGCTTGCTTGTTTGTTTGTTTGTTTGTTTGTTTGTTTGTTTTGAGACAGGGTCTCCCTATAGTCCCAGCTGGCCTGGAACTCACTCTGTAGACCAGGCTGGCCTTAAACTCACTGAGATCTTCCTGTCTCTGCCTCTGCCTCTGCCTCTGCCTCTGCCTCTGCCTCTGCCTCCTGAGTGCTGAGATTAAAGGCATGTGCCACCACACCTGGCTTAAAGATGGTTATTAGCTGCCATGTGGGTGCTGAGAATTGAACCCAGGTTCTCTGCAAGAGCAGTCAGTGCTCTTAACTGCTGAGCCATCTCTCCAGCCCCTGACAATATTGTTAAGATCCCAATTCAACCCAATGTTATTCACAGATTCAATGCAATCCCTGTATAATGACCTCTGCAGAAGATTTTTAAAAATTGAAAAGAAATTTCAAAAGATCCTATTTAGCCAAAGCCTGGAGAGATAGCCTAGTGGTTAAGAGTGCTGACTGCTCTTACAGAGGACCCGGGTTCAATCCCCAGCACCCATATGGCGGCTGAGAACCGTCTGTAACTCCAATTCCAGGAGAACTCCAGTTCCAGGGGAATCCAACACCCTCTTCTGACCTCTGCAGCATTGCACAACATGGGTGCACAGACCTGCATGCAGACAGTACATTCGTACACATAAATAAATAAATAAAATATTTTTTAAAATTTTAAAAGATTTTTTTCTATTTCTTTCATTTTTATTTTATGTGCATAGGTGTTTTACCTGTAGTATGTGTAGCACATTCATGCACTATCCATGGCGGTCAGAAGGGGATGCAGACCCCCTGAAACTTGTGATGTGCCATGTGGGTGCTGGGAACTGAATCCTAAATCCAGATTCTCTGCATGAGCAGTAAGTGCTCTTAACCATTGAGCCATCTCTCTAGCCCTAGCCAAAACAACCGTGAGAAAGAAAACTAATACTAGAGGATTTACATTTCCTACTTTCAAAACCACAAAAGTATAAGAATCAAGCCAGTGTGATGCGTGTGTGTGTGTGTGTGTGTGTGTGTGTGTAAGTCAACAGACTAGAATTAAACATCTAGAAATAAACCCAAACATCTGTGGTCAATCAAATTTCAACAAGGGTACCAAGTCCATTCAATGGAATTAAAAATAGTCTTTAATAAATAGTGCTAAAACAACTGGATATTTAGATGCAAAAAAATGAAGATGGACCTTGGCCTTATATCATATACAAAGATTAACTTGAAATGTATCAGTTACACAAATCTAAGAGTTAAAACTATTCAACTTTTAGAATAAAACCTAGGGGTAAATATTCATGATTTTGGATTTGGCAAGAGATTCTTAGAAAGGATGATAAAATATAAATTGAAAACAGAAAAACTAGATCAATTAATTTAATCAAAATTAAAGTTTTAAGTTTCATATGATACTACCAAGAAAGTAAAAATAAACCAACAGAATGAGAAACATATCTGCAAATCACACATCCAATAAAATTCCAGAATAAAAAAAAAAGAGTACTGAAAACTCAAGAACAAATTGCAGAATGGCCACTGAACACACAAAAATTAGTTGTTAGGAAAATACATTAATGATTAAGAACTACAAACCAGCCAGGCTTGTGGCTATGAGTTCAAAGCCAGGCTGGTCTACATAGCAAGTTCCAGGCTAGTTGGGGCTACAAGAAAACCATGTCTCAAAAAAGATTACCCTTCAAGTTTAATTAATTTAAGAGTATTAAAAAAGAACTACAAATCAAACTTTCAATTGAAAGTCCTCTTTTCAATGACTGAGACCACTGCAGTTTTAAATGGAAAGCAATTGTGTGAGGACATGAGGAAATTAGGCCTCGGCCACAGTGGAGATGGGATGTGCATGGTGCTGTTACTGTGGAGAAGGGCTAGCAGTGTGTTGAAAAGTAAATAAAACGTATAAATGTATATAAAAAAAAATAAACAGCCAGGCCTGGTGGCACAGCCTTTAATCCCAGCACTCAGGAGGTAGAGGCAGGCTGATCTCTGTGAGTTCAAGGCGAGCCTAGACAGCTGGGGCTACAGGGAGAACCTGTCTCAAAAAGACCAAAAAAAAAAAAAAAGTAAACATAACATTATCCTACAAACCAACAATTCCATGCTTCAGTTTATACCCCAAAGAATTAAAAACATATAGTCAAACAAAAGTCCAAAAGTCCAAACAACTCAAATTTCTTTTAACTCATGAAAAGATAAACAAAGTGTGCTACAGTCTTACAGCAGAACGTGATTTAACTATTTAAAAAATGAGATATTACTCAAGATCTTAGTAAAAAAAACAAAAAGTAAAAAAAAAAAAAAAAAAGAGCACAGTTGTTTTGCCTGTCTTACTGGCAAGTGCAGCTACCCGGAGGCTGCCACTGCTTTTGCCATCCTTCAAAGACATGAGACACAGCTTTTCAACCTTCCAATATGGACTGAAGACTCATGTCTCTCCAAGAATCCTCCAAACCTTCAGTGCCAAACGGGGACTGCTGAGACACCCAGCTTGTGGACTGAGCTACTACTGGGGTTTCAGCCTCTACAGAGTATTGATTGCCATTGTTGGATACCCAGGCTGTATCATGGAGACCAGTACAGGAGGATCAAGACAGGATGCGGTGCTTACTGGACCTCATTTGGTGACCATGGGAAGGGAAAACCCCAGGGTGGAGCACAAGGGTAGAACTGATGGTTGTTTGAGCTTGCCAAGGAGGAGCCTTCAAACATGACATCTTTCAGCCTAATAAAAAACAAAAAAAGACAAAAAAAGAAATCATAAGCTGAAGATGCTAAAAGATATATGTGGCATACATATATGCATATTTTGGAGTGACACAGATTGGAAACAACAACAAGAAAGAGACTGGGTCAAAGAACTGACTGAAATGGTGAACAGTAAACTTCTGTACCGAAAATTTTAAAAGAGACTGAGAAAAAGATGAAAAACCTGTTTGGCAGAATGTATGAGCTCTGGTGGGGTGGGGGTAGGGGGCAAGGAAGGGGAAATGGGTCTAGACTTGATGGGAAATTTTATATGAAATGCACAAAGCTTCAATAAAAATTGGCTCTAAAAAAAGAATGAGATATTGATAGATGCTATAGTATAGATTAAACCTTAAAAACACTATGGTAAGTGAAAAAAGGCAGGCCTAAAACATCACATATTATGTCCTGTTCATATGTAACATCCAATAGGTAACTCTATAAAGATGGAAAGACAATTAGTAGTTGTCAAAGACTGAAAGGGAGAAATGGGGAAGCACTGTTTAATGGCAGGAGATTTCCTTTTCAGATGACAAAAATGTCTTAGAACTTGATTGAGGTGATGGTTTACAGTACTGTGAATGAGCATGTTATTGCCTCCATATGCATGCACGCATATGTATAGACACCCACACCCACAGAAACACATGCTGCATCCACACAATGTAACAGTACATGGTTGCACATACTTGTAATCTCAGCAGTTGGGAGACTAAGGCAGGCAGATAGTGAGTTCAAGGCCAGCCTGGGCTCCTTAGCAAAACACTGTGTCCAATTTATTTTTAAAAAAGGAGTAAGAATTAAAATAACAACTTATTTTTTCTTTTTGTTTTTCAAGAGAGGGTTTCCCTGTAGCCCCAGCTATGTAGACCAGGCTGGTCTTGAACTCATAGAGACCTGCCTGTCCCTGCCTCTTGAGTACTGGGATTAAAGACACATGCCACCAGGCCCAGCTTTAAAACAACAACTTTTATTTATTTTTTTTAAAACAACAACTTTTAAAAATAAGTTTTCCACAACAGAAATCAGCAATAAGTTTGGTCTTGCTCTGTATTTAAAACAAAATCTCTTTAATGTTTTGGCTCAATGGAAGACAGCAGGGTTCCCTGAATTCCATCTGTTGCAATATCAGAAGTCAGCTAGCACAATTAACAGCCTTAAGAGAATAAGAAAAAAGCCAGGTGTGGTGGCGCATGCCTTTAATCCTAGCACTTGGGAGGCAGAGGCAGGTGGATCTTTGTGAGTTCAAAGTCAGCCTGGTCTACATAGCGAGTTCCAGGACAGCCGCAGCTACAGGGAGACCCTGTCTCAAAAAGACCAAAAAAAAAAAAAAAAAAAAAAAGAGAATAAGAAAAAGGCAAATGATGTTATCTTAGTGTTTTTTGTGAATATAGTTTTGATGTCACTGATGGCTTGAAGGGCCTCCCTGACTCTAGAAAGCAAGAGCATATTCTAGACATCTCTCTACTACACAGACAGAGACAACCTCATGGGCATAGGACAGGTACACACAGACCCTAGGCTCTGAAGAGCACCCCCCCTCCTGATTTGGAGTTTAAGGCTGTGTGGCGCCATCTTGAAATTCTATGTTTTGTAAGTAATAGGAGAGTGGGGTAGGCATAGTCCCACCTGCAGCCTCCCTTGACTCCCTGAGACCAACTTAAGTCCTCTCTCCGCTCCTTACGTCCTGGTTACGCCTGATTGTTCCTCCCTGTTCTGGCCACCAGTCACTAACATTCTTGGTAGAGACTTTGGCAGAGGTGGAAGGATAGGAGTTAGGGGTGTATAACCCTGGAAAGAATGGGGGGAGGCCTGACCACCTTCCCACACTGGCTACACTCTGGTGACACATTCAGCAGGTAACTGGGGGCAAACCTCCCACCCACTTGCAAGCTAGGCACTAGGAACACCTTGGCATGCAGGCTTCAATACCCTCGGGGTATACCTACCCATGGTAGCCTGAGAGAAAAGCTACCTAGGAGAAGAGGGGATCCCTGCCCTAACTTCCCTGCCCTCAGCCATAGGGCAATGGTCCGACTGTTGGAAACAGTGAGCATCTGCTGCTGGTGTGTCCAAGAATGTCCCTAGGGGACAGCTCCCAAAAGGCCTGTAGATGTGCCCTCAACCTGCCAGCATTCTGTCTTCAAAGGAGTTCAACATCAAGAAGCAAAGAAAAACTCACCACGACAGCTGCAGAGAGTGGGGAGAAATGGTGGGTGGAGGTGGGAGGAAACGAGGGACAAACGCTGCCCACGACAGCACTTTAAGGGAAAGAAGAACCAGGTCCCAAATTTTAATTTTACACTCGCATTACAAATTATGTACCTGGTTCTGTGTGTTCATACAGCTTGAGGGAATAGTTACACAGGATACTTGAGTGGCATGCCTTTTATGCTAAAGAATCCACAAGATTAAATTATGCAAAGTAAATAATTTCAAAGGAAAGCAACTACAAAGGTAAATGGATACAATGAAAATTCATTTAAAATGGAGATTTTTAAATAAAAACCTTAAATGTATTAACAGATCTAGGGGCTAGAGAGATGACTTAGCATTTAAGAGCACCGGCTACTCTTGCAGAGAACCCAGGTTAGATTCCCAGCACCCACATGGCAGCTAACAACCATCCTTAACTCCAGTTCCAGGGAAATCTCATGCCTTCTTTTGACTCCACAGGCATTGTACTGCATGGGTGCACTTACACACATGTATTGCAGACAATACATTCATGCACACAAAATAAAAATAATTAAAAAAACAACAGATCTATTATTATAGTAAAAATCACAATCTAAGGCTGAACAAGTCAGAGAAAATATAAAAATGTTTTACTAATAAATAAAGAGTAGTGTGGAGAAGAACAATGGCCGGAGCGTCCTCCCTAATTCCATTCAAAACTCTACAATGATGTTTAAAGTAAGCTACTTCAACAGCAACCAGACAAGTTGGCAAAACCAAGGAAGAAAATAAACAAGAGTGGTGAATGCATTCACACAACATTCAGAAGCACTGAAGGAATGGAATTCTTTTGTTTATCTCAAAGCAATTGTTCTTACCAAGTCCTACCTAATATATGAAATGAGAAAATGTGCTTTGTTTGTTCCAGTACAATTCCTCCAAGGCAGGCATGTAACCAGTCCTTAAGAGGCTATCCCCCCTTATCGAAGTGAATCTCTAAAGAGTCTACTTTCCTGTCTAACTTATCTGTAAGCTAGCAGCTGTGTATTCTGGGAAAGTACTCATGTGACCTCAGGCTATTGTGGGAATACTTGGCTACCCCAGCCTTGTGCTGGACCTGTGGTACGTGCAGGCCAGTGATGGCTGACATACTGGGCCTGGCATTCTGGTGTCCACAGCTGACCTTAGCCTAGTTTTGTTTCTGTTGGTTAGAGCCTGAGGGCTGCTCTCCAGCTGGCTCAGCTTGACCCAATGAGCTGCACATTTTCTTTTTTTTTTTTTTTTTAGTGTTGCATAGCTTGAATGCTTTTATATTGATCAAATTGTTTTTCAGTAGTCACTGACAACAGGTCAGAGTGTAAAACATTCCAAATTTACAGAAAAAATATTGCTGATCGACTAAGAAACTTTTCAAAACAACATGGCTTAACACAATCCTTTGGTTGCTTCAAATGGAACGTGAGCTATCAAGATGGTGAGACAGCCACCACGGACCTCCTTGGTTTGGTTCCCTAGACTGAGGTCATGTGACCTTTGCTATCTTTACTGGGTCTGCTTTAAATCTAGGATGACAATCAAGAACGAGGAGCTGCAATCTTGTCTTCGCAGTCCACAGTACCAAGGGCTGAGTGAGAGACAGCCTCCTGGTTCCAAACAGGATATGCACCTGTGTCAGCTCTTCAGATCTGGTTAAGGATAAGTTGTATTTCCCTGGAATATAATCTTGAGCTCATCTAATCTGCCCCAAAGTTCCCTTTCCATGTAAAAGAAAACCAAGGGCTGAGGGTAACACAGCTTTCTTCGGTCCAGGTCTGGGCTGAGTCCTGCCTCTTACAAGTTTTTTCCTACTGATGCCTCTTCATTACTTTGGGAGGATGAAAAGCCTCGAACTGCCCCTACAATGATAATCTTTAAGAACAATAATGCTAAAAAGACCAAGCAGGAACAGAGCAACCACAGAATCTACACTAGTCTAAACACATACTTAGGTATCAATGACTCCAGCAAGAAACTAATGATTGGTAGACGTTTGTGATCCAGTCACCCCAGCTTTCTCTCTGAAAAGTCAAAAGACCAACTGCAGGTTCCAGAGAGCGGTACCAGCAGGGAACCCACCCTGATTAAGCCAGCACACCAGTATGTCTAATGAGATCTTCTGGAAGGTGCCAGAATGTAGCATGTAAATATCTTCTCCATTAACATCCAGTCAAATTTCCCAGGCAAAATATTTACCCTGATTCAGATGTAGTACTTAGGATGAAACACAGCTTCTCAAGAGCGACCGCTGAAGGGCAGAATGTGTGGGAACATGACTCTGGAGCTATGGATTTTAATCGGGACTATCTACCTTAATTACTTGGGTGATCATAGAGATAGTTTCTTGTCCTTCCCAGGATTCCATGGACTTTGTTCTCAGCAACAGTTGCTGTGTTTGAACTGCTGGCCCCGCAAAGTGGCAGAGAAAGTCCAGATGTAACTTTTTTGAAAAAACTTATGTAAGTGTAAGGACAGCATTTCCATAGACACACTAAACAACTTGCTTTTAGAAAACAGTAAAACAATCTCCAAGGACATTCAAACTTTGCAACTGTTTTACAGATAGGTGGTAATACATTTTTATCAAATGGTGATGATTTGCTAAACAGCCTGGTGCCACTTAAATGTTGTCCAAATTCCCAGCAATTCCTCTTCCTTTTGGAGCTTTGCTGAGGGAGCTATTCTGAATCCAGGTATCAGTGAGATTGTCCTTGGCTAGCTCTCCACTTATTAGTGCATTTGGGGGCCAGTCACAGGGACGCCATTGTTTCCAATGAACTGCTCTTCAGTAGCACTGGTCTATATTCCAGTGGACAGAAAGGCCTTTCCATAGTGTGATGTCATTCAGTCCTCACGTTCTAAGAGTATTGTTTCTCTTATTTTTTTCAGAGAAGGATATAGAGGTAGAGACACTTAGTTCCTAGGCTGAGATCTAATTGGTGTTGCGTGGGTTGGAGAATCTCTCTCATCTTTTTTTTTTTTTTTTTTTGAGACAGGGTCTCCCTGTAGCCCCAGCTGGCATGGAACTTGTTCTGTAGACCAGGCTAGCCTTGAACTCACAAAGATCCACCTGCCTCTGCCTCCCGAGTGCTAGGATTAAAGGCATGCACCACCATGCCTGGCTCTTTCAGCTTTTATCCAAACTTTCCAGTCCCTTCTTGTTACACAGGTCACTGGGCATCCCACCTTCCCCCTCATGTCCTTGAGCAGTAAAATATTTGTGGGGGAAAGGACAGGAAGAGGGAAGTGGATAAAACAGGCTATGCCTGCAGAGAAAGAACCTTTAGAAATCTGGACTCCTCTGGACATGTCCTTACCATCTTATAACCAGGAAACGATTTAATTGGTCCAGTGTCTGCTAAATATCAACATGACTTCATCTAAGTCCACGATAACATGGAAGCATCATTTTTCTCTGGCTGCAATTAAGAAGCCCCTAGATACATTAAAAAAAAAACTGCTATTTAATATCACTTCCACATTTTCTACCAGGCCTCTGACCAGGAGGTCCAAACAAGACAGTCAGTTTGTCCCTAACCAGCAGGTCCACAGCAGCCCAACTGTTCTTGACAACAGTCCTGGGATCATCTTAAAGAGGCTCAGGAGTGAATGCCACATCTTCCCCTGATCACTGAACTTTTCTCCCAATCACCTTCAGCGGAGGCCAAATTTCTACTCTTTCCTTCTGGAGAAGAATAAGTCTTCTATCTTTTATTTGTTGTTGTGTTGTTTGTTGTCACTTTGCTTTTTGACACAGTCTCTCTCATCTGGTCTGACACTCACTATGTACACCAAGCTGGCCTCCATCTCACAGAGACCCGCCTGCCTCTATCTTCTGAGTGATGGCATTAAAAGTGTGTACCACGGGGCTGGAGAGATGGCCTAGCAGTTAAGAGCACCGACTGCTCTTACAGAGGACCAGGGTTTGATTCCCCAGCACCCACATGGCAGCTGAGAACCGTCCATGACTCCAATTTCAGGAGAGCCCTCTTCTGACCTCCGCAGCATTGCACAACACGGGTGCACAAACCTACATGCAGACAGTACATTCATACGCATAAAATAAATAAATAAAAATTTAAAAGTGTGTACCACAACACACAGCTTAGGTCTCCTTTCTTTTTTGTTTTTTTTCTATTGTCTTTTTTGAGATAGGGTCTCCCTATAGCCCCAGCTGGCCTGGAACTCACTCTGTAGACCAGGCTGGCGTTGAACTCAAAAAGATCCACCTGCCTTTTGCCTCCTGAGTGCTAGGATTAAAGGCGTGTACCACCACACCTGGGTTAAAGATGGTTCTTAGCCACCATGTGGGTGCTGGGAATTGAACCCAGGTCCTCTGGAAGAGCAGTTGGTGCTCTTAACTGCTGAACCATCTCTCCAGCCCCAAGTCTCCTTTCTTTTTTTAAATTTTATTTATTTATTTTTATGTGTATGAATGTACTGTCTGCATGTAAGTTTGTGCACCCATGTCGTGCAATGCCGCGGAGGTCAGAAGAGAGCGTCAGATTCCCCTGGAACTGGAGTTAAAGACGGTTCTCAGCCACCATGTGGGTGCTGGGGATGGAACCTGGGTCCTCTGCAAGAGCAGTCGGAGCTATTAATGCTGAGCTATCTCTCCAGCCCAAGTCTCCTTTCTTAAAGAGAGAAAATTAAGAAGGAAATAGTTTATTGTGTACAAAAATATTGTCACCATTACTTGAATACACAAAACATAATCTCAGTACTGTACAAAGTGTTAAGGGACCAAGGAAAACCTCTAAATTGTTTAGAAAAAAAAATGAAAGCATCTGTAGAATGAATCCTCAGCATTTAAAAATAAAATCTTGGGCCAGCAAGATGGCTCAGCAGCAAAGGCATTTGCTGCTAAACCTGATGAGTTGAGTTCAACCCCTAGGACTCACATGGTAGAACAAGAGACCTGACTCAAGTTGTCCTCTGATCTTCACACAATGCGCACACACACACACAATGAAAAAAATCTCTACTGAAGTCTGCCATGCACACAGAAAGGAACATGGACCCCAAGCAAGTAGCTTTTCCCTCTTCTTCTGGAAGAAAAGTCTGACCATCTACTGATGGGAGTCTTGAGCACAGGAAAGAAATCTTCAAAGGGGGTTGGAGAGATAGCATAGCAGTTAAGAGCACCGACTGCTTTTGCAGACTGTCGGGAATTAGTCGGGTCCTCTCCTGGAACTGACTGGGCTGAGGAAAGGTTAAGTGCACCGCTCGCCTGTTCCCCAGCCTCCTCAGTTCCTGGAGACACTCAGACGCAGTGGGGAGTCCAGTCAAGCAGGATCTCACTTTATTGCAAGCAGGGCAGTGACTTATATACAAAACAGCCACAAAAGACATTTAAGGCGCGAAAGCAGATGACCAATGTTCCTGCAGGCCCTCTGACCCTCTCAGGAGGATTGGCATACACGGCTGACAATTGTAACTCACGCCACTTGTCCTTATCTCTCCCCAAACCAGAGGTTTTGGCAAACAACCTGGGTCCCTCCTCCTCTACCTCCCCTCAGTGCCATCTTGACCTGGCCAGCCGGGTGGGCCCCATCAGACTCCCCCTTTTTTCTTTTATAACCCACCACTTTCCGAGGTACAGGTGTGGCACCTCGTCGGAGGTTCACCATTGAGGCACCTTATGTAAGGTTCACCTTATAGTGTGTGGAAGTCTTCGGGTTCCAGCTGGTCATAGTGCAACCTAAGGGCCATGAGTTGTACCTCCTGGCCCTTTTCTCTGATCAGCCTGGTTAGGTTGTTGAAGAGGCAGGTCCCAAATATGCACAGGAATGAAATTATGAGGGGTGGAAATAAGAGTGGTCAGCCAAGGGGACCAATCAAACCATTGTTGGTACCAGGTGGACCCATACTCTCTCTGCCTGTCCTCAATTCCCTTCTTGCCCTCTTCAGTGAATGTTACCTGAATGGGGTTGCAGTGGTAATTGGTGCATGCCCCATAGAGGGGGTTGCTGGTCTTTCTTTGTATCTTTACCTTAGTGACCCAAATAGCTCCCTTGTGCCTCACCCAATAGCCTGATCCTGTAGTCTCACAACCCCATGTCTTACAGTAGAAGTCTCCCAGCCCACCACAGTCAGATATCTTTTTTGCAGTCTGGTTACTCCCGGGGCATACATAAATGTCAGTGTCCCTGAGCACAGCTTGTTTGTGGACGTAGGAACATCCCGGGGATCTAGGGTCTCCCACCACTGGCAGGGTGCATCCCTTTTGTCCATTACATTCTGGCCTCTCCAGGTGAGCCAGGGTCCAATCAGCCACCTCCCAGCTTCCTCAGGCCAGATCGCAGAGATCAAAGAAGAGCGGTGGCCACCATGCGAGGGGGAGGGTATCATTCGTGGTGCTGTTGAGGATCCCTCCATTGACAGGATTGGTCACCAGCCATGTCACTCTCTGCAGTTGATGGGGGTTTCGGTGCAGCACTCCTGTCACTCCTGCCATCACCCATGCAGCCACCATCAGATCAGGAACCACACCATCTGTAAGCGTTACAGCACATAAGAGCTTCTCAAGGGTCTGTTGCCCTTAGGCCTGGTTAGTCCTTTTATCACTTTGTGTTTTTTCTTGTTTCTGAAGGTGAGTTGAAACCACCACATCCTCTTTCTTTCTTTATTGGTGAGTTTGTTTTTGGTCATCTTCCTGTTCTGAGGGAATGGGCAAAAACTTTAGGTTCCTTGCTGGCACCCAGATAGGCACACACCCAAAGCCCCTTCCCATCGTAATTAGTGGGTCTGGGCCTTTCCATTGGTGTGTCAAAGGATCCTTCCATTTAACCTTCACCTGGGGGTTGAGGCTTGTGTGTCCCCAGTGTTTTTGGAACCTGGATTCCGTCATATCTTTAGAAAAATTTAAAATATTTATAGTAAACAGAGCTTATGCCAATTGCAGGTGGGGGCTTACTCCCCCCCTTTTTTGTAATTGTTCCTTAAGGTATTGGTGATTTATTTCAACAATGGCTTGTCCCTGGGGTTGTAGGGGATTCCTGTAGTATGCTTAATACCCCATCTCTCAAGAAAGCCTGCAACAGCCTTAGAGGCAAAGCAAGGTTGGTTGTCCGTTTTGATTTGGTGAGGCAGTCCTAATGTTGCAAAACATTGGAGAAGTGGGATTGGGTATGTTTGGCCCTTTCTCCAGAATGGGCCGTGGCCCAGTAGGCTCTGGAGTAAGTATCAATGGACACGAAAACATATTTAAGTTTGCCAAAGGCTGCAAAGTGGGTGACATCTGTTTGCCAGAGGGCATTAGGTCTTAGGCCCCAAGGATTAACTCCTTGGGGTTGAAGCGGGGGTACTCTGAGAAAGGGTTGGCCAGATTTACATGTTTGGACAATTTTTTTTCAATTCCTTCACAGGCACCTGGGGGAACCTTTGGTGTAGCCCTCTCCAATTTACGTGGGTTAGCTCATGAAAGTTTGCAGCTTCCTGAGCTGTTAAGACAGACGTTAGGCCCTGAGGCCAGCTGGTCTGCTAGGGCGTTTCCCATAGATAAGAAGCCTGGGAGGCCCGAGTGTTCTGTGTGTGATAGGAATCTCCTCCTGGGGACTCTTATCTCTCAGCAAGTCAAATAGCGGTGTTAGTTTTTCTGTAGGGTTAGCTAACCAAGGCCTAAACCAGTTAATCTCTCCAAGCAGATTTTGGAGCTGTGTCCGAGTAAGACGCTCTGGCATTCTTATATCAGGCTTTACAGGACTGACCCTTGTAAGGGAAAGATGGGTTCCCAGTACCTTAAAAGGGGGGATTTGTTGGGGCGAAGGCACTGAGAAAGCAAATTTACTACAATCCTCTGGGTGCAGGGGGATGGAGAAAAAAGTCCTTAAAGTATAACAAAGATGGGGGTGGCAACCGAGGAGCCGGGCAGCTGCTGCGGCATTGGAGACACGGTCTGCACTGCCCAGGGGGTGCCGATGCCCCCCGGCGGCCATGGCGATGCGGAGCCGCCTCCCCCTGCACCTCCACCCCTCTTTTGTAAAGGCTGCCCATTTCTCTTTGGGGTCCTTCTCTATCCCTCCCAAAGCTTTCCCCGAGGCTCCCTCCTCCGGGGAGGGAGTGAATTCGGTTGGAAAGAGGTCTTTAGGGCCGTAATGGTAGGGTAAAAGCCGAGGGGCGGATCAATGCCAAAATGCCTCTCCCTTTCCCTTGCCAGTTTCTCCACCCTAGCCCAAGTTTGCCAGGAGAAGAGGTTAGCCCCCGTAATCCAAGGGGTGAGGGAGATGATAGTTTCCCAAGTGCTCAGGGCATTGGTCTCAGTTAACTCAAGTCCTCTAGGCTGTAACATGAGGCAAAAAGCTCTCAAGGCAGGATTCTTCTTAGTTGAAATTACATCACCCATACTTAGGGTCTCACTTACCCTGGAAGACCGATTGGCCTCAGCTGGCAGGCATGGGGTACCTCGGGGTCCCCCTGTTCGAGCCCCACGCAGGGCACCAGGTGTTGGGTCTTAGTCGGGTCCTGTCCTGGAACCGAATGGGCTGAGGGAAGGTAAGTGCACCACTTGCCCATTCCCCAGCCTCCTCAGTTCCCAGAGGCACTCAGACGCAGGGGAGTCTAGTCAAGCAGGATCTCACTTTATTGTAAGCAAGGCAGTGACTTATATACAAAACAGCCACAAAAGGCATTTAGGCTCGAAAGCAAATGACCAATGTTCCTGCAGCCCCTCTGACCCTCTCAGGCAGATTGGCAGACCCGGCTGACAATTTTTTTAAATTTATATATATATATATATATATTTTATCAAATCTAGACCCGTGTCCCCCGCCCTATCCCCCCACCCCACCAGAGCTCATGCATTCTGCCAAACATGCTTTTCATCTCTTTCTCAGTCTTTCTCAATATTCTCCATGTGGAAGTTGACTGTTTTGAGCAGAAGTTCACTGTTTCAGTCAGTTCTTTGATGCAGTCCTTTCTGTTGTTGTTGTTTCCAATATGCATCATTCCCAACTGCTTTGGACAAAAGCTCAAGGGGCCATGCACAGGAAATACTTAAACTAGGTAATTGGTACTAGCATCCACAGATGAGGGATACCATTCGTCATTTGTTTTTCTGGGACTGTGTTACTTCACTCAGCATGATGTCCTCCAATGGCTGACAATTTTAACTCACGCTGCTTGTCCTTATTTCTCTCCAACCAGAGGTTTTGGCAAACAACCCGGGTCCCTCCTCCTCTACCTCCCCTCAGCACCATCTTGACCTGGCTGGCCGGGTGGGCCCCATCAGCAGAGGACCCAGGTTCGATCCCCAGCACTCACATGGTGGCTAAGAACCGTCTGTAACTCCAATTCCAGGAGAACTCCAGTTCCAGGGGAATCCGAGACTCTCTTCTGACCTCCGTGGCATTTCACGACATGGGTGCACAAACCTACATGCAGACAGGACATTCATACACATACAAAAGTAATAAAATTAAAAAAAAAAGAAATCTTCAAAGGACAGAGAGAGGCAGACTGGTTGAGCAGTAGGAGGGCCTCTCCACTCCTGGAATCTCTGCAATGGTGATAAAGCCAGCAGGGGAATGCTCAGGACCCAATAGCCAGAACAGGAGCTAAAGACAGAGGGGCAGGTCAGGCAAGAGGGGCTGGCGGGTACCTGGGGAAGCCTGTCCTGAGGTTGTGCAGAGACAGGAAGGCTGATGGGACAACAGGGGAGGAAAGCCGAGCACCCCTGTTCTGTCTGAACTCTGAGGACAGAGTGTGGGACATCTGGGATAGAGGTTAGCCTAGTCCAGGGATTTGCATTTAGTTTTCAATTCCTGGGCCCATGCCTCTAGAAAAGGGCTTTATGAGACTCTGTCCTGGAGAGGAACAAATATTGATGTTCAGAGCTTAGGTTCACCACATATGTCTGAAAAGTGTTGCTTCTCATTTGGAGAAAAGAGAAATGTGGGCAGAAAATGGCCTGATGGATCTTAGAAATAAGACTTCTGTGTATTGGTGTCATCACTGTGAAGCCTGGGAGGCTTGGGCTGGCAGAAGAGTCACAAGGAAGGGCAAGCTTGGGCCTTTCTCACTTTTACCTTTCCCTTCCCTGGAGCTCAAACTAGGGTCACAGGCCTAAGTGGTGTTTCAAGAGTACAGGGTAGGGTTTCACATGCTTATCGGTTTCTCTGAGACACGTATTTCTGCCTCTGGCTTCTGACCTTAGCATCTATTTATACCCAGAGCACTCATCCTTTCAAAGAGTCCAACATCGGGTATAGTTTCATGTACTCCCTGAAGTACAAAAACCACAAAGGCCTAATCACTGCCTTTTATGTTTTTCAAATGTTTCTTCTTCTCTGGCATTCAGTTTTTTCCAAAATAGATCTCTTTCTCCTCCTTTCCCCAACTGCCTTTTCTAGAATTTTACTAAACGTTTTTCTGCCAATAGATCTTCTTCTTGTAAGTCCTCACATTTGTTCTAACTATACCCTAGCACACATCATAGCATATGTTACCTTCCCCAGGCTGGATTCCAGAAAGCACTGATAAGCAAAGAAAGAAGAGCTCTATAGAAAAGCCAGATTTAGCTTAGGGTATGGCAAGTTGCCTTTGCCAGTGTGGTTTTTAAAGAAACATAGCTAAAGAACTTTGATTCCTATCTGAGCAGGCACAAATGGGCTCCCCCTTCTGATAATTTAGAAGCTTCTTGGGGGCAAGTGAGAGTCTAGTCATCTGCAGTCTTGCCTCTAGTGCCCAGAAGTGGGTGTGGAAATGAATTAAATGACACCCAAAGTCAAGGTAGTACCTACCAGCATTTCTGAGGAAGTCAAGGAAAAAATGGTATCTTATGACACAGTTGTGCCTAGGGGCTTTGCTGGCGCATATATGGGAGCTAATTCAAAATTTTAATGTCTCCTCACTGTATTGTTACTTAGAAAAAAAAAAATCCAACCTCTTTCTGAAAAAGAACATCTTCCATGGCAATTTCCCTGAGTCAGGAGAGCATAAATCAGCAGCTGAATGAAGCACACATTTAGTAGGTTTAATAGGACAGCTTTACATGGCTTCCAGTCACTTGTACTAGATATTGTAAGAAAAGCTTCTATCAGGAGGCAGAGACAGAGGCAGAGGCAGGTGGATCTCTGTGAGTTTAAGGCCAGCCTGGTCTACAAAGTGAGTTCCAGGCCAGCTGGTGCTACAGGGAGACCCTGTCTCAAAAAGACCAAAAAAA